>CM051516.1:6435000-7035000 GCA_028015205.1 Mytilisepta virgata
TATTTTTTCTGATGTCTAGTTTATGAACTCCTTGTTTTTTGTTGTTGTTGTTTTTTAAATGACATTTTTGATTTTCAGGTTTTGAAAATGACATTTTTTCATGCGTTTTATTTCTTTAATATGCATTCATTTACCTGATATCATTCTACTTATTTTTGCAGAAAATTGTATACTTTCTACAATAGGCAATGCAAAGTTAATTCCTTGGTTCTTGGGCCATTTTTCAAAGAAATAATGAGAGAGTAAGGCATTAATTTTTATTTTTATTGCTAAAACAGTGAGGAGTTATCCTTTTGTACTGCACAAGTCTTTGCAAAAGAAACAGGGGAAGTAATGTTTTTCTTTTTTATTTTTGATTTGGCAATACAAAGGGACAATTAGGCACCCTTAAAGAAGATGAGGGGGCTGAGAACCTAATATGTTTTATTCATTGGCATAATAGTCCACTGTTCATGCTATGAATTTGTTCAGTTGTGTTTTAAATTGAATATTAATCAAATAAATAGTATATGTTAGTAGTTTATAAAAACTGCCTTCCTCTTTTTGTTGAAAATGTTTTTAGTTTGTATGATTTTTTAAATTGAAATTTGTCATTTACATTCTTTGTAAATTATTGTACATATTTTTTACAAAGCAATGTCTATTTGTAAAGCACTGATGTCTATCAGGGATTTTTGTTTTCATTTAAAGTAAAATCCATTAACAAAATCAACATTTAAAAAACATGCAATTGTGTTTTTTTTTGTCTGGTATTGCAATAAAATGATCCAAAAGCATTTGATTTGATAATATTTTTTTTATCAACAAGATATGGATTAAATGTATGAGTATTTTTAATCAGGATATTCCAACAAAATTTATGTGGTTCTTTTTATAGACACATTTTGGAAAAGGGATCAAACACATCACATATGCTGTGTGTTTATCTTTAAAGGCAAAAACTCATAATGCACAACCACTTTCTTAACAATGAAACAGGAAAATTGATATTTACTGTTCTACAGTTTAACATTAATGGAACCAATAAAAGAAAACAAGTTCAAGCAAGAGTGGAAGGGAAAACAAAAAGGTATTCCAAGTTAGGTTGTTCTTGACTCAATATTTCAGATGTTTTCTTTGGGGCTACTGTCATTTGGAGAATACTGAAAAGAAACCAGACTGTTTCAAAACTTGAAACATTTTCCTGTATTTACCATGATATTTTGCAAGGAACCCATAGCATGTTGCTTGCAGCTAGTATTTTTACTAGGCTAGAGGAGTTTTTCTACCAGAAGGACCTCATTTTGCTACTTGTACCTAGTATGTTCACTAGAAGAAAGGAGTACATTTACCAGACATTTCTAGTTTAATTACTTGCACCTAGTAATTGTACTAGGCAAGATGGGTATATTTCCTAGTAATACTTAGGTATATTACTTGCACCTAGTAATTCAACTAGGCCAGGGAAGTACATTTACTAAGATTATCTAGTTTATTTACTTGTTCCTAGTAATTGCACTAGGTGAGAGGAGTAGAATTACCAGAACATGCAGAGTTAAATTACTCAAATCTAGTAAATTTACTAGGCAAAGGTGGTATTCTTACTAGTGATGACTAGTAGCTTTACTAGCTTTCCAAGTAAAATTACTTATAGCCTAGTATTCCCATGGACAGTAAGTTTACTAGTTTACCTAGTAAAATTTACTAGTTTTTTTTTTCAGTGATTAAGGTGGAAGGAGCACTCATGATGGTCTTTGCCCTGGTTTTGCGTTATATGACGGTTATAATTTAATTTCTTAACTTTTTAGTGTTTAATTTGTATTTTACTTTTTTCACATTTTGGACATGTCTACTCTTCCAATTTTATACCTTCCGACCTGTCCGACAGGCATTCTCATTACTGATATCTTGAAGCGAATAACGCAGTGACATAACTCGAACATGTCACTAATCCTTTGATATGAAGACTATTGTGAAAACTGAAAACGTTTTTCTTTTGATTGATATTTCATCGCATTCATGCAAGGATACTGTTATTCACTGAAAAAAAAACTAGTAAATTTTACTAGGTAAACTAGTAAACTTACTGTCCATGGGAATACTAGGCTATAAGTAATTTTACTTGGAAAGCTAGTAAAGCTACTAGTCATCACTAGTAAGAATACCACCTTTGCCTAGTAAATTTACTAGATTTGAGTAATTTAACTCTGCATGTTCTGGTAATTCTACTCCTCTCACCTAGTGCAATTACTAGGAACAAGTAAATAAACTAGATAATCTTAGTAAATGTACTTCCCTGGCCTAGTTGAATTACTAGGTGCAAGTAATATACCTAAGTATTACTAGGAAATATACCCATCTTGCCTAGTACAATTACTAGGTGCAAGTAATTAAACTAGAAATGTCTGGTAAATGTACTCCTTTCTTCTAGTGAACATACTAGGTACAAGTAGCAAAATGAGGTCCTTCTGGTAGAAAAACTCCTCTAGCCTAGTAAAAATACTAGCTGCAAGCAACATGCTATGGGTTCCTTGCAAAATATCATGGTAAATACAGGAAAATGTTTCAAGTTTTGAAACAGTCTGGTTTCTTTTCAGTATTCTCCAAATGACAGTAGCCCCAAAGAAAACATCTGAAATATTGAGTCAAGAACAACCTAACTTGGAATACCTTTTTGTTTTCCCTTCCACTCTTGCTTGAACTTGTTTTCTTTTATTGGTTCCATTAATGTTAAACTGTAGAACAGTAAATATCAATTTTCCTGTTTCATTGTTAAGAAAGTGGTTGTGCATTATGAGTTTTTGCCTTTAAAGATAAACACACAGCATATGTGATGTGTTTGATCCCTTTTCCAAAATGTGTCTATAAAAAGAACCACATAAATTTTGTTGGAATATCCTGATTAAAAATACTCATACATTTAATCCATATCTTGTTGATAAAAAAAATATTATCAAATCAAATGCTTTTGGATCATTTTATTGCAATACCAGACAAAAAAAAACACAATTGCATGTTTTTTAAATGTTGATTTTGTTAATGGATTTTACTTTAAATGAAAACAAAAATCCCTGATAGACATCAGTGCTTTACAAATAGACATTGCTTTGTAAAAAATATGTACAATAATTTACAAAGAATGTAAATGACAAATTTCAATTTAAAAAATCATACAAACTAAAAACATTTTCAACAAAAAGAGGAAGGCAGTTTTTATAAACTACTAACATATACTATTTATTTGATTAATATTCAATTTAAAACACAACTGAACAAATTCATAGCATGAACAGTGGACTATTATGCCAATGAATAAAACATATTAGGTTCTCAGCCCCCTCATCTTCTTTAAGGGTGCCTAATTGTCCCTTTGTATTGCCAAATCAAAAATAAAAAAGAAAAACATTACTTCCCCTGTTTCTTTTGCAAAGACTTGTGCAGTACAAAAGGATAACTCCTCACTGTTTTAGCAATAAAAATAAAAATTAATGCCTTACTCTCTCATTATTTCTTTGAAAAATGGCCCAAGAACCAAGGAATTAACTTTGCATTGCCTATTGTAGAAAGTATACAATTTTCTGCAAAAATAAGTAGAATGATATCAGGTAAATGAATGCATATTAAAGAAATAAAACGCATGAAAAAATGTCATTTTCAAAACCTGAAAATCAAAAATGTCATTTAAAAAACAACAACAACAAAAAACAAGGAGTTCATAAACTAGACATCAGAAAAAATACTGAAAATTGTGTTTCTGATATAACTGGGAGAACATTCATGTTTGTTACACTAAGGCGTAAGGAAAACAACTAAGTTTGTTTTAGATAGAGTATTTCATTTAAAAAAGATAGGTATAAATAGTTGATGATAAAAATGATGCACCATTAAAAAACTAAAAACAATAAAAAAAACATTATAAATGAAGTAAATGTAGATTACAGTCAATTGTTTTCCAGAGCAACTTTAGGAGAATTTGAAATTATTTATAAAGGATGATAAGTTACCATACTTTTGACAAGCAGCTTATTGTAAAATATCTGTATATAGAGCTAAGTTAGCCAAACAGAAAATGATATTTTAACGTCTATAGAAGGAAAAATATAGCATCTTTTAAGCATGTTGTCTACTTTATTATAACAGTTTTTACATGTTGTGAAAATAGGGCATCACATAATATTTTATGATCCATGTCTGTCAAATTAATTAGCTCTTTTTAATTTCTGCATTTAATAAAGATAATACATTTACAATTCTTCTGTCTACAGTATTTTTTGAAGTGTCGTCTCTAAGGCCTAATAAAATATTTTGCACGAAAGAAAATGTTTTGTCTAAACCTTTAGGATAGGCAAGATTCATAACATATATACAAGCCAGCAGTCCACTGTATGCCTCGAAAAAAGAATCACACTTAAAAACTTCAGTTTCTTCTGCGTACACAGAAAATGAGTTGTCATCCATTGTCATCATTTGGCTGTTGATTTTGATGCCCATTGGAACCCCTTCACCTTTGCACATAAGTGTATCTGGCTTTTCCTTAAACAATAAAGGGATGCCAGCCAATGCCATACAATCATCAGCATCTAAAAAAAATCATGGTCATAAACATTATATTTAGTTTATTTTTCAAATTGTCAATTATAGGCATGTCAAAAAATAATAATATGTGTTTAAGTGTGTGTATAGTAAAACATAAATACAAATGTATCCATGGTTGATAATTCAAAATGTATACTGTAAATTGCGGTATGCTGTACAAATGTTTTAAGGAGCAACATGACAACAAAATGGTTGGGAGGCATTGCTTTTGTGTCAATAAATTCTAAGTTTGGCACAGAGCAAATAAATAAATATAAACTTCAGCATTTTGGTTGGTTGATTCTGTATTATGCAATTGTACTGAATATTTCAATATTATGGGAATCTGGATCCAGAAATCACCCATCTCAAGCACCAGGATTTTATTTTTCAAAATATCACCCATCTTGAGCACCAGGATTTTTTTTTTAAAAAATCACCCATCTCAAGCACCAGGATCTTTTCAAAAAGGTCACCCATCTCGAGCACCAGGATCGTATTAATCAAAATATCACCCATCTTGAGCACCAGGATCTTTTTTTAAAAAAATCACCCATCTCAAGCATCAGGATCTTTTCAATCAAATAATCAACCATCGCAAGCACCAAGATTATTGTAAAATCACCCAACATATAGTGTTCTTATTATTCAACCTGCTAAACAAGAATGGTCATAAAGCTTATTTCATTGTTACTTTATTTGTTTTATTTTCTCATATACATTAAGTCCTTTCCTTTGAATTTCTCATAATCATAATGGTGAAAAAATAAATTTATGGCCATAGCAGAAATGCCAATGATCCATTTTGAGCTTAAAACGATAGTATCGAAAGCTACTTACAATTTCTTTGTCCTTCTGCCCTAAAATGTCTGCTAGCCTGATCAATTTCAGATAAAAAATCTGGTTTTTTCTTCTTCTTCAGAAGGCTTACAATGGCCTTTCTGTATTTCTGTAAGCCATCAGTGAGTAATTCTACTAAATTTTTGGACACAGTGTTAGGTTCTAATCTTTCAAATTCTTTGAGAAGCTGAAATATAAATACAATATGTACTCACTGAAAAAAAAATATGTACATACGGTTATCCGAAATCTTAATTTCTATACTAGGGTTGTTTGCTGAAATAGTGAAATGTGATTGAAATATTCAGTCATTGTATATATGTCCTGTTATCCCTATATTTCAATGTATTTTTCTCAGGATTTAAGATTCTTACAATGTAATATGATATTTTGTAAAATATTACCATTAATTAAAAAAAAACAACATTTAAACTGTAGGACCCATATGTTTTCTTGATTGGTTTTTAAAATAAATTTTGTATTTTGTATGTCTGACATTGCATATTCAGTCCGATTCAAAACATATATATTTCATTCTGTAAAAATTATGGACATTATTACCTCATGTCTGCTAGTTAGCCATGGAAATTGCTCAAGCAAATCTGTCACACTTATTTTTTCCTCAACCACCAATTTCCGACGATACGGAAAAGTAAGCTGCATTTTTGTGTCAACACCATCGGTATCTGGATCAGTCTTCTTAAACTCCCTTTGCAGCCATTTAATATGGATTTCAAAGGATGTATCGTCTTCCGTTACTGGTAACTCTGGAAGGTACTTTGCAAGACCCCAAGTAAATGTTGTTATTTCTTCTGCTTTTTTCTCTGTGTTCCCTGCAACATTTTTCTTCCTTAATTTTACATCAGGGTGATCTTTGTCTAATACTTTTCTTGCATTACCGAATTTATATATGATTTTGTCTTTCCAGAATTCCTATAATATATAAATAAATGTATTTATTTATTCATTAATTTGATAAAGATTGGTTGTTGTTACCTGACCAAGACGTGGCAAATACTTAGATCTTGTTTAAATTTAAATATGTAGGGAAAATACAAAAATTAAGTAATAGTTAAAAGTATAGATGTATGGAATTTTCAGTCATTTTTCACAAACTGAAAGATAGTGCCAGTATTTCTAGCATTTAAAATTGTTCTTCATTTTATACTGTTTTTTTTCAACTAGAATTTATGAAATGTCTCAAAAATCAAAGGTTTAAATTAAACATGACGTCAAAGAGCGTTAGCATGATTTTTGTGTTGGTTTTCAGCAATAATTATGCTACAAATACAGTTTATTTGTCGTGTATCTGAATATAAGGCAATTCAGGTCTCAGACAGAGTATATCAGACTATATTTCCTGCCTGAATAACATATAATATATGTTTTACTTGTTGTATTTTGTGTAAATAAAATCAACAACAGGGAAAGTAAAATATATTGCCTCTTTAATACCATATATTGAACTTCTGTGCAAATATCTATTCATTTTATTATATTCATTTGTATATAGAACAATATTTTGTTTTGACGTGTTGTTAACGCTTCATTAATACCATTTTTGAGATTCTTAAATAATGTGATAATATGGAATGATGCCTTCACATGTTTCACTAAAATTCATTATCAAATTAATAGCAATTATTTACACACTACATTTGTTGTCTTGCACATTAATTAAAGACTCACACGTGCAGCCGCTGGTGGTAAATCTCTATATGTCAGCAGATATGGATATTCTCTCATAAGGCCATCTACAATATCTTCGTACATCTCAGATGTTGGGTACCTGAAATTTTTTTTTCGATTAAAACAGAATTTCGATGGCAACTGTATAAATTACTATAGAAACCACTTAATCACATGAAATGATTTACATTGATACCAATATAATGCCCTATGAATGTCTTTGTGAATTTGTTGTTTATTTTTCAATAATTGTCATTTACGGGAATTTTGAAAGTGCATTTGAATCTCAAGACATTGTTTTTATTTTCTATGATCTAAAAAGAAATTTCTGTCAATACGTGAATAAAATGTATAGCTGAAGTTACTAGTATTGTCCACTTAACATTTAAGACTTATATGTGTGTTTGCTGTTGGGGTTGGTAAACTGGTTCTCTTTAGTTTGTGTTTTCTGTCATTGTGGGGGTTGCCTTTCATCCATTTTATTATATTAAATCAATCAACTGATCAATATTTGCCCTCAGTGTTTTTAATAGACGTCTGATATCATTATTATACAAATTGTATACATTAACGTACATTCCTCCACTATAACGTGTCACATCATTATAAACCCCATCCAACATATTACGTCTCTCAGCAGTAGTAAGTTCATCTTTGCTCTCAAGTTTTACCAACACTGATCTTGATATGCTGGATCTGGGTATTTTATACTGTCTACACCATAGTTTGCTGCAATATAAATAATGATGCATATATCCATTAATGAAAATGAAAAGATATGGAATAAATGTACATGAGACAATGACTCAAATAATACATGTAAAATGGTGAGATAAGCAATGGAATAATGTTTTTGTTGTTGTTCTTCATCTTGAAGTATCGTGAAGCCTTCAACTCATGGTGTTCTATTATTTTGTTAGATATATCTATACATTCATAACATCAAAAGATAAATAAAATAGCTTGAGTGTTTACATGGATTTACATGGGATTAGTAATCACAGAATTTGAATATGTGAAAAATATTTAAGGACCTTGAATATTAAAATGTGTCTACTGGTATTGTTATCTTTTTTATTTCATTGATAAAAGATTTCCATTTGCTAAGTGAAAGAAAAGATTTCACTTTTCATTGAAATCCTGATAATTAACCACAATTCCTTTTTCGCTCAAAATACATAAAATATATAAAACCTTTTAAAATACCAATGTACTCTGGCCTGGGTACAATACATGTACAAGACTTCAAAAATTTTGCCATTGTCGGTCGAGAATGTTACCAAAAAACATTTTTAACGTAATAAACTTTGTCATTCTATTTTCTACATTATTGTGTTGATACAAATGTAACGTAAACCGTCCATAGGTCGTCAGGGATCGGCACTTTTCCATACACTGTGATGATATGACGGCTTAAGGACGAAGTTTTGAAAAACAGTAAGAAAAATTATATTGAATTCGAGTTACCTTGGACTTTAGGCATTAAAACATTAACATGGTTAAGAAATATGGGTAATTATCGTCGAAAGACACAAGGGGTCTGCATGACGACTTCAGGACAGTCACGTCTGTAAGTCGCCATACACCCTGTCCATAGGTCGTCATGTATTATTCACTCTTGCTAAAGTTGTTAAATCATTTCTTTTGTTTTAGATAAAGCCCACACAACTTAATGAACACTTATTGTTGTCCATATTAAGCGCTCACAAACTTTCAAAACACGAAAATGAAGCGAGAATAATGCGAGATTTCTTGATGACGACTGGGACGGTGACGACCTAGGGACGGTTTACGTTAGTATATTTCCGATGGATAATAATATTGCAAGAACTTACTTATTGGTGTAGTACTCTGCGGTTCTGGCAGAACATTTTGAAGCATTGTCAGATGAGGTGGTTGCAGATGTAGAGGTTGAAGGTGTAAGTGGTCTTGATGATGATGATGATGATGATAAAGGTGTAAGTGGTCTTGATGATGATGATGATGAAGGTGTAAGTGGTCTCGTAGGTGTTGAAGATCTGCTAGGTGTAGAAATAGGCATACCTGGTCTTTGCAACTGAGAATCTAGCATATGGGTATGTGTGGGTGTTGAAGGTTGATCTTTATCTGCCGATATCTGTATGTCATCCGTCTCAGCGACATCTTTTTCATTAACTATCAATTTTAGTACTTTAACTTCCGACACATATTCATCAGAATCTATATCAAAATCTACCCAGTCATCAACATCAGTATCAAAATATTTTATGTCTGGGGATTTTACAGTAAATCTCTCTTTCACTATACCTAGTATAGTTCTATAATTGATTTCTTCCACTGCTATTTTCTTGTTTTGACTTCCAAATTTAATAGTTATAAATTTCCTATCCATCACTAATCTACATTAAAAAAATAAAAGGAAAAATGTACTACAAAAATACAATAAAAAACAATAAAATCTACATAACAAATCTCTAGATAAACAAATTTAAAGGGAAGGTGGTGCTTTATAGATTATATACATACATACAAAACATAATGTCATAATTAAGCGTTATTTATAAACATACAAATAAATAGTACATAACAGGACTTGTAAGTCTCGTTCAAATTTTCAAACTTCCGGGTACATAATTTGTATCCTCAAGTTGCGTTTTAGTAAAAAAAACTACGACGTAAAAAACAAACATTTTACGTCATAGTACTCTGACATCATATTTTGGCAGAAAACATTTTTAAATTGAAATTCTATTGTAAAATCTCAGTATCACATGACGAGACTTTCAAACCCAATTGCTTGATTATTTTGATGGTGACATTCATGGGAATAGGCAAACCATAAAACTAAATTCAACAGTCTTTAATCATGGGAATAGGCCAAACATAAAACTTAATCCAACAGTCTTAAATGACTTGCATACTTCATATTGCACAGCAAAAACTGTACCGTCTACCTGCAGTTTAAGGTGCGGAGTAGTTAAAACTACTAGCCTATTTTACGGTATAAAACATATACATGCCTATACTATTAAGCCTTTCAGACCAGCAGGAATTAACTCGCAGATACTCTAGTTTTTGCTTGGTGTGCAACATTGTAGTATTGTAATTGATAAAGACACCTAAACTAAGACTTTATACTTGGGAACAACTAGTTTGTATCTAGATACAGGATTTGGATGTTCATAGATACCAATCGGATTTGTTTCAGGAATCTCTGAAACCCTTAGTACCTCATAGTGAAATGTATCTTCAACAGCGAATGCATGAAAATGTCTTTCAAAGCAACGAGTTCGAAGTTTCTGGCACAATAAGTAGGGTTGACCTTGAATTATTGCACAATGAATGATCTTACTAAATTGGTACATGAAACCCTCCAAACCAGTGATTACACAAGTGTTCTTCCAATACGTAATTCCAAGAAATTCAACTGAATTGCATAGAAATACTTCATCTCCTTGTACAATGCCAATAAGAAGACGCTGAAAGTCATTATTTAACATCACAATAGGTACGGAGTTGCCACCTGTAGAATCAACCCTACCACTTGATAGGAATTTACCACCTGTGTTAAAAGAGCTCGTATAGTATTGGTGTCTCTCAGCTAAGGATTTGCACATATTTTTCTTATTCTTTGATCTAAACACTAGTTCTTTAAAATAATTATGTTTGGCCTCAAAACGTAAAGTCTGAAGATGAAGAAGTGGTCCAAACTCACACATTAAATGAGGATAATGCAATGTATAGTGAAATTTTGGTTTCACTGAATCATCTTGAAAACTAGCACGATAACTCTCATGAAATTCATTAATTATATCAGACATGGATAAGATATGGCCTCTGTTCAAAGCAGGTGCACAAACATACAAAAGCATATCTCTAAGAAGAAGAAGTGATTCCCATTTCTGATCATTTACAGGAACTTTGTTGCCAATAAACAAAGGTAAAAATCGTACAAAACACCATGTCTGGGATGCTGACTGATGAACTTTAAAAGTTCGTAGAACTTCTTTGACCTTGGCGGGTCTGTTACTTTTATCTATATCTGAGAACTTAAATCTTGTAATGATCTCGTTTAAATCTTGAAGACTGAAATACCCCTGAACTACGCAATGTTTGATGACATTTGTCATGACATCACAAACCACTCCTTCAAACAAATCATGGGCAATGTCAGAGGGCATGCCATGTATGACATGAAACTGGTCTAGATCATTTAGTGGGGAGGAAAATTTAACTCCATAGACCGAAGCAAGCGTAGCATCATCTTGTACAAGTCTTGTCTGCTCATTGTACATTTGTACAGTTCTCAAATTTAAATTAAAACAATCAAATTTTGTCTGCATACGATCTCTATCAATAAAACAGAAACGACAATTTCGAAGTGTGGTAAATGACTCCATAAAACCTCCTATACCATGTGCACCAAGGTTGTCAGCAATTAATACACTTAATGTCCCATACAGTAAATGTTCAACATTATTTTTTGAAATGGAAATGCCATCAGTTTCTAGTAACTTAAGATCACTTATTAGAGGTTCTAAAATTTTGGCAAAACCATTTCTTTTCAATGTTGTGGAATGACAAAGAGCAACAAGCTGAATGCAGTACAACTGGGATCTGTACTTTGGAGGAAGGTTTCCAAGAAGCATATAAAAACCAGCTATCTTGTAGTTTTTAACCTGATGTCCAAGAGGATTTGCCGCTGTAAATTCGTCAAAAAACAACATGACCTGCAGTGCACTTGGGTTGTCACGAAAAAATGGGTTTCTAGAGTAAATGTCACCATCACAAAAATCTCTTAGTATACCATCATGGGATTTATGGCTGTTTATTACATAAGAAAAAACATCATCATGTGAAAGCAAGTTCTTGATTGTTTCAAGTACTGGTACATACTGGTATGTGTCAGCTTGATTTCTATCTGGTTTAAATTCAATAGGTTTCACATAATTCAAATGAAATCGTGCAAACTTGTTAATTTTGTATTCAGAATCTAAATTACTTAGAGCATTTTCAATTGCAGATTTTTCATTCAAAATTTGCTTAAATTTGTCAATATGGATTTGATCCAATACATCTTCTGCAGCTAAAGTAACCAAAGAATGAGACAAACTTGCTTGATGGTGGCTGATCATAGTTAAAATTTCATTTATAACTACCGGTAAAACTTTTGAGGGCAATTTATATGTTTCTCGAAGTTGTAAGAAAAAAATACCAAATCTTTTCTGAAAATCAATTTGAGAATCAAAGTGCATAGCACTGGTAGGGTTAGGTTGCTAGCATTTGACTTTTATTTGTACAAACATTGCTGATGATTATTTCAATGCTTTTTGTTTGTACAATGTATTGCAAAATAGGTTTTGGTATTGAATTCTTTTTATTAACAGTATTATTTACAAGGAAATATATCAATTATGAAAGTTAACGAGCTCTGCGGAAAAAGTGTCTATTATATAATAATGTTCCTGTGGGTAGGTGACTGATTTTTTTTTAAATTGACAGCATATGTATTGCTTTGGTTTCAAAATATACAGTGATTTTTTAAAACGTATATTTTCGCAACACAGTGTATCTGAGCTGAAGGTTCTACTACTCAACTTTACTGCGCATGTCTGTGGAAACAAGTCGTTTCGGCCATACTACCAGTTCGGCCATAGTCGTTTCGGCCATAGAATTAAAGTCGATTCGGCCATGGAATATTTATACGGAATCTAACAAATATTTAACAAGTTCTAAGCTCAAAATTTAAGTTTTATTTTATATATATAATAAATATTTGGAAATTAATCATGAAATTTCAGAATATTATTTATTTACTAGATGATTAATGATCAATATAAACCAGCTATTGTAGATCAATCGTAATTAATTGCAAGACAAATAAAATGTAATTATGTTCATTACTTCATGATAATTATCAATTATTTATTCTTTGATCTGACTATATCCTGCATTTTGTGATTGTTAAGCACACGAAATGGCTGCATATGGGTTATTTTTATCCAAGCTTGACCCAAGCTTACCACAAGATGATGCAATTAAACTTTTCTTGTTATGGAGAAAATTTTAAAACAACAATGAGACCATGAGAAAACTTTTTATATTTGCCGACATGCTTTATATAAAGGATTTGAAAATGTGAATTGTATTCATAAAAAAAAAACTTTCCACATTGCCGTTTCCATGTGTATCCAATTTAATTAAAAACCGATCTCTCATCGCTCCCGTTTTCTGATATGTCGCGTGGGAGATCTAACGAAACCCGCTTTGAGGTCACATGTGAGTGACCTCGTAGGTGTGTCCTGTTCGACCAATGAAATTGCGGCTTACGCGATCTTGTAAGTTGATTACGAAGAAATCGTCAGTCCCCAGAATTCATAAACTTTTTTGATTGGCTTACTGATAGGAAGTCAACTCATTTGCATGTCATTATAAATTCATACGTTCCAGTTCACTCACATGTGACCTCAAAGCGGATTTCGTTAGATCTCCCACGCGACATATCAGAAAACGGGAGCGATGAGAGATCGGTTTTTTAATTAGATTGATGTGTATCTTGTAGCAAGCCAGTTCGTCCACGCCAGCATGCTCTTGAGTGCGAGTCTTGTTTCCGTTGGCAGCATCGGCTCTTGAGTATAAATTGATTCTTTGCAGAAGTTCAAGATGAGGTATATTGCATATTTTTTTTTTATGATTGATATTGTTTGACTATAGAAATTTTGCTTTGTGTACGCTACAGTTTACAGGTATTGTTAGTAATCAACAACGTGTGGCAGTAGCGTATTATCTCAATCACTTGATTGATCTTTCTTAATGGCTTCATTGCCTATAATTAATTATCAAAACATAACGCTTTTATTTATTGATTCATTCACTTAATAGTTTCAATGTTAAAGTTCACATTTTAGAAAATTTGAAAAGAAGAATTAAAAAAGTGCACATTATTAATAAAATAAATATTTTTTTCAGAACACTTCCAATAATGTAAATTAAATCTATTATATTATACCGCTGGGTTAAATTACAATCACTGTATAATAATTTTGAAGGTTGAACAAATCATATTTCCTGTGAAGTATGTTGTATTAATTCAATTATTACTTTTGTAGGCTGGCACAGACGTTTTAATGGTAAAGCAGCCCGCACCCAACTCCAATTCTACAGAATAGTGCCTGCATTCCAGAAGGAAGCCAAGACTGTCAACATCACCTACAGACTGGTCGGGGAACAGCAACTGACAAGATACCAGCGTGATACTTACAAGAAGATGCAAGGTCGCCTGGAGTCCCTGTGGGGGCAGTATGACAGCAAGTCCATCAGAACATCAGACTTCCTGCGTGCTGTGGGTAACCTTACTCGCCAGCAGTACCAAACCAAGAAGACCTACCAGACTCCGATGACAGTGGTTCCGATTCTGATGCTTAGTGAACATATCTTATATATATAATTATAGTGCAACTCACCTGTTATAGCGCTTTTTTTTAAATTGTTGTTAATTATGTATTTGCTTGTTATCAACCTGATGATATAAATATATAAAGAGAATAAATAAAGTTGAAAACAATGATTGTGAGTGTTTCAAAACTTTTTTCTTCCCTACCAAGAATACCTCTCGTAAGAAACAACGATGCTATTAAGTATATATTTCATTATAAAAAGTATGGCCGAAACGACTATGGCCGAATCGGTCTATGGACGAACTGGTTTATGGCCGAAACGTCTCGAAAGCCATGTCTGTACATAAATATGCACTAATCAATCAAAGAAAGCACGAGTCGGCTAACGTTTCTTGAATTATCACTCTAAATTGAATTTTTTTAAAAAGTCAAACGCATAATAATGATTTGATGAATTAAAATAAACAGAAATCAAAGGTCTTCAAGTTATTAAGGTTATATAAAAAGACAAAGTTTGGACAACTGTAGAAGGGGGTAATTTCTATTTACACTACATTGCGCATGTGCAGGTAGATCAGAACGTAAACATTCAAGCTTTCAATTAAAATAAACCCATTATACCTTCGATAATACAGTTTTCTAAATTAATGATAAACACAGTGTTTTTCAATCTTAATGTGCAAGTTGTCGGAATTTCAAATAACCTGTATGCAATTCTATCACTGACCAACAGGTTTGACACGATGATCAGGTCAAAAGGTTAATCAAATACACAAAAAGAACGTAAACATTCAAGCTTTCAATTAAAATAAACCCATTATACCTTCGATAATACCGTTTTCTAAATTAATGATAAACACAGTGTTTTTCAATCTTAATGTGCAAGTTGTCGGCATTTCAAATAACCTGTATGCAATTCTATCACTGACCAACAGGTTTGACAAAATGAAGTCACGATGATCAGGTCAAAAGGTTAATCAAATACACAAAATACCATCAGAATTACAAGAAGAATAAGCCAATAATGTGCAAAATATGTTCTGTATAAGTTAACAATCACGTTCACAACAAAAATGGAACTTACCTTTGAAATCTTTTGAAAATAAACCTGATTGTAATCCTTCCCAAAATATCCGTGCAAAATCCTTACGCCGATAGCATTGTACACTTTAAAAGGTGCGAATACTTTACACGGCTTTCAAAACAAAAAGGAAATCGTCAATAAAACACACATCTTTTATTAAATAACTGGACAATTACACTTCTCGGTGTGTTTCAGTTACATTTCTATTAAAAAACAACTGCACCAGCAACAACAAATATTAGGACTATTTTACCGCGGAATGTTTATTTTCTTATATGATATTCCAATATAAACATAGTCGTAATTCGAAAAATATGGAGGTTGCTTTGCGCATGTGTCATCTCAAAATCGAGATAAAAAGCTGCTTAACTAGCCTTGCTTAAGCTTCAATCCTAGATAAGCTTGCATATTTACTCATAAAAACATAGTTTCAAAAACTTCTGGTCCAACTTTTTCCACAAAACACCAGATTTCCAAAGTTTCCTTCATTGTCTAACCAAACGACCGACGGCATAAGGGTTTTGGTTGCTTAGCAACCTAACCCTAAAAATCAGCATTTCCATGATTCATACATGCATTTTGTATTAATTGTGAGTCTTCAGTTTCATCCTCATTGACTTCCATAAGACAATCTGCAATATCACCAGTTCTATTTTCATCTCTGAACTTTGAAAAATTTCCCTGATAAAACACTTTATGCTTTCTCTTTACATGTTTTAGGTAAGAATCCACATTGTTATATTGTTTTTCACACCCTTCCACAGAACATATTAAAAAAAAGCCCTGCTCATGTCCATGAGCAAAGCGATAATGACTTATTAACTTTGAAAAAAGTCTGACTTCTTGTTGGCATTTTGAACAGAAAAACATTTTTGTATAGCCCTATTTGTAATTGGTAAACAACATTTTTTTAATGAAATTTAATGTTAAGAGGTATTTTAAATGTTGATGACTGGTATATTGATTTAGATATTGGTAATCATGGTTCAAATACCTGAAAATAAGGTGTATTTTTTAAATGAAGGAAAACTTACTTACAAAAATTAAAAACAAAAACAAAATAAATATGTACAACATGTATATATTTTTACAACTGAATGCACAAACACGACAAATGTGCAAGACCTGTCGGCCGATAATGATACAATAAAGGTCACATGATTTTGTATCTGTCAGGTAGCACTTCATTAGTACTTACAATGGACCATATTTGATGTTTCTACATCAAAGGATTTTCAAAATATCCTGTATTTAGTAAAAGTATTTGTCTCATCTTACATTTTAAAAATTTGCTTTCAAAATGTTATTTTCAGATCTCTGGCAATGGATATGAATAGAGAGATTCGTGGCCGTGTTTAAAACATAAATAGAAAGAGTATTCTTAAGTTTTGCAGCATTTGCAGAAAGCATTTTTCATTTACTGCAAAACTATAAGCCACCCCACCCCTTTTGAAAAAACTGAAAAATAGAAAAATGAAACCATAATATTTACAGAAAACAAAAAGGAACTTTAGACTGAATATCCTGAAGTTTCAAAACATGACCTGAAAGCTTAAGTGTTTGTAGCCAGAACATGAAAACAAAGGGGTTTTAAGTGTTTGCAGGCAGAACATGAAAACAGAAACCCATCCCCTTTTTCTTGAGAAAATATATAGCTGCGGAACTGTAGATCTTATGACCATTAGAGCTACGGTTCCGCAGCTAGAGAAAATAGTCAAAAATTTTAAAAAATCAAATCAAAATTTTATAAAAACGCAAGATAGGCTTATAAGACCATAGATAGAAAGTGTATCTGAAAGTTTTGAAATATTTGTTGAAAAAAATGTTTAAGCGAGAGCATGAAAACAGAAAAAAAACAACCCCACCCCTTTAAAAATAAAAATATATAACTAAAATCATCATATATGCCCCGACAAAATTGACGGGGTCATATGTAAAAACCAAAATTAAATATGCTATATAGTCATACAGTCAAAGAACAAAAGTTATTCCTTATTAACAATCTGGCCATAAAAGCTGACACCAGTGCCATACCATAAAAATATGACTGCAAAAGTTTGCAATTGCATAGAATTTACATTTCAAAATTTTAGTCTTTTTATTTTTGCTAATCTAGTCTGCAACATTTTGTATTCCTGCCATCTGACTAATAATGGATCAGTGGCCTCAGCTTTTTCCCACGAAAATGATTGTCTTGATTGCCTACTCATAGTTGACTTTAAACTTTCAACTTCAGATAAATGAAATGGAGATCGAGTACTAGAACTGGTGCTACTGTGATCACTATTATCCATTTCAAGTGAATTGACGCTTTTTGACCCATCTATATCAGTTTTGAGTACACAATTATCTTCGGTTTCAATGATTTTTTTCCCATGATCAGCAGTACTGTTCTTACAAACATGATTGCTTTTCTCTTGCTCCACTTTGTTTTTATCTGCGAGGGTTTTTATTTTTGTTTTTTGAACTTGTTTTCTTCTTTTCAGATATTCTTTCCTTTTAATTTTGTCGTGTTTTCCCATTATAACCTATAGAAAAACATAATTTCATAAAAATTGCATGCATATGTAGATATGTGTAGGTTTTGTTTGTTTACAATAAACCCGTCATGTGTCCAAACAGATTTCACAGTGTAAGTACGAGCTTGCTGTTGCATGTAAGCTACATATGTCTTTTTTTTAATGTAGGAATTATATTTTTGTTCCAATCTTACAAATATTTCATCAAAGGCATTGGCAGTCATCAACAATCTTAATAACGGTAGTGTCATGATGGAACCAATGGGCGCTGCCATCTTTGTTCGAAAACGAGGCTAATTCTAATATACGGATAATATCAGTAGGCGCCTAAGTGTTTCGTGACACTACAAAAATATTTAATAATTTAATAAATTTCACGAGACAATATATTTACACAAATGATAGTTAGTTGAACGCCAGTCATTGAAATATAAACTTTGATATGAAACAACAAGGTCCACCTGGATGACGCGCGCGCCTCGTTTCGTTGACCAAATATGGATTTGACCCACGGCGTGCTGATCAAAATGTTTCTCTTTTTATGCATTCCAGACGAAAATGAGTAAAATACTAATTAAAATTAGACATATTTTGATGTATTATATTGAATAATTTTTGAAACGTGGGCAACATATGACCCGATATTGATGAATACGTGAAAATGCAGCGGGCCGCCAAAAATCTTTGCACAACCAGCTTCTACGGATGTATTATCCTGTGGCATTGTGAGATTATTTGCACTAGCGACATATAAACAGAGATTGGCAACACTAAAAACTATTTTTAAATATATACTTACCAAATTTGCCCTGCAAACAATGTAGATAATGGTCTCGGTGTCTCAAGTAAAACGACCGCACATGTGTTCGCTTCCAGACTGTAGTGAGTGAATGGCGGGAACTCCTGCGGTGCGTAATCTGATGCTTCCCGTGGTAAACATACTAGCCTCATTCGTAATGAGATTAATTACTAGGCAATCTAACCTAGATACTAGCCAAACTAGTAGAATTTACTAGGGATTTTTTTCAGTGATTCTGAAATTGTCTCTTTAGTTATTTTAATGAATATCACTGAACCATTCAGAATTATTATTGGCAGAAGTATCTTGAAAGAAATATAACAATGTTTGTATATTTAATTGTAGGCCCCTGTAAGACAGATAGGGATTGTCCTTGTTGTTTCTGTACCAAAGGATTTTGTCGCGAAATGAATGACAATCCACATTGAAGAAGATATCAATGTTATCATATTAAAGATATCAATTGTAGATTTAGTATTCCAAACATTCTTATATTATCATCTAGGACCATCAAGCATTTCTCCATTTTTTTTTTTTCGCCAATTGCTTTGATTTTAGATGCAATTTATGTTCTGTTTTTTTCTTCTATTTTTCTTGGAGTGATTTGGTTATTTTGATCAAGCGGGAAAAATGTCCAGGTAAATGCTCGCTTCGATGATTGTTCGAATTTCTTGTTTCAGCTGTAACTGTATATTCGCACTCACCTTTTTGTGTTTACTAGACTAGATATACTCTTTTAGAAATCATTATTTCTTGAGTTCGGTATATTTGAATTTCTACAGGCAGTTGGTATTGAAATTTTGAAAACTATTTTTTCACATTTCAAACAAGGATTTGACATATGAACACTTTTTAATCTTTTGAAGGAAAGCGACCCCGCATTTGTACATGCTGAGTTTGGATTGTACAAAAAACAGACAAATGATGAGGCATAAGAAATCTAAGTACATGTATTTCCTTCACTGGCAATATGACGAGTGCCGTTAACGGAGCAGGACATGCTTACTCCCGGTTTTTGATGGGAGTTCCCATTGCTAGTGCTTTAGTTTCTGTGCTGTCTTGTTCTAGGTTTGTTTAGTTTATTAGACGTTTTTTATTTTAGTTATACATGTATCCTTGTGGCGTTTGTTCGTTTTGTTCCATTCTCCTGACTATCTTTTTCTTGGACTTCGAATTTGTGGACTTTTCCCACTGTTTTGTCGCTTTGGTATTCTTTTGCCGATATTAATTAGTCACGTCTAAAGGAAACAAAATGTAAAAAAAATATTGCTATTTCACAGACTTTATTCAAATTCCCCTACTTAGCAGTATATGTGAGGCGCAGTTTCAGAAATAATTTATGGGGGTTATAGGGTTGAAGTCATTTACATAACATCCCAGCCCAATGTGTAATAAAACGTATCACAAAATACCGAAATAAATTTGATGCACTGTATGGCCATTTCGTTGACTGACAACTCATCAGCAGTGCTCGAGATAAACGACTTCGAATCTATAACCAGCATGAATTGTTTCTATTCTAATAGAACAAAAACGCTGATTTTCCTCATTTAAGTTGTCCTATAAGTATCCGACATATTTTTTTGCCTTTCCATTTCTATTGCGATTAATATGTTGCATTCTGCCCTTTTAAAAACATATTTTGAATAAAACTTTTTACATAAGGTAAAAAGGACTTTACCTAAAAAAAAAGAGGCTCAGTGGGCTGAGCCTGTATCGCTCACCTGGCCATTTTGTTTCACGGACCGAGAAGATTCATGCAAACTTTGTAAAGGACCTTCCATAGATGCTCCGTACCAAAAATCAGTTCATTTGGCTTTACGGTTTGAGGAGAAGAAGTTTTAAATTTCGACCAATCAGAACATGTAAATGCTCATGGCGGCCATTTTGTTTCACAGACTGAGATGAGTTATGCAAACTTGGTAAAGGACCTTCCATAGATCCTCCAGACCAAAAATCAGTTCAATTGGCTTCACGGTTTCAGAGGAGAAGTTTTAAATTTCGACCAATCAAAACATGTAAATGGTCATGGCAGCCATTTTGTTTCACAGACCAGGATGATTTATGCAAATTTTGTAAAGTACCTTCCATAGATGCTCTATACCATAAATCACTTCATTTGGCTTCACGGTTTCAGAGGAGAAGTTTTAAATTTTGACCAATCAGAACATGTAAATGGTCATGGCGGCCATTTTATTTCACGGACCAGGATGATGTATGTAAACTTTGTAAAGGACTTTCCATAGATGTCCATAACAAAAATCAGTTAATTTGGCTTTACGGTTTCAGAGGAGAAGAAGTTTTAGATTTGGACCAATCAGAACATAAAAATGCTAATGGCGGCCATTTTGTTTCACCGACCGGGATGATTTAGGCAAACTTTGTAAAGGACCTTCCATAGATGCTCCATACCAAAATCAGTTCATTTCGCTTTACGGTTTCAGAGGAGAAGAAGTTTTAAATTTGGACCTATCAGAACATGTAAATGCTAATGGCGCCCATTTTGTTTGACGGACCGGGATGATTTAGGCAAACTTTGTAAAGGATCTTCCATAGAAGCTTCAGGCTAAGGTTCACTTCAATAGGTCCAGGGGTTTCAGAAGAGAAGATGAAAATGTAAAAGTTTACAGACGGATGGACGACGGACGCCAAGTGATGCTATAAGCTCACATGTCTTTTTAGGACAGGTGAGCTAAAAACGAAATCCATTAGACAGTGTGCTTCAGGAATCAGAGAGGAATCTTCCGGAGCACCTGAGTCGACCTCCGTTTTTTTTGGTGGGGTCCATGTTGTTCATATGTTTTTAGTTTTAATTGTAGTGCTTGTATTGTTTTGGTCTTGTCTTCGTTGTTCTCCGGAGTTTGTCAGTTGTTTCGATTTTCCCCTCCTTCGAATATCTCTTTGGTGTTCCTTGACTTTACAAACCGGGGAAGACAATTGAACGACCAAAAGTACAACAAATAAACACTGGAAACTAAAAAACAATGAAAAATTGGATAAGCTGAGAAACATAGACGCCATATGCAGGCGATGCTAGTAAATTGCTACTCAAGAAGGGAAAGTTACTTATACCCGTTTCCTTGTCACGTTTGTTTGTTGGTTTCCAATCTCCTGACTTTTGTCTTTTCCTTGAATTTCGAATTTGTGGACTTTTCCGACTGTTTTGTCGCTTTGGTATTCTTTCTATATTAACTCGTGCAAATAAGAGTTTTATCGTTCATACAAGCACTAGGTCAATACTTTGATTTGTAGCTTAATTCTCTTGATAGAAATATGAAAATAGCAATCTCGTGCAATATAAAGTCTGCTCGGGACAATATTTACCAGTTTTCATGCAATAACTATATATGACTAAATAATAGAGTTATGATACATACCAATACGGGAACTAAAAAATTTCTTTAAATATTATTATACTTCATGCTTGAAAACTGTAGTGACATTGATTACTACAATAATTTGCATATGAACTTCTGTGGTATCGAAATTGTCATATACATGTAACTGCAGTGAAATATCCACGTGTTTTAAGCAATAATTACTTGGTAATATATACAATGTACATGTATTTCAATAATAATCTTAAATAAATGGCAGTGAGTACAATAATCATGATATTAGTGTCTCGTGAGGTTGTATGCGAAATATTTGCCAAGTCTGATTGACATGTTACCCGACGCCCACACCGCAAGACTTATATTAATTATAATGGGTCAATATAAATCTATTGTGTTGTTTAATCATATAGAGTGGCCGTTGGACTTAAGATACATCGCGAGGTCACTAAGACATTTAGAATTTTTTATACTTTTTCTGCATAATATCTAATGAATATATACTTGTTGATGACGACTGCGTGCCGTTAATTCATATTAAAGGTTAAGGTTGAACAGGTACACATTCAATTGTCAGATCAGCCAATCAGCTTATTGACTGTACCCAATGAGGTGGCTATGTTTATATCTTGAATAAAGCAAAGACCTTTCGGGTTTAGTATTTAGTGTTTGATATCATGACATTTATATCGTATTTTATGTGCACATCATGAGCCTTAAAAGTGGTAAAAACCGCAGCTGATTGACTCCAAGTCATCGATAGTATCCCTAGCTCAGTTGCTAGTATTTTGATATTAGCTCGAAATTGTTAATAAAAATTTACTGTTGTTTCCAGTGTAAATATTCATAATAATTCTAAAAAACTTAAAACATCGTTACTAAAATGGTGAAAAATGGTTACAAAATATTGCCAAGTTCTTTGTATCTGTGATCAAAGTTTGAAGTTGCTGAAAAGTCTGGTACAAGACTCACTAGACTGACATTTCTTTAGGCTCTTCTATTATTGTCTATACTCTTACCTTATGAATGTCAGATTTTGTTCTGGCGTTAAGTAGCCTTGTCCATAAAAAATTAAATATGTACGATAAATCACAAAATTAGCAATTTTCTGATAAATTAAAAATCGTGTCGACTTCGATGGGCTCAGTATATCTTGTTAAAATTTGAAACATACTTTGTTAAGATAAGTATCTTTCAATGGTCAACCGTTAATCAATGCTAAACATATAGCTTCAACTCCTATTTTATGTTTTATTTAATGAAGTTTACCCTTGACTTAATGAAAACATCAAGTAAAAAGCCTATACTTATAGCGTTAAATCGGTTAAATTTCGCCGTGTTATAATTTTAAAAGTTTGGAGTTATCTTCCTTGGGCATAGAACTGTCCTTGTAAGGTTTCTACTCTATCTGTCTGACATTCTAGGAATTTTATCCATTTTTAGCTCACCTGGGCCAAAGGACCATGTGAGCTTATGCCATCACTTGGCGTCCGTCGTCGTCCATTGTCGTAAACTATTTCAAGGATCTTCTCCTCAGAAACTACTGGGCCAAATACTTCAAAACTTTAAGTGAATGTTCCTCAGGGATTCTAGGTTATAAATTATATCCGAGGTTTTGATCCATAATCAAACATGGTCATCATTGATAAAAATAGAACATAGGGGTAAACTTCAGTTTTTGTCTTATATCTCAAAAACTAAGGCATTTACAGCAAAACTGACATGCGGTAAAAATGTTCATCAGGTCAAGATTTACCTGCCATGAAATTTTCTGACGAATATATCAACCTTTTGTTGGGTTATTGTCCCTGAATTGTTATTTTGAAGGGAATTTTGCAGTTTTAGGTTATTATCTTGAATATTATTATAGATAAAGACAAAGTGTAAATAGCAAAAATATTCAACAAAGTAAGATCTACAAATAAGTCAACATGACCAAAATCATTGATTGACCCCTTATAGGAGTTTTTACCCTTTAAAGACGGCATCCGGCGTAAACTTTCCTTTAAAGACCTTTTCTTCTGCAACCACTGGGCCAATTGGGACCAAACTTTGGTGGAATATTCCTTGGGTGGCCCCCTTCCAAAATTATTTCCGGCATCCCCGACTTCCAACCGACATGGCTGATGTTACTAAAAATTGGAAAAAGGGGGGATGAATTTCAAAAATCTTTTTCTATGAAACTACAAGGCCAATTGGAAACAAGCTTGGCAGTAATGGTTCTTAGGAGGTTTTCTTTTAGAAATATGTCCGATGGACTGTTAACCAAAATGGCCGCCACAGCCAAATATAGTTTAACATAGGACCCTATGGGAAATTCACTCAAAAATCTTCTTGTCTGAAACCACTTAGTCAGTTGGAACAAAACTTAGCAGTAACGGTCCTTAGATGGTTCTCTTTTAGAAATGTTTCCACTGGTTTGACCTGGACTGTTAACCAAGATGACTGCCATAGCTAAACTTAGTTTAACATAGAATCCTATAGAAAAATAAGCCAAATTGACTGCAACACTTAAATTTTTAGTCCTGCTCAAGGTGAAAAGTTAAATCCAGGTGAGCGATACAGGCTCTTGAGAGCCTCTTGTTTTTTTATATAAATTTGTACTTTTGGTTGTTATTTTGGCTGCAAACATTTTCAGGTGTACACACAAATGAACCGTACATATAAATATCCAGAGCAAAAAGTTTGACATTATTCGAGTGCATTAAGATTTGTGCTTGTCGACAGGAGTAAACAAAATATTACCTCAAATAATGATTGAAAGACACAACCAATTCAAATAAAGATTTCAATTTTATTATCAAATTATAAAATCGCAATTTTCTCATAACATAAATATGAAATAAAATGTTTCAAAATGTGATATTGACTTGAAATTGTTCCATTTATCTAGCTTTATTCACAAAACTGAATGTTAAATGTAAGTGTTAATGAAAGGTACTGGATGCTTCTTTTTTTATAGTTTCCATTGGATGTTAAAGCCTTGATAGCGCTTCATAATAAAAATGTGACAACTTTAACAACCTTATGAAACTATTAAAAAAGACCCCCTCAATTCTTGGAATTACATTTTACAGTAATTTTACGTTAAAATTTTCAGGTAATCCAATTACTGTGTAGAGATATTTCATTTTAATTACACTTTGTATAGCATGTATAAGGGACAAGTATTCTGACTGGTTGATAGTCTGATTTATTTTTGACAATCATCTCAGTTTCCCTTCATTGGTTATAAAAGCGGTTTATTTGTCATGAGAAGTTGCCCTTCTTTAGCCGTTGAAGGGGGTTATTTGCGAAAACCTTTCCTTTCAATTGGACGTTTGTACTTCTTTATCATCACTGCGTTTGAATAAATGATAGTCGGTGTAAATAAACAGAGAGTTTATTAGTCTTAAGATATTTTGCCGTCTCTCAACTATAAAGAAATATGTTATAAGCTTGTCAACGCATTGTACTCGTTGTCTTTCATCTAGTTCTAAAAGGCTGCTGATGTAAACTATGTAACAATTTTCGGCCAGTTGTATATCCGGTATTAAATTAATGTTATTATCGAAAGTGTTATCCTAAAATGTTTATTTGTTTGACTAGAACAATTTTGATTATCGTTTCTAATTATGATAAAACTATATCACTATAAACTTTCAGGAATACCAAACCAAGGTTCTTGTATAGGTTTATGACAGTTCACTTCCTGTGAAAACTGACCCACGGCTGTGAGTTATGTACATATACCTCTATCATGAACGATTAGATATCTCAGTATACAAATGAGTTCCTGGTTCGATTGCTGCTCCGCATGTTGGACAAGATGGTCCTACATAAAAGATATCAGTATTTTAACATTTTGGGGTATAAGAAAATGAAAAATAACTGTAGATCATCTGAAAAGATTTGCTACATGTATTTATGGATTGATAAATTATTGTTTAACGTCCAGTTGCAGTCATAAGGTGCATATCCGGACGAGAAAATGTTGTACTAGTCCGACACGCTGAGCCGGATTGTAATCGTGCTAGCTCACGAGGTAACTGTCTACAGGGAGTCACATCACCCACTCGGACACATTATACGAACTCCGAGCTGACCAGTCTTTTGCTCTGACTCCTAGATGCCGAGTGCTTGGCGGAGAAGCAGCAAATACCAATTTTAATGTCTTTGGTTTGACACGGCTGGGGATCGAACCCGCAACCTTCCACACTCGAGGCGACTAGCCTATATGTATTTAGAATCTGTAAACGTCAAGTAAAAAGCCTATACTATAGCGTTAAAATCTGTTAAATTTCGTCGTCTTTTAATTTTAAAAGTTTGGACTTATCCTTCTTGGGCATAGAACTGTCCTTGTAAGGTTTCTACTTTATCTGTCTGAAATTCTAGGTATTTTATCCATTTTAGCTCACCTGGCCAAAAGGGCCATGTGAGCTTATGCCATCACTTGGCGTCCGTCGTCGTCCGTCGTCGTAAACTATTTCAAGGATCTTCTCCTCAGAAACTAAGGGGATTTTTACAGAATTTCTTGTTTATGATCTTTTATATTCAATTTATTTTAAGGCAAAAAAAAAAAAATGAAATCTAAATCTCTTATTTCTTAAACAAACTATTTTTTTTACTGCCGGTAAAATTAATACACGGATATTCCAAGAGATAAGGAAACCGATAACTACGAAATAAAGATAAAAATTAATTTACAAACAATGAATACTTTGCACTAAATATTAAAATGAAGTGATAAAACACCAACCCCTGGAAAACCTCACACCTCCGTCTAAATTACAACACTAACCAGAAATCTACGATTACATAGTTCGCCTCGTCCCCCCCCCACTAATTTTGGTGTGTGGCTTTGTAGCTTTTCGAGATGCACCCTTACAGCAAGTAATATGATTGTAGGTCACATGGTATAAGAGAACCGAACTCGGACGTAAAACTTAACCGTAGTAATTGAAGCACGATAATTAGGTCAGAGTGACCTAATTTTTGTGGAAGGCTGTGTTACTCCCGGAGATGCACCCTCACACTATGTTATATGATTGTAGGTTCCTTGGTATCGGAGAACTGAACTCGGACGTAAAACACAACCAAAGTCAATGAAGTTCGATAAGGAGGTCAGAGTGACCTCATTTTGGTGGGAGGCTGTGTTACTCCCCGAGATGCACTCTCACACCAAGTAATATGAGTGTAGGTCACTTTGTATGTTAAAACTTAAAAGCCAGTCAACCGTGTAATATTGGTCGTGTGACCTCCATCTTATGTCACATAGTCAGTCGTTTCAACGTGCACCTTGCACACAAACATAGATGATCATATGTCAACTAGTAACTGAGAACTGGGTGTGGGCAAGCACGAGTACGCGGACGTGGACGGCGGGAGTACCCCATTAGTCCCCCTTAACCTCGTTGAGGCGAACTAAAAACGACAAAGTATAAATTCAATCTTACTTCATGTACTGCAGATAGGCTAAACGGGGTTTACGAGTATGAAAAACTCTTTCCTAACTCCTCTCTTAGTTTTTTCCACACTAGTAGTGAAAAGAATTATATCATTTTATTTTCATTACAAATATGTTTTTATATGTAAATACAAATATATTTTTTAGGTGCTGCTAGCTCCTCATGTGCTAGAAAGGTTTTACATGCATGTACATTGTAGAGATTTTGTTTTAAAAATTTATACACCATACCTACTTATGAAATATCTTTTTCATCAATAAATCTGTATATAAAACAAACATCCATACATACCATTTTGCACCATGGTTGATAAAGAGGCAGATGACGTCACGGTTGTCAATTTGAATGTACCTTCCAAATCATTTTTGTCAGCATCTGGGTCATACCAATCTTTCTCGCTGGAAAGTAACTTAGCTTTGTTAGGATGGTAATTGTTCATTTTCATGTATTCTGTGACTTGCATGGATAGAGCACCAAACGCCTCTCTAGCCTAGGAAAATAATTTATAGTGTTAGTCCCTGAGGGTATTATAACCCCCTCCCTTTAGTTGCCATTTATTCGGGTATTTATAAACTCGTGATGTAATTTTAAGTTGATAACTTTTGACATTCTAGTAAAAGAAGCTAGGGTTTCAACTATCTGAGACATGGTTAAACATGTTAACGTTACCTTTGTTTTCGTTAAAATGTTTTTTGTTGTTGCTCTAAATGTTTGATTTGGCTTTCCATAGTTTTTGGTCAAAGAGCGTTTCCTGATGAAGTGTAATCTTTATTGCTATCGTTGCTGGCTAACTTTTTATTTTTAATTTCTTGAAAAAGTAAAAATGAATACTGAGTCATCAAATCTGTGATTTCATTTTAAACAAGAATCTGGCTATCATCACTGGTTAGAGCTGCCCGCTCGCCGCGCCTGTTGTACATCGCACAACTAATGACCGGCTTTTTTACTGATGTACATGTGCTGTCCCATTGTTAACGCATGTCATCACATTACCAGTCAGAATACATAGATTGATAAAAATTAAGATGGTGCCCCTCCCCCCACCAATAAAGGAAACAATGTATATTATTGTGTATTGCCAAAAAAAAAGAAGCAACAAGCAATATTCTCAATTAAATTGTGTAACATGACATGGGTCAGGTTTTTGCATAAATAAAATATCATACATTCATATCTTCAAATTAACAACAGTTTGATATTAGTATTACATAAATTACTCTGGTTAATATTAGCAATATTGCCTTTCAAAAAGCATATAAATAAATATATATATATATATACAGGTATAGTGTAAAGTCATGTAAAATGATGTGCGAAGTTTACCTGAAATATATTTTGATACATTTATTTGACTTTAGTCAGCAAATAGACCTTTTCAGATTCATTTTTTAAGGGCGCGGTCATATGTTTGTGTTTCGCATGTTAAATTCCATCAACAAGGAGTACTCTGCTGTCTTCGACAGTTCTTAGGGACTCCACTGTGTCAACAAAATTGTTAATTACCCGGTTATTAATTAAAAGAATCGCCCGATGATAGCATCTTCTAAGATTCTAGAAAACGGCTAGATAAATTATCCAATAAGAGGCAAATAAATCTTTCAGATATAGCTTTTATTTTAATGTTGATATTTTGTTTCTTGTGTGGGTACATTCTCTTTTGCTTGTTTGTTTGTTTAGTTGGGGTTTTACGCCGTTTTCAGCACATTTGGCTATTTCGCGGCGACCAGTTTTTATTGGTGGGGGGAGCCGGAGTACCCGGAGAGAACCACCGACCTTCGGTAGGAAAATTGGCAATCCTTGTCAATTAAGATCAGAGTCGAACACACCCCGCCACAGGTGAGATTCGAACTCACAACCTCAGCGTTGACAGGCTAGTGATCAATAGTAGTCATGTCGAACTACCTAGACCACTCGGCCACCGAGGCCACCTCTCTTTTGCACATAATAATATGATTCAATGGTTTGATGAAGTTTGATATAATAGTTCTTTTTTGACTGCATACACTATACAAATATTTATCATATTCAATAATGTAAAAATATTTCAGCCCATCGTTAAGGTAGAATAGAGAATGGAAACGGGGAATGTGTCAAAATGAGAGCAACCCGACAAAACAGAAGAAAACAGTCCAAGGCCACCAATAGGTCTTCAACGCAGCAAAAAAATCCCGCACCCGGAGGTGGGCTTCATCTGGCCCCTAAACAATAATGCATATTTGTTCAGCGAAATGGACGCTACATTAAAACTCCGAAACATACAAATTAACCAAAAATTAAAAAAAAACCAAGCAGGGTTAATATTCATATCAAATTAATATGTACTCGTCCGGATATGCTAATTATATGAAAATGACACTGTAATTTAATTGTTGTAAAAATGTATAATGTTAACGTTTACAACAGTGATGTCTTAAGGTGCGTTTACACGATACGATTTTCCTTTCGATTTTCCATCCGATTTAATACCGTCGCCCAGGTAAATCGTCCAGCGTTCTGTTCACACGATACGATTTTCCATTCGATTTTGAACAGATTTGAACAGGTGCTTTTAATATGTTTCGAAACGCAGCAACGTCCGAAATTATCTGCACTGCAATTACCTTATCAAAATTAAAAAATATATGATATCATTGAATTAATGATTAGCGATTAATTAATAACTTTTAACCAGAGTCTCCCAGGAGCCGGTAATTGCTCATCTGATTCACAGTAGCCAAGAAAAGGTGGAAAACAAAATGTGAGAGAACTTTCCAACTGAAAAAATCGACAAATGACAAAATGCCTCGATAATATTTGTCTTTTGAAGTCTAATGATATGTCAAAACCCGTTTCCAAGGACCATTCTACCAAATTATGGTTCCAATTGGCTCGGTTATTTCAAACAAGAAGATTAAAATGTGAAATGTCGACAGTCGGACGACGATAACGACGGCTGACTCCGGACGAAAACTGATGGCAATAGTTCACATGACCCTTTGAACAAAAAACCAAATTGCAATATTTCCGAATATTTGTATCATCATTTTGGCGTACTTTTATTTTTATACACTAAACCGGTTGGATATCAAATATTCCTGAAATTCTGCTTCATACAGGGGTTAAAAAGAGGAAACAAGAACCTGTTAAAATAGCCCAAAAATAGAAAGATTTTGTTTTAGAATAGAAACAATGTACAATCCAAGTATCCTTTGGGAATCTTACGTCACGATATTTAATGCATTTATACGAGTTATCCCCCATTGCATAAAAGAAAACAACATTGCTGCAACATTAGATAGGTTTTTTTTCTAAAAATGGAGTGATGTAAATATAAAAACATGAAATTTCGAATATACTCATGACATATATGTATATAGATCTAACTCCTATGTTTATTTTCAATTCAATTCGCTCTACAGCCCGTTTCCTCCCAAGTTTGTCATGATACAGTTGGGACGTTACGTCCCATATATATAGAGATGGTTCATTTTCATAGAGATCAATGCTTCTGTTCTTCATTATTGTCAAGAATTTCAACTGCTATCATGTCAGCCATGTCTGAAGAACGAGTGTCGACAAACGCACATACCCGTTGCATTGCACGTCGCAGTCGTATGTTCAAATAGGTAATTTATACGTAAAGGTCTGTTAAAAAAGGGGGAGTCCTATATGAGATGCATGTAAAAACAAATAACGAACCATATGTGACGTACAGGAAGTGTTAATAATTTAGTTTCCACACGAACATTTTCCTATATATTTAGTTTAATACCATCTTACTTGAAAAATTCTCAATAATTCCTGTTTGGTTCTACATATTTTAATAAAAGTATTTGCAGAATTTATTGCTGTTTCTTTTGACAATTTTCTCAAACAATTGTGATTTATAGTTTTGAAATGCTAAAGAATAAAAATATATAAAATTTAAATATTGAAGTTCAGATGCAAACAGGGTATATTGAATTGTCCTTTTCTAAATTAAAAATAATGACAACTCTTAAAATGGTCTTTCGCAAAATTCAGTAAAAATTATTTAAAAAAACCTACAATAAAGTCTGCGATCAATGGTAACAATTTCATCTAAATCTAACCAAAAATGAATTAGTGAGAAATCTGGCAAAAAGACTTAATTTACAGGAAAAATGTACGAACATTGTATTATGGCCACTTCACTATCTGAAAGAATAATTTTCTTAAATTTTCTAATTTAATACTTAGTTTGACATTACATATACTGTAGGTGCAGAATAGCCAGGTTTATGAACAAGAGATAACACTGTTCCTTTTACGAATTAAAAACTTTTAAAATGATGTGAAAATCTGAATATAGTTGATTAAAATTATTTGCTTGATTTTTCAATCCACTAATTAATTTAGCCGATTTGGCGTTCACACGATCCGATTCCAGTCAAAAAGTCGAATGGAAATAGCGTACGTTTCGATTTCAAAACGACGTTTCGACTTGACGTTCGACTTTCGATTTTAGTGTTGACACGATACGATTTTAGACGAAAGCAGGTGCACAGGTAAAAATCGAATGAAAATCGAATGGAAAATCGTATCGTGTAAACGCACTTTAAGATATACATACTTACTGCTGGCATATTACAACCGTTGTTAATGTTATCCTTTCTAAATGATGCAAAATATGTATTCTGTCTTTCTGCTTCCTCTTTTGTTTTGTCATTTCTAAGTCTCCTATCCCTGTCGGTATGAAATTGTTCCTACAATGCAATGCATAATAGTATTCATTGTCGTTAAATGAATGGAGAATTGTGAGTTTGCAGGTTAAACTATTGGTTACATATATTTCTTCTATTCTTGACGTGTTTAATCGGTGGGATAAAAATGCATAATATTTTTAACCACTTCCGTTGGAATTACCACCGTTTTTTCTACAGTTATTGGAACGATAAACTATAGAGATGTCCCGAAATGACGTATATGTAAAGAAACTACATAGCAACGACATTTTCTTGAGGTTTTTGTCGAAAATAAAAGGAGAAACAGATTTTCCTTCAATGTACTCGTGAGTTATGGAATTTCTCCACCTTCAATAGTTAAATTTTAGATTTTAACACGCCCGCAAATGCTCGCGTGTTGAAAATCGAAAATTTAACTATCTCGGGTGGAGAAATTCCATAACTCACTCGTGCCTGAAAGAGAATCTATATTTACACCAAGCAAAAATTTGATCTGAATTCTTTCCATATAAAGATGGGAAGTGATTTTTAGTGAAGGATTTAGTTTTTCATTAATTTCTAATAGCTATCAACACTGAGATTGGGAATTTGTTTGACCCCCATCTAAACTGACACGGATAGCCAGTTTCTTGCCAAAAACTTTTTTCACCTAAAATTAAATTATCAAAGTATAAAAGGGTCCAATATATGGTATGAAATATATTCACAACGTAAAATTCAATACACATTCTACATGTACCCACTAGACACTTTTCAAGAAGATTTTTTTTCTGATCTCCTGAATATCAGCTTGTCAGGATCGATTATATTTTGGCCATGTAATAAACGTTGTTCCTACTGGGATACAGGGAAAAAAGTATATAAATATAGATTCTCCTTCAGGTACGAGTGACTTATGGAATTTCTTCTCCACCCGAGATACATATGTAGTTAAATTTTTGATTTTTTAAACTCTAAAATTTAACTATTGAGGGTGAAGAAATTCTATAACTCACGAGTAAATTGAAGGAGAATCTGTTTCTTACTTTATATGTTTGTACATATATATATGCCTTCAACCCTTAGGGGTACAATTATGCATTTCTGAATAAAGATTAATATAATTTTCAACAAAAAAACATCAATCCCGTTGCTACGCATTTTGTTCATATGAACGCCATTTCGGAACTTCTCTAGTTTATCTTTCCAATAAACGTACAAAAAAATGGCGGGAATTCCCATGCAGAAATTTAATCACCGGGAATTGGTTAAAAATATTATGTATTTTTATCCCACCATTTATGATCAGATAAAACACGTCAAGAACGGGAGAAAAAATAACAAACTTTTACCAGTTACACTTTAACTCGTCGTGCTGTTGATAATTCTGTGCAAAGCAATATTTTTTTGAAAATGAAAACTTCCAGTTTCCTTCATTATTTTATTTTTTTCTCATCCGCGTTACCATACTTAAGATATATACATTATTTTAAATCAAAATATATAGAAAACATACCATCAAAGAGAAATCCGCAGGTCCTATTCCAATGATGATAATGGACAACGGCAGATGACTAACCGAGACCACCCTACGAATTGTACGGTCAAGGTCATTTATGACACCGTCCTAAAATATTCTAAATACATTCAAACCTGTCTATAAAGGGCAGCTAAGGGACCAGAAAAAAGTGCCCTTTATGAGCAGGTGCCCATTATACAGAGGTTAATTTTACATACTTTGTTCATAAATGGGACTTTTTCACTGTGCCCTTTATAGACATGTAGAGGTGCCCTTTAGAGCAGGTTTGACTGTATTAAAATAGTTCTATTATTTAAAGTTTACTAACAAATAAATATTTTGTTTTGATCCCATGTAAGTATTCAGATACACAAATTAAGGTTCATTTGCTACTTGTATTTTTTATTTATTAAATAGCAATCGTAAGTCAAAATTGAAACCTTTGTCGAACTGATTACAAATGTTCAAAATTTATAATCTGAAAATTTCAACTCGTATATCTAGAAACCGCATCATTGTAGAAACAATGATTTCTGCAGAGACAAAATACTCTCAAGTTTAACTGACCAAAGGCAGAGTTAGAAAAACATGACTAGCACAATCCTCACCAATAAATCAAGAAACCCTACGACAGAAAACCAAAGACTTAAATCTAACAACGTAACTCGGACAAGTCGAATTATTATATTTGTCAATCTTGACATTTTTCAGATTTCAAGAATTTTAAAATTCTGCTAAGAATTTCACTTTATCGACGAAAAATAATAAATGAAATATGTTTGCTGAATTGATACAATACAATAATACGAAAGTTTTTATTTTTCTTCATTTTTGTTTTTTTTGTTTGTTTTTTTTCCTTCTGATTTGCAAATATTTCAGCTAAAATTGCAAAGATAAAAGAGAGATAACTCTGTTTTCTCCACAGTACAAATAACTAACTACAAACACGACAAACCGACGAAGTATATATATGTTCTAAGACTTACTGTTATGATCAATAATACTGTATATACTTGTTTGTTCTGTGACATGTTTTCTCGTTCAGCAAGATTGGCAGCTTTCTCTATAACATGAGCCAGACAGGTAGGTCCTCCAAACTTTAAGTTTGGCACGGCGTTTTCATATGTGTCTTTCACAGCCTTATAATAGTAAAAAAAAAACAACATAAAAGCTATCATGTTTTAGCAGGTTATCTGCGTTCTATTCTGTATTTCTTTTTTTATATAAATTGTCTGTTCTTTTTTGTTTTTTTTTTTTTGCTTTTGTTGATTTGTTTATTTTACTTTTTCTGTTGTTATCGTTTTAGATTTTTTTCCCGGGCCGATGGGGAGGTGTACCTAACTTTCAGCAGAGTTTTGGTTATAGTCGTAGTACATTGGTTTTATTTTCGGAGAAAAAAGAAGTACCTATTAAGGAAAACAAATGACCTTCCACAGAAAAACTGGCAATTATCGTTTAACACACCATTCCTTGCTTTGTGTCGAATTTGCATCTCGTAACCACAATCTGTGAGTCTAGCTACTGGCCTATAGCTATACAGGCCGGCTTCATAGGTATTTTGGACATGAACTTCAGGAAGAACATCAAGGCTTAATTATCTAACGTCTTGACTGTCAAATATATTAGGATATGGAGGGGTCTAAAATCAGCCTTTTCCTCAAATTCTTTAACCATTTTTAAATTATTTTTGTATTTTATCTTTATTTTTAGGTCATTATCTATATTCGGCAATATTTTATGCCATCATTTTCTATTCTGTAAACCCCATCCGCACCCTCATTTATAAATACAGAATGACAAAAATAACATGCTTTAAAATTTCTACATTACAGGTTAACAACATCCATATAATCCACTATATTCATTTCTTGAAAATACCTTCAATCCTTTTATAGAGTTAGTTGCCTTCTCTCCTGTTAAAGGAAAACAGTAAGGGAGATCCCTGTTTTTCCATTTAGCACCAAATCCAAACACTGAAATACGTTTGTTGCTGTTATATTGCGTCACTAAAGAACCGATTGTCTCTATTGCATCTAAATACTGGTTTTCCTGTCAGCAAAATAAAGGTAATATATCTTAGACTTGTAAGGTTCGGCCTTCTGTTTAAAATCTTTGTGGTTTTTAGAATAAAATCTGTTTTAATTTTTTAGGTTAAACACTGAAACTTAGGAATAAATTGCCGTACTGTCATTATACGGTAATGTTTTCTGTCCTTTCATTGTACAAGGTTGTATTTTCTCAACTTTCAGTACATAGCTTTTTATTAAAATCCAATAAATCACTGTCTTGCATTAAGGCAAAAACTGATGCCAAAAAAACATTTTAAAAAGCAGTACGTTTATCTATATTTTATTGTAACTTTAAACTAGAATACTGACAATGTCAGAAAGGGCCCCGTCAGCTTGTGTGATTGAACTCATGGGAATCAAAAACACTTCAAAATCTAGTTGTGACTTCATACATTCAATTTATCTATGAATAAGCATGAAGCTAAATTCTCAAAATTTGCCTTTATCCGTATAAAAAAACAAAGTTTTCCCCCAAAAAGTGTTCCCAATTTTCCTTAAATCAAAAGTGTCCAACACTGTGTATAAAATCTATGAAAATCTGTTGAAGGCAATCTTAAGTTATCATACAACATAGTGTTAATTCTCAAAATATGCATTTTTTCATATAAAAACTAAGGTTTTCCCCAAAAAGTTTTTTCCAATTTTCCTAAAAATCAAAAGGGACCTTCCTATGATCATGTTCAACACTTTGTATAAAATTTATGAAAATCTGTGAAGGCAATCTGAAGTTATCATACGACATAAGGTTAATTCTAAAAATATGCATTTTTTCATATAAAAACTAAGGTTTTCCCCAAATTTTTTTTTTCAAATTTTCCTAAAAATCAAAAGCGACCTTCCTATGATCATGTTAAACACTTTGTATAAAATTTATGAAAATCTGTGAAGGCAATCTGAAGTTATCATACGACATAAGGTTAATTCTCAAAATATGCATTTTTTCATATAAAAACTAAGTTTTCCCAAACATTGTTGTCCGATTTTCCTCAAAACCGAAAGGGACCTTCCTTTGGTCAAGTCAAATATTGTGTATAAAAATCATAAAAATCCGTGAAGGCAATCTTAAGTTATCGTAGGACAAAGGAAATGCTGACGGACAGACGGACGGACGAGACTGATTACTATAGGGACGCCGTGTCCCATGGCGGGGCCCTAATAATTGAAATCCGGAAGTGACGCTTGTCACGTGCCGTCATTTCAGAAAGCATCAATTGCAGAATTGATGGGTGGAAAATTTCAATGGCATGCAATGAAAATCAACGTTACAAAGTTACATTAGAATGAGGAAAAAATGTTTATTTTAAACCCGTATATGTTGCATAATGTTATAGATTACACATGGAATCGCATGTTATATATACACATACCCGTAAATCATCAATACTGTGTAATGACAATTCTTCATCGACATTACCATTTGATGCCTGCAAAATAAGACATTCTGAAAATATGTAAGACAAGTTCGTCTCTGCAGAGAGATGTCGTTTGTTTACTGAAATGAAGTCTAAAGAAAAGAAAGTTTTTTACTCTATTAAAAATTTCCTCTCAGCTAGGTTGCATTGTTTTTCAAATAATATATAAAGAAGATATACACATACACTTTTCATATTTCTTTAGCTTGAAAAATATCTCTTATCTAACATCCTGCATTCCTTTTTTTAATGAAAAAATTATAATTTTATATCCCTTAATTATTTTATTTTTGTCTTTTTTACGATTATATGGAAACCGCTGTTGGGATTTTCGGTTACTTTTGTTGAATTTTTGACCATGTTGTGTGTCTTGTGGTATTGATCTGTGATGAAGATCAAGGACTACTCCAAGATGCAGTCATTTTTTTCTATTTTTCACAGCTTTCAATTTTTGAGATGTTGCATCATGTAAGCCTACACAGGCAACATGCGTTTCACATGTGTGTCACCATATGTGAGGGGGTGGAAAGGGTATCGGGAGACAGGGAGAAAGGGGGCGGGAGAAAGGAGAAAGAGGGCGGGAGAAAGGAGAGAGGGGGCGGGAGAAAGGAGAGAAAGGGCGGGAGAAAGGAGGGAGAACTATCAAAGGGAGACGAACTTTAATGTTGAAAAAAAATAAAGAGGTAAAAAAACGAAAAAACTGGATACTAAATGTTCTAATAAAAGGACAAATCTTTGAAAAAAGGCAACATTTATATTTCCCAAACCATTTTTGCCATTTCCGATCATTTCATTAAAGAATTTGATGTTCAATCTGACTTAAACTAACATGATACTATAGACAAATTATTTTATCGACATTTCAAACCATTGTTAACATGCTTAAGTCTTTACGCATGAAAAATCTAAATTCTACACGTTTACGCGTGGGTTTGATGTGGGATACTTAGGCATAGGAATAGTACATTCTTCCCAGAAACCATACTTCTGAGGGCTTAATACTTGTAAAGATAAAAATATAACTTTGGCATTTAAGTAGGTAATGTGTGTAGACTCTGTATAGGCCAATTTCGACCTACTGCACATTTATAAATGAACAACAAATGGATAATAGGACAGGTCAACAATGACATATCTTCCAACCAATCAACATCACCCAAACAGACTAAACCCCAAACAAAAATAACATAAAAGAGCACAGAACACATCACAGAGTCAGGATAGTCCATGCATATTTCGTTGGGAAAATTACTACAATTCGAGATAATCTTGCATCAAACAACACATCGGTTTCCGATTACAACTGTATGAGGGCTGACATACAATTCGAAGGCAATAAGTTACAATCTTTTTCGGCGATTTCAATTGAAGAATTGCGGAAGATTATTCTTGCTTCGCCATCAAAATCCTGTGAACTCGATCCGCTTCCGACTAAGCTTCTTAAACAATGTCTTGACATTTTATTACCAGCATTAGCGAGTATCAATAACAGGTCGTTATCTGAAAATTATTTTCCTACATCATTTAAGAGAGCCGTAGTTAGACCGCTACTAAAAAAGGCAAATTTGGACAAAGAAGTAATGAAAAATTACCGACCTGTCTCAAACCTATCATTCGTATCCAAGATCGTAGAGAAGGTAGTTGCTACTCGGTTGCATGGAAAGCCATATTAACACGTGTTCTCTACATGATGACGCACAATCAGCGTATCGATCAGGCCATTCTACGGAAACTGCGCTTTTAAAAGTACACCATGATATCACAAGTGCGCTATTCAATAACAGTTTCGTTGTGTTGCTCATGTTGGACTTGTCCGCCGCCTTTGACACAATTGACCATACAATACTTCTCGATCGACTCTTATGGCATCACCGGCGAAGCATTGCGATGGTTAAAATCATACATGACAGATCGAACCCAGTGCGTTTCAGTCGGATCGGTGGAATCGGATGACATTATTCTCCGTTTCGGTGTTCCGCAAGGGTCCGTTTTGGGACCCAAACTTTTCTGTATCTTTGCCAAACCAGTCAGCGAAATTTGCCGAAATTTGGCATATCATTCATACGCAGACGATACACAAGTGTATCATGTCATCAAACCATTAAGTGACTGGTCTGATCTCTCTAACCGACTTGAGAACTGTTTGTCTGACATTAGCGCGTGGATGGGTACCAACATGCTCAAACTGAATCAAGACAAAACAGAATTAATCGTTTTTGCGCCAAAACATCAAATTAAATCTTTCGATAATGTCAAACTAACGTTTGATGGAACTGTTTTGACCGATGTTCCGTCTGTGAAAAATCTAGGATGCATTTTTGATAAAACACTGAGTATGGAAAATCAAGCCTCCTCGATTACAAAATCATGTTTTCATCAAATACGCAACATTGGAAGAATTAGACCTTTAATAACAGTTGATGCTTGCAGAACTTTAGTGTGCTCGCTCGTAACATCACGATTAGATTACGGCAATGCGTTACTCTATGGGACAAACCGTTGTGTTACGAAGAAACTTCAGCGCGTACAAAATACAGCGGCTAGATTAATAACAAGAACTCGAAAACATGAGTCAATAACACCGACACTTATAGAATTACACTGGCTGCCGGTGTGAATACAAACTGTTACTTTATGTATTTAAGGCAATGCACGGTAAAGCACCGATATATCTGCAGCAGTTAGTTGACCATTACCAACCTGCCAGAACTTTACGATCAGAAAACCGTATGCTTTTGCGAGTGCCAACTGATGTTAAAACTAAACGGTATGGTGACAGGCGTTTCGATAAAGCTACATCAGGTCTGTGGAACAATCTACCACTACACTTAAGAACTGAACAATCTTTGGACGTTTTTAAAAGGGACTTAAAGACATATCTTTTCAGTAGGGCTTTCATGAATTTCTTATAAATTTTTAAAAAGTGACTTTAATTTCGCATTGTCTGATTTGAATTTCCATTTACATTGATATTATTGCCGTTTAGGAATGTTTTAATTTTCGTTTTAAGAGATTTTAACTTTGACTTTAGATACATACTTTTTTTCATCTTTGGTTACAAATTGTTTTTAGTGTAACTACATGTATTCCTTTTTCATGTTTTTGTTTTACTTATAACGTTAATTTTAAAAGGTGTATATATTTGTATATTATACTTTTTATTGCAATTGTATTGTTATCAACTATAATTTTACTCATGTATGCATTGTAAAGTGCTTAGAGTATTATCTGTGATATTATATTTGCTCTGTATAAATATTGTATAATAATAATAATAATAATAATAATAATAATAATATTTCAACAATTTTCCAGGTCACCTTAAATATTTACGTTATCCACTTGACCATACAAAGTAAGGTGTTCTCGAGGACAGGGAAAAATAGAGATGACACATTGAAAAACTATGTCTAATTTCATGATCCTCATACATGACCATACATATCAAAAATGAGTTTCTTGACATTGGGGCATGCACAATGCACCATTGACAACATTCCAACATTGTGTATTAATTTGCGTACGAGTCGGAGGCAGGCCTTGTCCGTAAAATCAGTATATGCTTTAATAAAGACCTATGCCACCTATATATGGTCATATATTAATTCAAATTTGTATTAAAATCGATTGATCTGAAAAAAGACGGTTGTTAAGGTGGGAGATGGAAGCAGAGGGGCGGGAGAAAGGAGAGAGGGGGCGGGAGAAAGGAGAGTGGGGGCGGGAGAAAGGAGAAAGGTACCCCCCTTTCCACCCCCTCATATGTGTTAGAGACGTTTCATGCCACGCATGTGACACATGTTTGCAAAACGCATGTAATACGCATGATTCACACATGTGATAATGCGTTTCACATTTGAATTTCATGCGTGAGAAAACACATGTGTCACATGGGTTTTTAATCACATGCGAGCACATGCGTTTTCAGATGCATGTGTTGTATAAATTTCATTGCTTCGTAGTATTTTCGGGAATTTAATATATTTGACAAGCTTTCTTTTAAATCTGTTGAATGATTATTTGCTTATATTGTCCAAACTTACTGTGCAAGGGATTAAATGTTTTATTTCCCGTAGTTTAAGAAAAGTGCGGCAATCTAGATCGCTATCTTTAATGTTTGAGTTATCGTTCTTAGTATTTATTCCGCGAAAATATTTGGGTGAACATGACGTCACGTTGCCCTTGACACTTTTGAAAACATCTTTTGGTAAGGCTGTTTGGATTTTTCCCAGAGACTTGATCTCCTGACCATTTTGTGAAACTTGGGCTATATTTTGGTTGAAACTATTTATACTTAACTGGGAATTAATTTAGTTAACCTGTATTTTAGTGCGAAGTCACAGAGCGATGAAATTCGCGACTTGTTTACTTAAATCCAGGTCAGACTATTTTTAGAGCCCGGGGAATTGTCTTGCATCTAAATTTGTTTATATCTAAATTGTTTAACTTAGAATTCGTTACGGGTTGGGCAATTCGCTGACAAACACTGGTTTTCTAGTTTTTAAACTATTTTATTACAGCTGTATTTGTTAAATTGTGCATTGTTGATTTTATGAAGTTGTCTGTTAATGATTAAATCATATATTTTATATTTTCTTACTTGTGGAAAGCCATTAAAACAATCAAACCGCTCGGACTAGGCAAATTTCCACAATAATGGTGGCAGCGGTGCTTACTTATGCTTGAAATTTTTGCTATTTTTATTTTTCAAAGTTTATCTTTATGGATAATTTTGTGAAAAAGGATATTTGGGTTTAAATTTTTGAAAAAACAGCTGATATTTTTGCAAGATTTTTTGTTTGTTTTGTTTCTATGAAACCTACACAGTAGTGAAATCTACAGGTTTCTTGATAATTTAAATGAAACCTACACAGTAGTGAAATCTACAGGTTTCTTGATAAATTTTATAAAACCTACATAGTAGTGAAGTCTACAGGTTTTTAGTTAATTTTAGGTAACCTACATAGTAGTGAAGTATACAGGTTTGTGTTAATTTTAGGAAACCTACATAGTAGTGAAGTCTACAGGTTTGTGTTAATTTTAGGAAACCTACATAGTAGTGAATTCTACAGGTTTCTGTTATATTAGTAGTAGTTAGGCCCACAAAGTAGTGAAAGCTACGGGTAAAATTTAAGTAGTAAATTCCTACCAAGCAGTGAAGTCTGCAGGTTAGTATTGTGATTTGAAGATTTTATTTTTTTTTGGACTGGATATATGAACAATAAATTTGTTCATTGCAATGGAAAATAATATACGCCCGGGTCCAATTACTCGTTCTAGGGGGAATAATTTTGGTACTTCACAAGCAAATCTTATGGAGGTAGGTACAGAGGATATCACTGAGCAGGCTCATTTTTCTGGAACATATAGTAGTAGAGAAGTCTGTCAGGATTTTGATCATTTGGAAGCTGATGGTGAAGGAATGGTAAATATAAATGTAGGAAACTATGTTAATACAGGTACAGGAAAGTTACAAAACAGATGTCATAGTGAAAGTGCATTGAACAGTGAGACAGGTAAAACTCCAGGTAGACATTCAAATACTGAGCTTGAATCTTTGAGGGAGGAAAATAGAAGACTGTCTAGAAAATTAGATTGTTATGCACAAGAGCTACATTTTAGCAGGAATGAATTAAAAGATTTGAAATGTTCATTTACATACAAAAATGATGAATTGTATTCTGTTACTAAGGACTTAGCAGATGCTAAATGTGAATTGTCAAAATCACAAAATGAGTTATCTGATTATAAAAGGGTCAATCTGAAACAGCAAAGTGAGATTATGGATAAACATAGAGAAATTGATATGCTTAGAAATGAACTGAGGAGACAAACTGAAACTAATGTACACAAGGAACCGGTTAGACAAGGTCTTCAAAATTCTGCAAGCTATTATGAGTACAATCATGGTTATACAGTAGGTAGTAGTTATTCTGGTTGTTCTGGAGATCCTATGATTAATAGGCCTAGCACGGCAAGGTTGCCTTCTTATAGCAATACAGGTACTGGTAGTATTAGTCACCCTGATGAACCTAAGTTTAGGTTACCCTATTACAATGGAAAGGGGGATTTTCTAAGTTTTTGGAGTGTATTTCAAATTGGAGTAAGGAAGTTTAACTGGGATAACAATAAGCAAATTGAACAATTGATGTGCTGTTTGAAAGACGATGCTTTAGCTTATGTTACAAAACTTTCTGTTAAGGTGCAGAGTAATATTTCGCAGATATATGAGGCATTAGATAGGCGGTATGGGAATCATCTCCTTCCTGAAAAATATAGAGAACATTTGAATCAGGTAAAGAAACAATATAAGGAAAATTTGTCAGAGTATGCAGCAAGGGTTTCAGATTTAGTTTTTAATGCATATCCTGATATAAATCCACCGGAATTATTGAACACTCTGACTATTGAGAATATACTCAAAGGGTTATCAGACCAAAATTTGGCATATGAGGTACGTACCAAGTGTCCAAAGTCAGTTGATGAGACTATTAGACTGATAACTTGGCACGAATGCTGCAAAAATGGAAGTAAGAAAAACTTAAATATTAGGCAGATAGAACATGAACAAGAAGATGACTATGAAAATCCAGAAATAAGGAAAATTAATGGTGGTCGGCCTAGGTTTGTAACTGAAGAAAGATTAGAGAACAGATTAGGCGCATTTGCCAAAGAAATTCGAAATGATTTTAGGCAAGAGATGAGTACATTCTCTGAAAATTTGAATAAAACATTGTTGGGTAAAAGTTTAGTAGAAAATCAGAAACCTGCAAATACTTTCAAATCAGGATACAAAGATTTAATATGTCATTCTTGTCAACAGAAAGGTCATATAAGCAGGTATTGTCCTTTAAAAGGTCAGAACCAGGGAGGTCAAAATCAGAATAGTAATTACTCCAGGGGTACTGGTATAAAGGGAAACATTAAAGCTCAAGAGCAAAGTGTACAGTTAAACTAGAACGGGCTAAGACTAACGGCCAAGACTTAGCCCAAAACTTTTTGAATACTGTTGATTGTGTGGGTAATATAAATTTTGTTGAAAATGAGAAATTTAAAGTCATTACACCTGTTTTAATGCAGGAGAAAATGAAAAATTGTGAAGAAGACTCTGGTGAAATTGAGGTTGTGGAAAGTTGTAGCAATGTTGAAATTTCAGACTCTTATTTGGATATGGCAGAGGTTGATATTGTCATTGATAGGGTCAGGTCTGTGACTTTGAGGGCTCCTCTCAGTATTGAAGGGTTGAATATCAGTGCTGTTGTGGATACAGGGGCTGAGGTCACTGTGATGAGTGAAAGGTTGTTTTCGTCTATACCGGAAAGTAAGCGCCCACTTTTGAAGCCAAGTAAGCGTAATTTGGTAGTTGCAGAGGCTGGTAAACGTATGAGTACTTTAGGTGTAGTGGAAGTTTCTGTTGTTTTAGGACCGTTAGAGTTTTTGTGGTCTATTTACGTAGCTCCTATTGGAGATGACTTGTTGCTTGGGTGTGATATCATTGACGAGAAAGATGTTACCATCAATACAAGAAGAGGTTTGGAAATTCAAGGTTGTTTGATTGATTGTGATGTACAGCGTAGATCTGATAAAATAGCTAGAGTTTTGTCAAAGCAGACAGTTACTATCCCTCCTAATTCTGAAATTATTGTTGAAGGAAAGTCAGTAAATTCTGAATTGTTAGCAACTAGATATGGTAGTATTGAACCTGTAGTAGAGGATGATAGGAAAATTTTAAAAGGAAGGTGTTTAGTTGATCCTTTCAAGGACAGCATTCCTGTTAGGTTAGTGAATCTTAATAATTTACCTGTGAAAATAAGGAAAAATTATTTTTTGGGAGAAATTCATCCTGTGGTAGAGTTTAAAATTTTTGCTGAGGAAGATAGGGAATCTGTTCATTTTCCACATGTGAAGTTAGATAATAATTGTGGCGTTAGTCAAGGTGATTCTATTGATACCCCTATTATTCCTGAGGACTGGAAATGTTATAGTGTATCAAGTTTTGAAAATGAGGATAATTTGAAATCTGAATGTAACGCTAGTCTTGGAGTGGAGGCCGCTATTCCAAGATTGCCGGAATATTTAGTAGAGTTATATGAAAGCAGTTGTAAAAAACAAAAAGCAGCTTTACAAACTTATGTTGCGGGATATTCCATGGACCGTGTTGCTTTAGATGTCATTGGTCCTTTACCTAAGAGTAAATCTGGGAATAAGTTTATTTTGGTAATAGGGGATAATTTTACACGTTGGATGGAAGCTTTTCCAATTCCAGATCAACAGGCAGAGAGAGTTGCTAAAAAACTTGTCCATGAATTTATTTCACGATTCGGTGCTCCTTTAGAAATACACACCGACCAAGGTAGAAATTTTGAAAGTTCACTTTTTAAAGAAATTTGTAAACTTTTTGAAATTAAAAAGACAAGGTCAACGCCTTACAGACCAAGTTCTAATGGTGTCATTGAAAAATTTAACGCAACTTTAGAGAAAATGATTAGAAGTTTTGTCAATAAAAATTTAAATGACTGGGATTTGTACATTAATATTCTTATGTCCGCATATAGAAGTATGCCACATCCAGCTACTGGATTTTCACCAAACCTGATGATGTTAGGCAGGGAGGTTTTACTTCCAAATCATATTATTTTTCCTTTCCCTGAACATAAATTATATGACAGACCAGAGTTTGTAGATAATTTAAGGTCACAACTTGAAGAGGTGTACCACTTAGCTAGGGAAAATTTGAGAGATAATATTAAAAAACAGAAAAGAGACTATGATAGTCGTTTATCTGAACATCAGTACTCTAAGGGGTCTCTTGTTTACAAATTAAATGAATTTGGAAATAAATTAGATGATAAATGGTCTGGTCCTTTTATAGTTACTGAGATTTTAAGTCCAGTCTTATATAAAATTAGAAATCGTCAGAAGACGGACATTATTCATTATAATAAATTGAAACCTTACAATTCTGAAGATGTTCCAACTTGGGTTTTGAAAAATTAAGAAAAACCTGTAGATGTTATACTATTTTTATTATTGGGTTGGTCCAGTGACCGGGTTTGTCAGTCGAAGCAAACAAACAGTTATTTTAATTATCTTATTTGTATTTTACAGTCATTATGTCTGATATATATATATGTAATTGGGAAGACTGTGTTTTTGAGGGAGATAAGAAAAATGCTATTCGGCACGTCATAATGCAGCATGTTGATTTAAATGAAGTACCATTCCATTGTAAATTATGTAACTACAGAGCCACAAATTTAAAAGCTCTCCATAGACATTCAAAGACATTCAAAAAACACAATGAATTATGTACTAATCTCCAGGGTTCTGATGAACACTACTTCATAATATCTACTAACCCATACAATGTTACATGGGGGAATAAATCCAAAGACATTTCATTAAAGTCTTTCTCAGAAGAAATCATAGAAGAAATAGTCTATGAAGAAACTATAGAAGAAATTGTGGAAGAAACCACGTCCAGATCTTGTCAGACGGAAGACACGTATGCTACAGTGAAAGACCTCAAAGAAGAAATTTTCGTCTTGAAGGGTAGTCACCAAGCACAGATGAACAGAATGGCAGACTACGTAGTGCGATTGGAAAGACGCCTGAAGGCCGCCGAGGCAGAGAACATTAGTTTGAGAAAAGAACTCAGAAATCAAGATCCGTTTGTGCAAGGATTTGAAGAATTATGGGAAAAGGACTCTAGAAAACATTTAAGTAATAAGAGATCTAACAAAGAAAACATTGAAACTCCGGTAAAGAAGATTAAAAGTGTGGTGAATAAAAACTTTTGAACTTTAAAATTATATATTGTTGTCATTAGTAAAATTATGCATATTTTCACTTTGCATATATGTTGTTTATAAATTGATATTGTTATAATTGCATTATTTTTCAATAGTTGAAGAATAATTCGTATTTTTGAATATTTGGACATTTTTCTAAAATGTGCTAAATTTAAAGTACTATTTCAGTCACTTAAAGGTGAAGTCCTTGATTGAGAATAGTAAAACTCTTAAAATTTTAAATTCATATTTAAAATTTGATAATTTAAAGTACTATATCAATCACTAAAAGGTGAAGTCCTTGATTGAGAATAGTATCTTCTTAAAATTTTTAAAATTGATTTGTTAAAAGTTAGAAATTTAAGTAATTTAAATTTTTGTGAAAATCATTTTCAAGATGAATATCTGGAAATGAAAGATAAATGAATTTTGCTTGGAATATTTATCTGAGGAAATGGAATAATTTTAAATTTTTGTTTTTGATTTTTCTTTCTAGGGTTGAAGGAAAAGTTGTGTTTATAATATTGTAATATTGAGAATGAGCATATGCGATACTGTACATATTATTCATACCGTATTTTGAGGACAAAATAAATTCTCATAGGGGGGCAGTGTTGTATAAATTTCATTGCTTCGTAGTATTTTCGGGAATTTAATATATTTGACAAGCTTTCTTTTAAATCTGTTGAATGATTATTTGCTTATATTGTCCAAACTTACTATGCAAGGGATTAAATGTTTTATTTCCCGTAGTTTAAGAAAAGTGCGGCAATCTAGATCGCTATCTTTAATGTTTGAGTTATCGTTCTTAGTATTTATTCCGCGAAAATATTTGGGTGAACATGACGTCACGTTGTCCTTGACACTTTTGAAAACATCTTTTGGTAAGGCTGTTTGGATTTTTCCCAGAGACTTGATCTCCTGACCATTTTGTGAAACTTGGGCTATATTTTGGTTGAAACTATTTATACTTAACTGGGAATTAATTTAGTTAACCTGTATTTTAGTGCGAAGTCACAGAGCGATGAAATTCGCGACTTGTTTACTTAAATCCAGGTCAGACTATTTTTAGAGCCCGGGGAATTTGTCTTGCATTTAAATTTGTTTATATCTAAATTGTTTAACTTAGAATTCGTTACGGGTTGGGCAATTCGCTGACAAACACTGGTTTTCTAGTTTTTAAACTATTTTATTACAGCTGTATTTGTTAAATTGTGCATTGTTGATTTTATGAAGTTGTCTGTTAATGATTAAATCATATATTTTATATTTTCTTACTTGTGGAAAGCCATTAAAACAATCAAACCGCTCGGACTAGGCAAATTTCCACAATACATGCTATTCACATGTGTGTGTGTCACACATGTATTACATGGGTGGCTTAAAGCGTGCATATCACGCATGTGACACACCTGTAACGCATGCGTTTCAAGGTTCATGCGTGACACATGTGTGGCATTTTTGCCTGTGTACCCTATATTCTTTATTTTTAATTCAAGAATTAGAAGTCAAGCTAGCGTAAACTGATTTCACTAACATATGATTTCGTTTTTAATATGACAGTTATATATTCTTTGACACCAATAGTGATGCACAAAATCGTCGATTTACGACTCACGAGTTGTGATCAATCCTAAAATGCTGAAAACCAAAAAATAATAATCCAAAACGTCAACATCATAATACCAAAATGACAAAAAGGTTAAAGCCAAAACCATCTAAGATCTAAGATATACACGAGAGATATACTCCTTAGTAACATTTTTAAAGCATCAATTTCCGGCTAGTATCGAAATACCAGCAACTGAACAGGCGATACCCTCGGACTAGCAGCAGTAAAATAATTATATATCACAATATATTCACTGCCATATTAAAAAAACTTATTCCACAAGATTATTCTTATAAAGAAACTTTAATATTAAATAAAATAATACTTACAGTAAAATCTATTGCAATAACTAACTTAAACTCCAATCCTCCCCGAATAAAATCTAGTAAAGTATAATGTAAATCTACCCTGTAAAGAAGAGATCGTCTTAGATGTATGACGAACCGTTTTCCATTTTTCCTTTTTTATCAAGCAACATTAAAAAAATCATAAGAATCGGATAAGAATTTAAAAAGTTACACCAAAAAACCCTTAATAACCCCCATAAAAAAACGGGAGGGGCCAGATTTCCTAAAAATCAACCCCAACCTGTATTTCTTATGGGGAATCATTGTGGTAAAAATTTATAAGGATAAGTTCAATGAAGGGAAACCTAACTGTCTACGGCCACCGACTGGCTCATACCATAAAACGACCGTAAATTTTGCAGTCGTATAAAAAAATCTTTCCCGAAACGACAGATCTTGTATTTGGCGTAAGTGAAAATAAGTCGGGGAAATAAGATAAAATGTCTTTATGGTGTTTTCCAAGTTACCGATTATTATCGGGTTTATTGTCACAGGGGCCCGACTTCTGGATGTTTAATTATTTATTTATTTCCGTCTTATTTCACGAGTACTTTTAATAAATATTTGATTATTCATACTGATAAATCATGTATAGTACAAATCTATACGACACAATGATATAATTTAAGGCAAGAATATTCGTGTTTATTTAAATATTTATTAAAAGTATGCGAGACATTAGGAAAAAATCAATTTTTATTACTTTGCATGGAAAATTGGAATAATGCCATCGTCAGTTATGATAGGTTAACTTCATTTAATATTTCAAAAGCAATTGAAATTAAACTGTCAGAATCAATACTATACAATAAAATCTAATAGGTTCTTATATGAATCCTTTCTCTTCCAAGATTGAGATCAGTTTAGTCTTTTTTAGAGAATGCACGATAACAAGTTATCCCGACTTTTCATACTGGACGAATGTAAGAAAACAACAAAATGGTTACAAAAAACAGGAAAGGTCAACAATGACATACAATTCAATCAAAGCAATACAATAGACAAAACTCCGGACAAAAAGCAACATGACAGAGCACAAAGCACAAACATAAACACAACAAAGAATAACTTATTTCTTCCTTCCTATGGAGTTACGGAAAAACCACGATTCTACATATTATATGTTACCAATTTTGATGCACAAGATGTGGGCATATTTTCGGTGTTGTGACACATCAGTTGTGCCAAAACGACAAAAAGGTAAAGTCAACACTATAAGAGGGAGATACTGTAAATTTTTTCAAAATTTAATTTATTTTTTTTTTATAAGATTAAATCATTTAATTTTAAAGTATTTAACGCTTGAATCGGAATAGTAGCAACTGATCTGGTGATGTTATAAATCCAAGGATTTTTCCAATAATTTCCTATAAAGTCAGATGCGATCAGAATGGAACATTAGATTGGATATTTAGTGATGTAAGAAAGGCCCCACGCGACACTATCTCATATGGAAAGTAATGTCGAATAAAGGAAGAATTTAAAAGTGTTTTATGTTTTATTTGGAAGCTGTTGTTGTTTTTTTTTATCATTTTTGGGACTTAAATTTTATGTGTTAATTACTTTTGTTATGGTATTCTATGTACCTTTTTTATATTCATAATACTTAATAATTTCTTTACCTGAACTGAAAAAAACGCAGCATCCCTGATATCGATGGTCGTTTTTTACCTGATTTTTCTTTCTTTGGACTAGACAAATGAACATCTTTATAATTACCATTCCTGTGGAAAAGGCAGAAATATAACAATTAAAAATAATTTCTCAACTTTTAGTAAGAGATCAAAATTGCAGGTAATTGTTTAATTACATGTTATGTGTTAATGGGTGTATATTTCAGCTTCAGGAACACGTTAATGTTTATATTTCTGAATATCGAATAGAAATGATCTCCTTACTTTTCAAAGATTTCAACTTATACCTAAAGATAATTTAATGAGAAACAAAGTTTCTAAGATTTCATAAAGAACTTTTGGCTGATGCTACGGTTACCCAGGGGAAATTTGTGTCATGTGAAGTATTCACGCGACTGTCATGTGAATTTCACGTTAAACACAACCAAGATTTGCAACATTAATTTACATAGGCTGATTGTAAATAACTCGAAGTGAAGTTTTAACTTAAATAGGCTGATTGTTAATATCTCTAAGTGAAGTTTTAACTTACATAGGCTGATTGTTAATATCTCTAAGTGACGTTATTTTCCTTCCTATTATATGATATTCCGTACCACTGCAATTAAAACAAAAGATTTTATTCAATGATGTTGGTAAATTAAAAATTTTAATTGCTATTTATATAATTTCAGCAATCATGATTAATTTTACCAAACACAAATAAAAATATTCAAGTCAGATGTTATCCATACAAAGTATTTCTGTACACTAAATTTCATTAGATTCATTCATCCAATACGTTGGAAAACTGCAAATTATTAAAATATTCCAAGCAACAAAATTTAAATTGTCTCATAATCATCGAGACTATGGTTACAGTTACCTCTTGTAGCCTTTGTAACCTTTCTCTTAGTAGCATATAAATATACTGAACCGCAAAAGAAACGTCGCTTTTTCAAAATGTTAGCAAAATTCAAAATAAATATTAATTAATGATTTTTATATAATCAGTATTACGATTACATCACCAGGTAAGATTAAATTACCTGTGAATTAAATTTTCGGTTGAATAATTTTCAGTTGATATCGTACAGCGACCGTACCTAAAACCGCTCGTGGGACACACTTGGCGGTAATTTTTCTTAAATCTTAAATGTTCGTGAAATTCATGCTCCTTTATGGGTATAAAAGGCCGGAGAAAATTAAAGAGTGTTAGTATCAGTGTTGACACAGAAGCTATGCCACGTCTGACTCCACAACAGAGAGAACAGGCCATTGGTCGATTGGATGCTGGGCAATCTGCCAGAGTTATTGCCAAGGACTTCAACTGTGCTGTTCGAACAATTGAACGTCTACGGACACGGTACAATACAACAAACAGCACAAATGACCGTCCACGGAGTGGTAGACCCCAAGTCACTACCCCTAGACAGAATAGAGGCATTGTTCGTCACCATTTGATGAATCGGTTCACCCCAGCTGCCGAAACTGCCAGAAACACTGTTGGAACATATGGACGACCCATAAGTGATGATACGGTTCGTCGGCGATTAGCTGCTAGAAACATGAGATGTCGCCGTCCACTGCAGGGATGAAAGTTTTCCGCGGATCCGCGGATTTCCGCTTTTTCTGATGCCGATTTGGTAATTTTTCAGATACGTGTAAATCCGTTGAGAAAATTTTAGGGGGGGGGGGGGGGGGGGTGATGTCTTAATTTCACCCTTACTTGGTGATTCCTAGTGTTGTTTGTTTTTATTTCGGTCATCATATCGCTCAGAGAAAAGATCAGTAAAATCGGTCTGATTATTTGGGTGATTGGTGACGGTTTTCTTGTGTTTCAGCGATTGAAAAGTAAACAATGAACTGGTTCCGTGTATGCACATACTGTGTCTTAACTATAGATGTCTGTAAAGAGTATTAGTAATCCATTTTTTTATGTAAAATAAAGTGATAAGGTACTTAAGTAAAAGATAACGTTTCTTAAAATTCATGAAATTGTCCTCAAATTGTTTTCAAAATATCAAAATGCATGGAATGGAAAATGATGAAACACTTTGTTCAGGACATGTCAGAAACAAGCCTAAAATCTTCAAATCTCAGGAGCTTCCGGGGGCTTCGCCCCCAAGTCCCCTACCAGGGCTGCGCCCCTGGACCCTGCTTGGGGGCTTAGGCAGCCCTCAAACCCCCGGCCTAAAATTTTCCTCTTTTTTCATCAAACATCACTTTCATCCCTGGTCCAGCAAGAGGACCTATTCTTACTCCTCGACACCGTCAAGCTCGTCTTCAGTGGGCCACTCAGCGACAGAATTGGCGAAATCGACAATGGCGTAACATCATCTTCTCTGACGAAAGCCGTTACTGCATTTCAACAGCCGATGGCAGAACCAGAGTGTGGAGAAGACGCGGGGAACGTTACGAAGACAGCTGCATTCTGGAAACAGACGCGTGGGGAGGAACTAGCATCATGGTATGGGGTGGAATCGGCCTTAACGTTAAACTTGGTCCAGTCATCTTTCAGAACCTTGGCCCAGGCAGAGGAAATGGCGTAACAGCTGCCCGTTACATCGACCAAGTCTTGACACCCCATGTTCAGCCCCATTTCGCACATCATCAAAACAAGACTTTCCAACAGGACAATGCACGTGCGCATACCGCAAGAGCCACAAGAGACTTCCTACAGCAAAATAACATTAATGTTATGGATTGGCCGGCTTTGAGTCCAGATTTAAACCCTATTGAACATTTATGGGACGAAGTTCAAAGACGGTTGAATAATGAGCAGCCAAGTCCGACAACTGCAGCTGAACTTTCACAAGCGTTTCAGAGAGTATGGGCACGTATTCCGATGGCGTTTATTAATCGGCTCATCAACTCCATGTACCGAAGATGTGCCGCAGTAATTGGTGCCGGAGGAGGACATACACGTTATTAACGGACGTGGGAGCACAGCATTGAAAACATGTGACGTTGCGACAATTGTGACGTTTTTTTGAACATTGTAACCAAAAGACTGTAAATCATTCATTAAATTTTGTAAAAATTAATTTAAAATATATAAATGTCACTTTGAAATAAATGTATGTGAACATGTCATTTTGTGCGACGTTTCTTTTGCGGTTCAGTGTATAATAACGACATTTCTGGCAATAATATTTGTCAAAAAAACATATGATTGTCTGAGCATTAACTACTGACTAAAGATGATTATGCTCTCTGGTGCACCAGCAGGGGTTTTATTCCAAAATAACTATAACAATTTTAAAATTTTTAACCCCACGTGGGTCAAGAAAGTTTAAATGATACCAGCTTGTCAACAAACAAAACGAGAAATATTATCATTTATGTTGGACCATTACGGCGCGGGACATTTTAGCGGGAAAAAATGAACCTTTTTGTTTGTTTAGTTGGAGTTTTACGCCGTTTTCAGCACATCTGGCTATTTCGCAGTGGCCAGTTTTTATTGGCGGAGGAAGCCGGAGTACCCCGAGAGAACCACCTACCTTCGGTAGGAAAATTGTCAATCCTTGTCAATTAAGATCGGAGTCGAACACACCCCGCCACAGGTGAGAATCGAACTCACAACCTCAGCGTTGACAGACTAGTGATCACTTGTGGTCATGACAAACTACCTAGACCACTCGGCCACCGAGGCCCCTGTCAAAATGATAAAAGTCACTTGTAAAAATGTTCCGCTAAAATGTCCATTGAATTTTTACTGGTAACAAAGTTTTCTTCCAATAAAATGTCCACTAAAGTTCTCGCTAAAATTTGCTTTAACACCTTCAGAAAATCCGCTAAAATGTCCTGCTTCCGGCCATTTGCACTACATTGTTACACAAATGAAAGCTTTTTTTTTTTGGTTTTGTTATATGAAAAATCGTTCCTTGTCTGTGATAAAACTACTACCATTAGAATACCAGCTTGATATTGTTCTTTAAGTTTACAAACTATAGGTTCTGTGAGCAAAGCTCATAAATTTATGTCCCACTCTATTGTTATAATAATGCTTAGTGGTGAGTCTTCCAGGGAAGACATATGACGCATGCGTACTTCTCCATACTGGTGCTCTGTGCCAAATATCAGGAAGCAAACCTGCGTGTTCCTCAGAAAAACGTGACAGAATTTTATCTATCTCAAAAATATTCTAAGTTCCGTCTAACTGGAAGCGGACATACGACAGATTCGAAAATGCCATACATTGTACAGTTCTCCACACTGATGCTCTATGTCAAATATCAGGAAGCTGACTAGTGTGGTTCCTGAGAAAAATGTGACAGAAATTATTTTGTGACGCCAACGACAACCACAACGACGACAACGAAGCAAGACGACGGATAGTGATCCCTATATATCGCCTCTGCGTAAGGCAGGCGACATAATACAGATATGTTTGAGTCCATGTTTGTCTTAAAAGGAAACCCCAAAATTCATTTTGATCAAAAAAACAAAATAGAAAGTGCACAATGTCAATGTACACTGAAGATTCCTTAAATCTTTCACAGAAATCCATTCACTGGTTTAGGAGTTGCAGACGGGCATGCCTATCCCCCCTTAGATAACATCAACAAGTCATTCTGATAAAAAAAATTGATAATATATGTCGTGCACAAAGACAAAGTATACTGAAGATTCTCCGAAAGTTTCACAGCCTACACTCCTTACATTACTATATTATGAAAAAATTGCTTCGCTAAGCGGAGTAATAAAAACCATAGATGTTATCAAATTAATTAAAAACACTGGTAGGTATTGTTTGTTAATACATGTATTTTACATTTCACTCATGCTTATCCATGTTAAAATGAGCGAAGAGCATGAAACCGAAAAATTGGGTTTTTTTTCAAAAATATTTTATATACGGTATCATATGGAAGCCGGTTCCGGCCACTGCGAAAAGATAGTTTGTTTATTCGACATATGAGGTCGTTACATGTACAACGAGATACCAATGTCGTTTTAACGAAAAAATATATCCTTATGATAAGAAAATTTTGTTGTTAAATTCGCGATATATCGATATATCGACATATACATCTCGAATCTCGTTAAACGACATCATATTTATCGAATAAACGACAGAAATCTCTCTGTAATAATACAATTCGTACTTAAAATGCCAGCAAGAAAACTCTATGTTACGATCCCAGTCTGTATTGCACAGTTTTTGGAGCGTAATTTCACAAGGCCGCCACCTGAAAGTATATACATAGATTATTATAGTGATTAAAATTTCATTCCGTGTCCTACATACTTTAGCAACACTTACTATAAAAGAGGTATTTCTACATTTTGAAAAACTGTTTAAATACCATACATTTGTACATATTTGGAAAACATTTAATTTAATATCATTTTGTAATTTAAAACGTACATTTAATGAGTTTGTTAAAAACTTTGTACTCAGATAACCCAAATGATAAATGCTATTTTTGGTCCGCAAACCAAAACATGTTTCTACCTGATCAATTTGTACAGATTTTTTATTTTTTATTTCAATTTTTTTTTTTTTATATTACGGTTCTTCTACCTCCATTGTATATTATATGGAATTTATACATACATGTACATGTACTGGTAGTAGTTTGTTCGCCCTATGGTGAAAAGTGTTCTCGGTGAATTTTAACAGCAGCTGACACCATGAAAGAATGTACATTGTACTGTCGTCAAATTTGGATATAACAGTACAAAGAAAACATGCAACCACAATTCACTGAGGACACTGTTTTACATAAGGTGTATTAATTGTTAGTACATTTGATTGTTAAATTTTCAGTCGAGGGCCATATAAACAAAACGTAACTCGGGGATTCAACTAAATGTTATTGGTTTTATTTTTTACTTTTACGTTTTGCGTATTGAAATTAAAAATATCACAAAAGAAATCTAACAAGTGTAGATTCTATAGATGGACGGATTGATAAGTTGGAATTTAACGACACGATGGCAACATAACAGCCATATCGCCATTGTCTATGGGGAGATATTGCTTATTCAACCACGGAAATCCAAAAAGATGTAATATCTGTTCTTATCCCTTGGACAGATCATTTCGCCATTTTTGAAGTGTGAGATTTTTATGTCTTGTACAGCAAATTCTCATTTGAATTTGGTCTATTGCAGTTATTACGTTATCACGGCTCAAAAAAATCGAACTCTTAACGTTAGCAGTATAGATCTGTCAATATTGGTACTATTTTCTGTTACTCCTGGTCACCTTATATCTGAACCATTATCCTTAGACCGACTAACTACGAATGACGAAACGTGTCGGGACGCTTCCGTTCGGGTTATATATTCGATAATTGCAGCATTTAAAGAAACTTTTCGACCTAGACTTGTAAAATATTCAGACAACACATTCATCCTCAATCAGTCAAATTCTGATTTGAATTGTGTCTATTGCAGTTGTTACGTGATGACGGCAAAAAGAATTCGAGCCCTTTACTTTTATTAGTACTATGTATATATTTTTCGCATATAAAACGGAAAACGAAATTCACTTCTTTTTAGATTGTCCAAAAAATTACAATTTACGAAATGAACTGAAAAATAAATTAAGTTAAAATTATTCAAATATACTTCGTCTTGAAAAAATGGATATATTAGAAAAAAAAATTATTTCATTATTAGAAATAATGCCGTTTACTGTTACATTTATAAAAAAAACTTGCTAGAACTGATGAAATTGGACTCGTAACTGCATTGTTTATTTCATTTTATTTGTCTGATTGTTCTATATTGTTTGTATATATATTTATGTATGCCATCAGCCCTAGGGTACAATTGTGCGTTTCAAATAAATTATAGGAAAAAAATAATTTGAGAATGGACATACATGTGCATATATTACCTTGGATTTGTTGATTTATATACAATTTCTGTTCTATAAACAGGGTGATATGTTAGGTTCTCTATACTTCGTGATATTTCTAGATACACATCAGGCTACAATTGCAATTAAAAAAATATAATACGGTATTCTATGAAATTAATCAACAGTTATATAGTAAAACTGTGCCAGTATATATATTTTGAACTGTGGTATAGTCTGATGTTAAAGCCGATTCGTTTTACAGTTTCGCTTCCCTCTCATACTTATTTTAAGGAGCAACCATTTATCTGGCTAGGATGAAATTTGAAATAAAAAGGATTTGGGCAATATAAAAAGGCAAGATCACTTTAGGTATAAAAAAAATGAAAGACCTGTGTCAATCAGGAAATATTTTGGTTTAAATGAAAATAAGAATTTGGACCGAAACAGCGTTCGAAAAACATTTCAAGACCAAAATTTGGGCAAAAATAGGCAGGATCAAACATTCCACCCCCCTAAAATCAAATGGTTGCTCCCTTACCTGCAAATGTATTTCGTTTTTTAAATCTTTCAACTTGCTTACTGTATGTTTTAATTAATTCCTAACAGCTCTCGCCACGATTTTACTTTATGGTCGACGTGGCGTAAAGCACCAATCAACATATTATTGTAAATTAAGGATTTTTTCTTTAATCTCAGATAAATCACATTATAGTCATTTGTTAAAATTTTGTTGTATTTTATTTCAACTTTAATTGTATTGCATTTGTAATAAATTTAAAATTTTATACTATTTTAGAGTTGGGGAACATAAATAGAAGTGTTTTACGCATGCACACACATCGCATATATACGAAGGTTTATTTTTAATTGTAAAAATGTACGGTGAAGAAAAAAAATTATAACTCGTGGACACGAATGAGAAAATCTTGACCATGCTTTATCATCTCGATTTACTAACTCGTGACCACGAGTGGGTAAATCGGCTATCGCACATACCACAGCAAAAACTTTCCACAACAGCCTGCATTTTGAGGTAATTTGTATTTGTGAGACTTACCTTATTCATTGAAAATAGACCTTTTTTATCCAGTTTGTGTCCGCCAGCATGTATATAAACCTTATTTCTGGACTCCATCAATATCTCCGTTGTAATGTTAATCATCCCTCTAGGACGAGAATCTCCTGTAGTAATAAAAAGAATTGATAACTCATAATTATTTTTGATAATTTCCATTTTTCTAAACACGACAAATAAACTGATAATCTTCATTTGGCATTTAATGGCCCTTTAATTATTCCTAAAATTTTAAACTGAATAGATAAATGTGTGTCCGCAATAAAAAAATATTTGAGCACATGAAATACTTTCAAAAGCATATACCGAAGATAAATCCAAAGAAAAAGTAATATCATGAGAACAGTCACATAAAGAATGAATACACGTATTACACAGTTCTAAATACAAGAATAAAAACACATAGCAAACAAAGAGGAGTAAAAACAAAACAATAGTAAAACTAAAGCACTAGCAAGGTAAACTCCACAAACCGATAGGTGCCACGAAAGGTTTCGCATGTGATGGTCCGTTAAGAATTATAGAATCTTGTGGATTCAAAGCAGAGGACAACAAGTTACAAGTACGCGCACGGACAAAATTTCTGGGTGTTAGAAATTCAAGCGCAATGCTGGAGTACTGTGATTTAGGCATTTATAGCAGAAACTCCATCTCCGGTAGAAGCTCGAATTCCGGTCCGCACGGGTCAGTGGTAGTACAACTGTATTGTCTTCCTATGACGGACGCAGTGAAAATTTAAAATTTATGGATATCTATACTTGTACTTACCAGATATTCTTAGATTCTTGTTAGTGGTTGACACAGTTTTTGGATAATTTAACAATTTCAGAAGAGTGACTTCCGTAAATCCTACAAAATCGTGATGCTTCAGATCATGTGACCTGGAAATGAAAAAATATTATATACTAAGTTTTATAATATTTGTTATTGATGACGTAGGAATCATTCAGAAAAAAAACTAAATATTATTTTTGAAAAAAATTGAAAACTATCAACCAAATATTTCTGGAGTATAAACTTCACTGTTTTGAAACATTGTTCGAAAGAAAAAATATGATGGATGCATGCGGCCCTTCGCGTGTTTAATTTTTCGCCTTGGATATGTCTTTGCTTTTCAAAAACCTATAAACGTTAAAAGTCTCAAAAGAAAAATTGCAAAACGAGAAAAAAAACCCAAAAGCCGACTTAACACTAAATTTTAAGGTGATTTCAAATGAAAACGCGAAATGGCCCCTCAGACCACCACAATTTCCATATCTAACGTGTATTCTAGATTTTTATAAACAAGTAATAGGATGAAATACATTAAAAACTAATATGTGTCTGTCTCTTGAGTAGCTCAGTCCCTAGGTGGTATTCAGCTTAACCTTTCTGATAATGTTTGAAATTGAAACTGATCTAGCATTTTGCTTTATTTTTTCAATGTTTTAGGCCCCCGAGTCATAGTATACAAAACATGCACATCTAGTATGATAGATGTGATAAGATTCAACCAATCGATGACTCACAAAGGGAATATAACAATAATAACAGACATAATGTGAATTACAATGTCAAACTTACCGACTGTCAATATCATAAACTGAAAACTTCAGCTGCTGACTGACTGATGGTTCTAGATTGATGATGAATGAACCTACAAACTAAAAATAAATGGTATTCATCTTCAGTGTAGATAACATTAAATGGTCTCGAAGATATTTTTTAAGTTAGTTTTTGTGTCTTCTTGCGTCGTCACACTTTTCTTCTATCCTCAACTACTCCATAACCGCTCAAAGCAATTTGATGAAACTTTCTCTGTGCATTAACCTTAATGCAAAGGTGTGCATATATAGTTCAGTTTTAGAAAATTTTAATATCTTTTGTAAAAAATTGACGTTTTAAAAAAAGGGGGGGTGAAATCTATCCTCAACTACTCCTAAACCGCTCAATGCAATTTGATGAAAGTTTCTCTGTGCATTACCCTTAATGCAAAGATGTGCAAATATATTTCATTTTCCTACCTTAAGTATACAATAACGGGGTGTTACCTATATAGTGATATCCTTCTTGTACCTTCTCATCTCCTGCTTCACTTTCAGTGATTTTTTTATACTAAGTTTTATGGGTGATTGGTTTAAATGTAACTTTTCCTGTACGCAGACGACACATGTCTTCCTTGTAAGACTCACACATTTTTATTAGAATGTGTGGGAAAGTATCCTGCTATGCTTTTGGACTTCAGCTGACACTCTCTTAAAATTCTACATGTAAACATGTGCTTTGAAAGGTTGGTGTATCGTAGAATGCTAAACTAATGAACATGAAAAATATTTGTTACTTATGTTTGGCTCTTCAATGAAGAACATGTGCAATAATTGGCTTTTAAACTTTGTTTAAAGTCACTAGAAAGTCAGAATAGACATGAAGGAGGTTTGGGTACCCATAAAACCGGTTTAACCCACAACTGTTAAGTGACTGTACCAAGTCAGACTATACCGAACTATCCCTAGTTAAGCAATAGTTTTCCTGAAGACTTACCCTTGGGTTAAGAGTATTCCGAATAGCTTCCGTTCGACCATACTCTTTCCATTGACCGAACTGTTTGATAAACATTACACACATCGGATCAGTTTTAGTAAAGTCATCCAAATCTGCTAAATTATTGCAGCTAATCATAATTTCAATTTTAGACCCTGTTAAAGCTAACAATGCCGGGTCCAATTCTGTTGTCATGGTTACAAATAAAATAATTCAGTTCTAATGCATCTGGAATTACTACATTCTAAAATTAATTTCAGTTATCAGCATCTCTTTCTTCATGTCGTCTGGGAAATTACCTGCAATAAGATGTAATTCAGTATTTGAAAATGGCATTATGAGCATGTTTATTTCTTGAATTCGGGGTCGTGTTTTGTAACGGAAAATTTGCATTAACATGGGTAAAAATATTTGACCCTTTCCTCATCAATCCTTTTTTTAGCTCATATGAATAAAACAGTCAATGGCAAAAACTATAATCCTTCAATATATCTGTTACTTACATTCTAGAACGGTTCTAGGGTAGAACCAACCAGGCCTGTCATAAATGGTTCTAGGGTAGAACTGTCATAAATGTTTCTAGCGTAGAACCACCCAGAATGGTTCTAGTGTAGAACTGTCATAAATGGTTTTAGGGTAGAATCTTTCAGAATGGTTCTAGGGTAGAGCTGTCATAAATGGTTTTAGGGTAGAACCATCCAGAATGGTTCTAGTGTAGAACTGTCATAAATGGTTCTAGGGTAGAACCGCCCATTTTCATGTTCGATAACTCTGTCTTGATTATGGCACGTACTCCTCGTCTTCGCTTTTTCCAAACTTTTAAACAATTTTTTTGATATATGTATTTCACATGGATTATAATTTCAATATATGAAATTATGACAATGATTAATAATATTAAATTTATAACCAATTTATACATATCATTTTTTTAACCCACAAGCAAAACGAATTATTGTTTTTGTTAAAATTTGTGTGATTTTTATCTTAAGTAAATTTACAGGTAAAGTTTGGAGAAGGCTCACGAAGTATCGAAAACGTCCCTGTTTTTTGTCAGATTTTGAAATTCAACAATGGATTTTCATTTCTCGCCAAAAGATAGTTAGACATGTTTCTTTTATTGATATGATGTTTTTCCATATTATTACTTGCATAACAAAGTCCAATAGTAGTCTAAAATCGGGCACAGTTACGGAAAACATCGATTTTTCTGCAATTTTCGGCACATATTAGCAATTTTTAATTGGGCCGCCAATCACGATCCAAAATATTCTGCTTTTTCATCAATCCACGTGTAATTGTCTTTTCAAATTCATAAAGAAACATTGGATCGTAGAGGGCGGCCTTTGTTAAAATCGAGTTTATAGAAAATGCCAATGTGTCAGATAGGTAACATTTAAATTTATTTTAAATTAATAATTTATCTTTTTTATCAATTTTATATGGTAAACATTTGATATATTATATAATTAATTCTCTGTGCTCGTATGAACGATATTTATTCGGTTACGACAAGGTACAAGATGATTGAGACGAGTACCGCCATTTTCAAATAAGAGGTGCATTTCACCAATTTATCGAGAAATTACACAGACATATCGTACATATATAGACATTTTACACAATAATTTCAATTGAGAAGGGACGGGACTAATTTAATATAAATCTTGATTTAAAGTGTTCTCTTTGTCGAAACATATGAAGAAGAATGTTTTATGTACTAGCAGATAACACCGACTAGTTTTTAAATCATTTCGTTTTAGTAAAAACTTTATTCTGAGTGACTTTTTTTCCTTTTTTTACTCTATAATATATTTCGGTATGATGAAAGTTGATTTTAAAATTATGACAACAAATTAAGTATTTTATTTCTTTTAATTTTGATGTTCAAAATTCATAAACTATTACCAGGGTCATAAATGGTTCTAGGTTAGAACCATTTAGAATTGTTCTAGGGTAGAACCGTTCAGAATGGTTCTAGAGTAGAAGCGTCCAAAATGGTTCTAGCGTAGAACCGTCCAGAATGGTTCTAGGGTAGAACTGTCATAAATGGTTCTAGGTTAGGGCACACCCTGTCATAAACGGTTTTAAAGGTGTCAGGATAACAGTTCTAGAACTGTTCTAGAACAGTTCTTCTGACAGTTTAGGACAGTTCTGAAGAGAGGTTAGAACTGAGGTCAACTGAAGATGACTTGTACCGCTGGAGAATGACAGGAGGAATGTTACATCTCATCTATCCGAAACCAGAAATTAAAGATACTAAACATACACATAGGTCCGCTTCATATTTACATTTATTTCTCGAAATAGACAACGAGGGAATTTTAAAGACAAAACTTCACGACAAACGCGGAGACTCCAAGTTTCCTTTTATTATTATTGTTGATTTCCTGAGCTCGAGATTTGCAAGAAATTGAAGATTGTCATTAAAATAATTGATCTTTATACGCACAATACCAATATCAAGACTCTGGATTTGTTTCCACTGCCCTCTGCTTATTGATTTACTTTGATAAACCACACGACGGGTGTCTCACACGAAGCTTGAATAATTTGGCCTTCAGGGGCATCTGGTTTTTATTTTGTACACACTCTTGCGCAGTTTCATTCACAGTGATAATTATTTATCGAAAGGATTGGAAAGTTTCGTCGCGAATTAAATTTGTTAACAGATTTCCTTTCCAGTAACATGTTTAACTTGCAATAGGGTTTTACTGTTTATACTTTAAACTTTACTTGAAGTGTAGTGTAAACGAAAGGCTGTGCAGTGTGTCCTTCAATAAAACACTTCCATCAAGAGATATCAGAAAATAATAACAATTAGAAGTTATAAATTTTCCAAAAAACAAATGTCCCTCAGGATGGGTATCCGGAACATAAATGAACACGTGATTCTTCCAAATGTCCCGGATGTTCCATAAAACGTAATGGCAATTGACCTCGCTACTTATCGGAAAACTTCGGAAATGCGGCATCCTAACTTATTTTCATACACGACATACATGGCATTTACAAAAAACGAAGTGTTTTTTTTCCATTTGAGAAAGATAAAACTACATAATTCCAGGTTTAAATTTTTGTTTTAAGTTATTTTTCGTCAAAAAGAAATATACATTTACGTTTATAATCGGGTGTGTTCGATCTAAATTGACCAGGATTGCCAATTTTGCTACCGAAGGTCGTTGGTTCTCTCCGGGTACTCCGGCTTCCTCCACCAATAAAAAATGGCCGCCGCGAAATAGTCAAATGTGCTGAAAACGGCGTAAAACCCCAACTAAACAAACAAACGGTTATCATCTATAATAATGGTTGGGTTCCCTAAACAAAGTAAAGACATGAAATACATGCGTTTAGAATGATCTGACTTGTATTCGTTGAATATACTGAAATTATTCAAATATTAACTATTGATAATTCCTCAACAGGAATATGAATGCCTATTAGGTACATGAAACATTAATGTTTCATTTGAATTCTATGAAGATATTAATTACAATCTAAGTTTTATTGAAATAGATATAATCTATAAATATTGGCTTCATATTGTTAAATATTTCCTACTAAATAGACACAATTTCATGAAATTCCTTAGAGAATATTAGTTTAATGGGATCCAAATACAGATATCATCTCATTTACTTCTTAGTTACTCCTGTTTATACCTGTTTAATACAGGTCGTGGTTCAATTGATGTCATTGTATCATATAATACTCCTTAGTTTTAGTTTATAAACAAAATTCTAAATAGAATTTTACAAAAAACAGGAATCCACAGAAAAAAATGTCTAGTTTACTAAGAAGCCATTTGAAATTTCCCTTGGTCGATATCTTTCTTGCCCTCAAATTCTGTATTTAGTATATTTTTGTTCCATTTTTTTGTCACTAGTAAGTAAAAATTAGTATGGTTCTGTAACATAGTTTGGTTTTGAAATTTTTAAAATTGCAAAACAAAGTAAGGTTATCAGTAAATTTGATAAGGTATTGTAAGTTGCAAGTAACATGTACGTGTAGTCTTTGAAAAGGTTGTTTAATGCAGTATGACTTTTTAGAGCAGTTTCCGTGTAATCGGCGTTTCCACATTTCTGTAAAATAGTATGAACTATTTCACACATTTGATAAGATGTTGAAACCCGAAACTGATGTATAGAAGTTTCACTTTTATAACTTGGTTTTCCAATTCAATATCCGGTTATAAGTTTACATGTAACGGACACGTTCGTCTGTTAAAAATACTTTATATCTATTTTCAAATTACTCTTTACACTGTGTAAGAATATTATTCTCGTTTCTTTATTTTCATATTTATATATATTCATTTTATTTATCTATCTTAAATTCCCTTTTATCTATTTTTTTTAACTTTTGTGTTTATTTCCTTTAATTTTTATTTATTTATTCAAAACCTCATACATTTGATAGGATTTTGAAACCCGAGACTGACGCATGCCATAATTTCAATAAAGTTTATTTTTTTCTTATTGGCAGGTTTTCAAATTCAAAATCCGTTATAAGTTTGGCGATGTACGTGATATAAGATATTCTGATTTGTTTATTATTGATAGCTCTATTTTTAACACTTTCATGTGACTTTAACCACTTTTTCAGTTTGTATAGACAAATGCTTTAACAAATTCTACAGAAATGTAGAGAAAAAAAAAAAGACATTTGATAATCGCTGTTACATATAAGGCAAACAAATCTTTTGAGATACCCATATTATTTGTTTCGACATCGTAAAAATAAAGGGTTGTTTATGACGTTTTTGTCTACTTCGATACTGTATCGTGACGTCGTCGTTAACTTCGATACAATTAGAGACATGAAAATGGAGGGTCATGATGATTTTGAGAAGTTAATGGAAAAGTTTTATCGTCAGGTACATTTATTTAAAGATCTGGGCAATACTACTATTTCGTACATACAAAATATTCGGAAAATGAGAGATTCCCTTAAGAACGTGAACACGGTAATTCTACGATTTTGCGAGAAAGAGTGGCCAAGATATTCCGATTTTAAAAACGTTTTAATAGATAGTGAAGACCTTTACTTATTGCTAGAAACTGATTTAATTGAACTGGCTGAGGGGTTCAAGGTTTTCGGGGACAGATTTCATCTTATAGTAGACATCAAAGAGACGAGGAGGAAATTAGTTGAAGAATTCGCAAAGGCAAAATATAATGTTAAAACGGCATCCCAAAGACGTAAGACAAAAAATCCGAATGAAGGAGCAGAAGGTGCCCTCACAATGCTGGAAAAGAAGGAGAAAGAAGCTCAGGATCTGGAAAAAGTTCTCTGTCAAAGAATAGAATATCTACAACAAAGTCAGATAAAATTTCTCGGAGATCATTTTGGAAGATTTATTTCAGCTCACCGAGATTTCTGTAAGGATTACTTAGAAGTTCAGGCCATTATAACGGACTGTATTCAAGGATTTTTAGAAAAACATAGAGATAGGAAAACTGAATGGCATATATAGACACAGGAAAGCTGAATTAACAAATTTAAAGTCAAACATAATTAGCATGTTCATTTTAACAGAATATATTTCTTTGTTGTTTAAATTCATTTAAAAATATTTGTATATCTACTTTCAAATGTGATTTATTTAATTTATTTTATTAGTTTAAAAGCTTACAATAAAATTTAAAATATTATTTTAGGCATTTAGAGGTTTAAAACTAAATCCATTCACCTTTAAACAGAGAACAAAAGGAATTCTAAACGCCATTTTATGTCATCTGTAGATAGAAGTGTATATCAGATTCGGACAGTTTACATCCTTGTCAATCTGTTTATCTAAAATATAATAATAATTTTTTTTTCAAAGTTTTTATGCGGGGTATATAGGGAACAATTCCAGACTTTATCGATGCTTATGAAAAAAATTCTTTGAAACTTCAGGAAAGGCAAGATTGGGTCAGTAGGGTTACTGGAAACACAGGATTTTTTTTTTCAATTGGCTTTATCGAATTGTTTTTGGCTGTGTGACTGGCACCTCACATTTAAATCACACGTAAACCGTCTGACGATTTTAGTAATAACAGTTTGCTGATAGTTTTATTTTCTAAGACTGATTGGTACAATTGTTGTGTATGTAAACAAATGAGAATGTGTATAACATGTGTAAACAAACAAGGATATGTGTCGCATGTGTAAACAAATAAGAATGTGAATAGCATGTGTAAACAACCAAGCATATGTGTCACATGTGTAAACAAATAAGAACGTGAATAGCATGTGTAAACAAACAAGCATATGTGTCACATGTGTAAACAAATAAGCATGTGTGGCATTTGTAAATAAACAAGTATATGTTTAGCCTGTATACAAAAAACAAGCATATGTAGTGTTTATCGCTAAAAAACAAGTAGTTCCGTTTAAAATCTCGATCTTGCTGTAGGTAATACGTAACTGCGAGCTGAAGGACAGAAACAGACATATTTATTTTTTAATCTGTTATATATGATCAATGCCCAGATACTGCACTGATTGGTTTTATGTAACAGAAGTCGTTTAAACAATAGTTCCACGTAATTATTTTGTTTAACTGAACAACCAATACAATCACAGACGAATCTGCAGTTATTTCAGAGGAACAGATAAAAGATTAGTTTTAAAAGGGTATGCCAAATCTGTTACATTTAAATTTTCCCTCCAATCATTAATTTGTTCTCAGACCATTTCAATTTGATATTTAAAAATCTACATTATTATATCAAAATGGTCGACATAATTTTAAGATGTTTTAGATTTTGATTATACTGAATGACATAGTTTTAAAGTAAATTTATTATTGTTATGCCCGACACTGAATATATCTCGTCCGAAATTTGATAGCTACTACATCCCGTATCTCCAATATACATAAGTCCTATTTCTGACACAAATTATTACTATTAGATAATATCTATACACTGGTTTCCCCGGACATGCGGACAGTTACCTCGTGAGCTAGCACATTAAAAATCCGACTCAGCGTGTCGGTCTAGTACAAAGCAGGGATCATATTCATTATCACATCAACGTGTTCTCGTCCCGATATGCACCTGGCTGCCACTTTACATATTTAATTCATCCACCAATCATCAATAGAACAAAAGTAAATGAGCGGAAACCTAACTGTCTACGGACGACGGCATCGAAATAATATTTGTGGAAAAAATTACAGAATATTATATTGAAAATTAAAATTTTTTTTTCTAATCATTTACCCATTTTTTTTAATGAAGGAATTATGACCCTGTTCTAGACAACAAGATCTCGAAAACACATTATGTCAAAATTATTTTTACTACCCTCCACCACCCCCTCCCCCCATGTTGTAAAAACTTATATCCGGTACCGAAATCATCTATTGACAGGTGATAAATATTTTTAACCCCGTTTTTAAATAACTTCCGGAAAAAAACAGCTCTGCCTGGCGTTAGGTAGAATGGCTATTACATTGTGGAAATGTGGAAAAACGATTTTAGATTAGGGAGAAACCATTTGATTGTTAGGGGGAGGGGGCTAGGATGAAATGTTTGTTCCTTATTTATTATAATTTGAACCAAAAAATTTCCCGATCGACACAGGTTCTGCTTTTTTCACACCTAGAGTGTACCTGGCTTTTATTTCGCCAAAATCCTGTTCTGCCTTTTTTATTTCAAATTTCGCTCTACCCCTCCCCCTCCCCTTAAAAATCAAATGGTTGCTCCCTTCAGACGTGAATTGTGAGATGTGAGAAAGAAGGGATAACAATATATCTGCCTGAAAGTAAAGAAAAGGAATAAAAACCTTTCAAGTAATCATTTTTGTGTCTTTATTCACACACAAACACACACAATATGTTGAAAGTCTCATTTTTCGATTCTTTAAGATAAATGATAGTGTCAAATATTTTTGAAATTAGTGACCTCGTTTAACATTTAAACTTATATTTGACGATTTAAATCATGTCAAAAATGTGATATTGTGTGAAAAACGGTAATAGAAAAAAACTCAACATAATAGTTTTAAAAATGACTTACCTAATAAAGTTGATTTGTTTCAATTTAGGTCTGTCCATAATGCATGTGTATTAATATTTTACGTATATATATGTAAACAATTTTATGTTGTTGTGATATTTCCTGACCTCTTAAAGTCTTTTATGTAAACACAATTCGTTCAATACACCCGGTAAGAATATGTATATATTGAATTATAGGTAACGGATTACTTCTCTAGTCTCTGTAATGTCCTGTGAGTTTTAATTCGCACCGATCGTAAATAAATAAAATTTGGATATTTAAACTCCACACTTGACTGACCAATCTACATCAAGATTGACTGGTTTAATTACAGGTAAATAAAATACAGTTCATTACTGTGCCAAACACCAAGTAATTAATGTAATTTTTTTAAAGATTACATAATTATATTTTAAATACATGGAATAACGAAGACGCTTCTAAATTTTACAGCGTTCCATGTTATCATGTTATGAAGGAGAAATTGAACAATAGTAATGAAAATGACTCTAATTCTATAGTTTTTGTACACATTGTAGTACCCAGGCTTGATCCCTGTAATCCCACTGACAATTTGAAACAATGGAGTACTCGACTGGTATATATAGATGGCACAAGCTGTTGAGCCAGAATACATGGAGGTTCTAAAATAATTCATTTGCCTCTGAAAAATCTTTAAGGAAACCTTAATATCACAGGCAGTTTATTCTTCTCTACAGAAACATACGCTTGAATTAGTCAATTGATGTAATTATAGTCATTTATTACATTGAGTGTGGTGAAATACCGGGATTTCCGAGTGAAATCCAATCCGATAATTCACCCAGTGAAATAGAAAGTTATATTCACTCTAGGACGTGACGTAACAATAGCCGTCCCCAACGATGTTGCTATATAAACGTCGTCGCGTTGTCGCATAAAAACATAATCTCTTGTATTTTCTCCTAAATTTTTATGAATACACGGAATGTGCCAATGTAATAAACAGAATAACTAATCTCGAAATACGAATAACAAAGATCTACAACCCGTGACAGAAAAACACTAATAATTCACTCTTGCGCTACGCGCACTCGTGAATTAATGTGTTGTTCGGTAACTCGATGTTTTAGGTATTTGCATTTCAAGATTAGTTATACTATAATTTTTATTTTTTTGTTTTATTTAATGTTAATTATTATTTTAACTTTACTTCTATTACTGAATTAACGTATTGTTCACATTTTATTGGCCTATTTACTAGTCAAATAAAGGGTGTCGAATAATTTTTTTTTCTCGATATTCGTCTTGTAGCATGATATTCTTCTACCCTTGTCTTTACTTGCAACGAAAGTTTCTATTGTGTTCTGGTTTACGCGGTGTATAACGTCATGTTCTCGCCGCGAAACGAGTGAGAAGTGCTCTGTAAACCTGGCATTTCTAGCTATTTCTAAGGCTCGTAAAACAAAATGTATATTTTTTTACAATATACAGTTATCCCGCAATTGGCATATTTTACTAGTCAGATAAAGAAAGGGAGACGAATATTTTTTTGATATTCGTCTTGTAGCATACCATTTCCTGGTCTTCTAGGAGCTATTGTGTTCTCGTTCATTGTGTTTATGAGGTCATTTTTTCCATGGAATACGCGCCTAAAATCGCCTTTTTTAAAAATACGCTAGAAATGTGCCATGTTAATGTTTATTCCCGATAAAGGGTGACAATGTATAGTTGCAAGGTAAAATCATATATGGACATATCATTTGTACTCGCCACGAAACAGGTGAAAAATGCTCGGTAAACCTGGCATTTCTACCTGTTTCTAATGCCCATACAAATAAGTAAAGTCAATAAATACCAGAGAGATATTCGAAGGAGGTGAAAATCGAAAACAACTGACAAACTCAGGAGAACAACGAAGACAAGACCAAAACAATACAAACACTACACTTAAAAACAAAAAACATATAAAACAAATGGACCCCACCAAAAAACCGGGGGTAGAATCAGGTGCACCGGAAGAGTAAGCAGTCTCTTCTTCCTGCATGACACCCGCCATGTTGCCCATGTCGAATCCGGTATGAGGATGGGTCAACATCAATGACATATTTTCTCTCAATGTACATAATATTATATTGTATATGAGTGTGGTGAAAAACCAGGATTTCCGAGTGGAAGAAAATCAAGTATTTCACTAGTGAATAGAAATGTCATATTTCACTCTTGGAAATGACGTGACAATAGCCGTCGCCTGGTCTCACAAAAACATAACCCCATGTATTTTCTTATTAAATCTTCTGCATATGTAAACACGCATTCGTGAATTAAATGTGTTTTTCGATCACTCATTTTCACTGTGTATCACTGACACCGGAAATTGTATACCAGGCAAGCGGCAGACAAATCACGGGTCACACACAGCAGGTAGAAAATTTATAATTTATTCGTGTTTATACATGTGTTATGTTGTAAATGAGCTATGTATCAATTTGTAAGATATACAGCACTAATTTAATTTGATTTGAATACTGCATTTTAATTGGCTAAACAACATAGAGCAACTTGGTTATACTGTATAACCTGGTTTGGTCTTGTGACGTCATCAACGGATTAATCTGCCACCGTTGTAAATTCAAATAGTCCCTTATCATTATTGATGCTTGAAACGAGGAATCATTCTGTTTGGAAATTAAATTATGAGGAATGTTTCCAATTTTTGAACAGGTTATACTTCAAATACTGACCCAAACCAGGTTATATCGTATAAACTGGAAACACTCCTTAAATGAATCATAGCATATTTTACCATTATTATGAAATCCAAAGATTATCTGGGTAATACACTCGAGTCGATCACTGTACAGTTTGAATTTTTCAAATTGATACTTATACTGTTTTGTTTGTAAAAAAGGCAGAAAAAAGGTTCTAGATTCAAATAAAACATATAATGCCAAGACGTCAGGGATTATATTGCAAGCTGTTATACAGTATGCATTTTAAACCTAGGCAATTCACAGTACAGTACACAACAACTCGCTGTACAACGCAATGAAAATATTTTAACTGAAATCGTCAAGAATAAGCTATTTGTACAAAAATATTGAATTGACATTAAGTTATGGTGACAAATACTTGCTAATTTTTTCACGAAATACGCGATATGCATCTACACGATGACGTTAGAGTCGATTTGAAGGGTTGTGCGATTATTTAACAGGTACATGTACCAGATGCACTTGTTTTGAGGTTGAAACGACGCACAAATCATTCTGTATGTTTAGATATGCTGAGATTCATTGCTGTATATCTTAAAAATTGACACATAAGTCCTCGACAACATATAAACACGAATAAATTATAGAATTCCTACCTGATGTGTTTGACCCGTCATTTGTCTAACGCTTGCTTGGTACACAATACATGTGTCAATGATACACAGTGATTTTTTATTTTAGGTATTCGAATCAATATTAGTTATAATACAATTCTTACAGCGAAAACAATGAAACTAAAATATATTGTTATAGATATTTTTGTAATTATTATTTTGTCATTTTTTTTGTAAAAATGGCTTTAGAAATAGAGGGTTATATAGTGCCTTACAAAATGTAAAATATTATTTACATAATTTATGAAAAAGTCAGCGTCCCAAACTGCACACAGCAATTAAAATTCGGTTAATGCAGTGCAGTTGTGCCCGAGAGGATGTGAACCACCGTTCGATGTATGCTCGTAGCCATGACTTTATGACACCTAGGTGGGAACTTCAGTTAACGAGGCACTGGGCGGAAACATCGAATGCAAACATTGTAACTGGTACCAGAATCTTAAATGGATAAGCGCGAAAAATATTTAATAATCCAGTTTTTAAACTAGAAATCTGGAACATCTTAAAATGGTTATTTCACGAAGTAAACGGACCACACAGATAGAAGGAAGATAGGAGTTTTTTTTTTTCTCGGAAGTTATTATCCCCGCACTTTCGAAGAAAGTTCGGGGATATAGCGATTGTCTCCACCCGTCACACTTTCTTGCGACATTATCTCCTCCTTCACTTTTGGCTTTAGGAATTTAATTTCTATATAGAATGGTTGCATACCACCTGTAGATGCGCAGTAAGGTTTTAGAATTTTGATTTTCTAAACAAGGTGCCCACATGGGTTTAACTTCGAAAATTTGGAATTCAAGCTTGTGACCTGAACTCGTCTTTCATTTTTCAATTTAGGCATTTTATTTCTATACAGTATTGTCATCCACCATATGCAGATGCGCAATAAGGTTTTAGAATTTTGATTGTCTAAAATTGGGGCCCACAGGGGTCGAATTTAGAAAAACTGTCAATTTAAGCTTGTGACCTAACTCCGTTTTCATTTTACAATTTATGCTTTTTACTTCTATACAGTATTGTCAGGCACCATGTGCAGATGTATAATAAGGTTAAGAATTTTGATTTTCTAGAACTGGGGCCCACAGGGGTCGAATTTCAAAAATTTTCAGTTGAAGATGAGGATGTAAACTCTTTATTTTTATAATTTATGCATTTTTTTCTATAGTAGTGTCATGCACAATATGTAGATGTGCAACAATGTTTTAGAAGTGTTATTTTCTAAAATTGGGGCCCATAGGGGTCGAATATGAAAAATTCAATTCAAGCTTTTGACATAAACTTGTTTTTAATTTTCCAATATATACATTTTTTTTCTATACAGTATTGTCATGATGCACAATCATGTTTTAGAATTTTAATTTTCTGAAATTTGGGCCCACAGGGGTCGTATTTAATAAATTGTAAATTTAAGCTTGTGACATAAACTTGTCTTTCATTTTCCAATATATGCATTTTTTACTATATAGTATTGTCATGCACATTAAGTAGATGTGCAATAAGGTTTTAGAAGTTTAATTTTCTAAAATTCGGGCCCACAGGGGTCGAATATGAAAAATTCAATTTAAGCTTTTTAATTTTCCAATATATACATTTTTTTCTATACAGTATTGTTATGCACAATATGTAGATGCACATCATGTTTTATAATTTTAATTTTCTGAAATTTGGGCCCACAGGGGTCGTATTTAATAAATTGTAAATTTAAGCTTTGTGACATAAACTTGTCTTTCATTTTCCAATATATGCATTTTTTACTATATAGTATTGTCATGCACATTAAGTAGATGTGCAATAAGGTTTTAGACGTTTAATTTTCTAAAATTTGGGCCCACAGAGGTCGAATTTCGAATATTGTCAATTTAAGCTTGTGACGTAAACTCCTTTATCATTTTTCAATTATGCATGTCATATCTATACAGTAGTGTCATGCACAATATATATAGATGTGCAGTAAGGTTTTAGAATTTTAATTATCTAAACTTGGGGCATACAAGGGTCAGATTTCAAAAATTGTCAATTTAAGTTTGTGACATAAATATTTTTTCATTTGTGATTTCTTCATAGGATGATTGCATAACATCTTTAAATGGGCATATAATTGTTGACCTCAATATAATGAAATTACAATTGTTTGTTTTACAAATCTGTATATTCATGTTGAACCGGTTGATTTCGAAAAGAAGGAACACAACACAATCACAATAAATTATCTATTATAGAAACAAGACCATATAACATGTACAATATCTGATAAAGCAAGCATGAAAACATGTTATATAAACTATAGATAGTTTCCTTTATATATAATGATATGTGTGATCTATACAGGTGACAGCACACTTTGAAAAACATATCGACTGCCAACTGAATAAGTTTAAAAAAAAAAAAACAATCCAGGATTTAATATCTTTAAGAATAATATGTACAGGCTATTCTCTCTCCCCTCACAAAAATCAAATAGTTGAAGATATAAGTTAAAGTAATATTCTATATTCTAATTAAATACTAACATTCATGACATTTGACGTAAATAAAAGAGATTCTACTGTATTACAAAATTGTTGCGTCACCTATTTTTCGTCTCAACATATCAACTTTGTCAGAAAAAGCGAGAAATGGGGTATAATTTGTTCTTACCCACTAGTTAGGACCGAAATCTTCGGCAACAATAAGAAATGTAAGATGCAAATATATAAAAGAATAAATATTAATAAATAAATATTTCTAGGATGAGACCTTTTTGGGCTGTTTCTTCCTACAGAAAATAAAAGATCTCCTAGTTAAAAAAAAAGACATGTTCAAGGTATACGCGAAACAAGGGGAGATAAGTTTTGATTGTTTCTCATGACAGACATGTTTCATGCGATGTAAGATAAAATCAAGATAACGCAATATTTAAACATTACACAATACCCTATTATTAAACTTCAAATTAATTCAATATGTGACGCTTAACACTTATGGTCATCAGAAGTCACTACTAAACAAGAGTTCCTATGACAATAATCTTATGATACCAATGTTCGCAATGTACTTAGTACCGTATTAAAACTTGTGCTACATGCATTGAAATTATACATGTATTTCAGAATATGAAAATATGCAAAAATATTTTCACCATTAAAAGGAATAACGAAATATATACATTATTAGGTGCATAGTTTAGCCCATCCAATACCTTTTTAGTATTGATTGCATCTTTGATGACAACCTTGGTAAACATTCAACAGCCAGTATGAAAAACACAATGTTAGTCAGAAAACTCTAGGATTACAATTTCTAGGAAAACAAATACATAACTATTCTTAAAATGTCATTATTCATTTATACGTCTTACATGTATATAGTTTTGGACTAGATGTATAGCAATTAGTAATCTGTAGAGATTTTGAAAGTAGGCACAATGTATTCTGTGTATACAACAAAACAGTAATGTTCTTACACATTGTGACATCATGGTATATCTGAACATCCACTAATTTGATGGGGTATTTTTGGTTGTTTTTAATTTCCACAATAAGCACGCGGACTCCTAACTTTTTTTTTACAAAAATAACTCCAGTGTTTCAAATCTTTATACTAGAATTTCAAGACTAAATCAGTAGATGGTTTACCAATTGATATGACTTTTTTTTTATTATTTGGCCAAAACTGACATAATTTCCTAATTACATGTCGTTTATAGATCTTAGCCCCTACTATTTATGAGAGAACAAATTAGAAATGTTTTACAAAAGACCTAGTTATCTTTCTTTCGTTAAAAACTAATAGGTAATTTTTTTGTGAAAGTCTTTGAATATGAAAAAGTAAGTGTTTTTGGAACAAATTTACCAAAATCAGATTCCAAAATTTTAGAACCTAAATCTTGAAGAATTGTTTTTCTTTAGGGCGTATGGAAAGAATAAACAAAAGTTTACTTTATAGTAAAATTTCAAAAGTAAGAAGAGGAATTTTTTCCTGCATCGTATTCCTTCAACAAATAATTTCTAGTGGTAGATACTGAGGCCAAATATGGGGTGGGGTTGTGACTTCATAAAGCTGTTTTATGGGTTACCCAGAAATTTCTACATGTTTTTGCTTGATTTAACGCACATCTAAAAACAGTTCAAGTTTGAGGGGGCCCTGAAAACCCTATAGGTTTCTGCCGTACATTTATGTACATGTACATATATTTATGCCATCATGAGCATTGTTTTGTTGACAGTTGCTATTCATGGAAGATAATACGATGATATGGATGATATGAATTTAAGGATGATCGCTGGTATAATAGGAAATAAATAGGATATGAAATAGGTGTTTTAGTTTGAGAAAACATATGAATAGTAAACAAATAAGCAAGAAAAAAATATAGGTTCATGTGCTCATTTTAGAGCTATAAGGCCTTGAAAATTTACAGGAAATGGTTTTTCTCTGGATTTTTCCTTGTCTTTGCATTGGCAACGTCAGTCTCTCAAAAATGTATGAAAAAATAAAAAGGATTTCATAAGAGTTTGGCAATTACCATTTTACGGTATATATGATTGAATTATAAAAGAAAAAGTAGGGGCTCATGGGCAAAAAACTTCATGTCTAAGAAATGGATAAAACCCGAGGATTCCGAAAATCTGACAAAAAGACCAAAACATGACCAGCGAGCATCCTTAAGACCCCAATAGAGTAGCAGGCAGAGCTACAATTACCCAAATTATCATTTATATTCCTTATACGTTCAAAATGTGCATAAATTCCCAATTAGTTATAAGTCTTTGACATCAATAAATTATCAGAGAAAAATGTTATGTATTTGGGAATTATTTAGAAAGGACGTGGTGAAGTGTGGCAATTTTTTCTAAAAATCTTGAAATGTAAAAAGGTAAAGGAGTTTTGGGGTCAAATACGTCAAAATGAGTGTGAAATATATTAAAAACTAAGTCATTGAGGTGTGTATTTCTAAAGGTAGATGAAAAGAATGTACAAAAATTTACATCATATGAAAATATCAGCAGAAAGAAATCAGTAGAGGAACCTAACGGAATTTTATTCTCTTCAGGAAATATTTTGTACTTTTTTGTTCAGTCGTTGTCTCTCTTTAATAACAATTAATTAATATGCTTAGTGTAATTTATGATCATTTATAATATCAATTTGAAATGGTACATAATTATGTTATAAAATGTAATAAATTTGTATATAATATAATTTACCTCTATATACTAAGTAAATAAACATAAAATACAAATAATTGTTCAAGATCTTTCAATGATGTAAAACGTAACAAAAATAAAACGTAACAAAAACTAAACAATTTTGTATAAATATCGTCAGATTACAATGTACAAAACTAGCGGTCAAATTCCTTAAGTCTAAAATGCTTGAATTACCCTCTAAAACTGTCTGCCTTGGTTAAAGTGTCCTGTAGAAGGGTAACCTCTCCTGAAATTTGTAAAAAATGAATTAGGTATACAACGGTAAGATGAAGAACAACATTAAAAAGGCTGTTTCTTCGCTGGAACTTTCACTCTGTGCTTGTGTGAAAAGACTGGCTTGGTTTGATAGTTGTAACAGTAAAACAAAAGACTTTATGCCAAATGTGGGCGCTATAGGAGGGGGAGGGGGGGTTTACATAAAGCATGTCAGATGTTAATGGCAAGACTAACCGACCTTTTATTCAAATACTCGTTTATTTTTTTCAAGATAATTAAATTTTGCTTGAATATTTGAGGAAACGGCCTTTTCATAATGCATAACAAACAGGCCATTCTTTAAAAATTCCTAGGAATAGGATTGCACACAAGTTTCTTGGCACTGTTGATGGCAGCAAAACGAAGAAATATATCTAAAAAAAAATCGCCTTGCAAACAAGTTTCTTGGCACTGTTGATGGCAGCAAAACGAAGAAATATATCTAAAAAAATCGCCATTTTCCCGGCGTTACCGGATGTACAAAGGTGTTAGATTTTTACCGGTGATGTAAGGATTAATGTTTCGATTGATAAATTGACAGTTTGGACAATTTTGTATTTTTTTCCAGTAATCCGCTTTTCTTGTAATTTCACTATTGACTGTTTATTCATTGATATTTTTCAGCAAATGTTTAATAAATATTTTTCGTATTTTTAATGGTCTAAAACCCACTGCTGTGAAGGACAGCTACCATAAATCTGTTTTTCACTTGTCAACAATAAGATCTTACTGTAAAGCGTGTTTTTTTAAGCTGCTTTCAAGATGAGGAGCAATAGAAGCGCTTTTTTCTTGCATCTTGTTTTAATTTCCTATATCGCATGCGTAATAGATTCCCGTTTTCAGTAATATTCCGTTTTAAGGATGCTCGCTGGTCATGTTTTGGTCTTTTTGTCAGATTTTCGGAATCCTCGGGTTTTATCCATTTCTTAAACATGAAATATTTTGCCCATGAACCCCCACTTTTTCTTTTATAATTCAATCATATATACCTTAAAATGGTATTTGACAAAATTTTATGAAATCCTTTTTATTTTTCATACATCTTAGAGACTGAAGTTGCCAATGCAAAGACATTGAAAAATCCAGAGAAAACCCATTTCCTGCAAATTTTCAAGGCCTTATAGCTCTAAAATGAGCACATGAACATATATTGCTTTTCTTGCTTATTTGTTTACTATTCATATGTTCTCTAAAACAAAAACACCTATTTCAAATCTTATTTATTTCCTATTAGACCAGCGATCATCCTTAAAGGGAATACGGTTCACAAATTTGTCATACAAAAACGAGTTAATCGTTTAATTACTTTCTTTGGTGTCTTAATCCATTTTTAAGTTGACTTGAATTATACATTTTGATTTCGCATGGTACAATTAAAATGTAACCTACCCTGGAGGTCTTGAATCAGACTAGCCACTCCTTCTTTGCCACGAATGACCTCTATAGTCTTTTTGTATGGGTTGTATCGGACATTAAATGACCTTGGAATTTTAGATGCGTATTCCCTGAAAGAAAACAAATAAATTGTAATAGGATCGTAAGATATACGCGGTAACTGACTAAGAGAGAGAGAGAGAGAGAAATTAAATGAAATGGTTAATTTAATTTAGCACAAACAGAAGGTTCCTGCCAAGTATAGAGGTATAGCAAAAAATCATATAAAAAAAACAGAACTACATGTATGCTGAACAGTAAAATATAACGTACATATAAAATATTGCATCCAACACGGAACTGGCCAATTTTCACCCCTCTCGAAAACGCATAAAAGACAAAGATTAGTGATGCCGAAGTTTTCAGTGTTTCGTTCCGTCTTTTGTATTTGTCTTTCTTTGGCATTTCGATTTAGGTTTTCGGATTACACCCTATAGAGTTTTCCCACTGTACCATATCTATAAGATTTTGTATATTTCATGAAAGGAAAAATTGTTTTAGCAATGGTTCAGCCCTCTCGGGCAAATTTGACTTAACCTGAATTTAGGCTAAAGAGTTAAGGTCTGGTTCTGTTGCCCACAAGAAATAATTGCTTGATTTTTATTTTTTATGACTTTCAAAAGTTTTGAAATGATGGTGAATCCAGACAAGCACATTGTATGTAAATAAATTTTTATAGTATAGAAGTAATTTGTTATATGAGTTTATTATAATGCTCTATTCGTAAAAAATCATAAAAGCATGAAATAGTTCATTACGTCATCTTTTCCTTTGCAGATTGAAATGACTCGGCCACAAAGTAGATAGGTTGGTATCTTGTGATGGGATACTCCTGGTCAGCAGCTTTCTCTGGAACGAAGTCTCTTTTCTCTGGTTCATCGGTCATGCAATACTGAAAAAACGGAAATATAACTTTATTTTGGTGTAAGGTAAATCACAATTTTTAACCTACAGAAACTACAGGAGGTACTTGAAAAAATATATAAGTATTTGTGGCGACCTTTATTTTGGGATTTCTATTTCATGTCTATTTCATTCATCGGAAGCTTATTATCGAGTTTATGGCTATGTATTCTATATGAAAATGCAGACAACTATAGACAAGGTTATCAGGTAGAAAAAAAGTATATAAATATGTTTATTTAAAAATTCATAAAATAAATTGTGCGATTTTGTCAAAAGTTACTTGTTATTTTTTCCCTTTAGATTCATTACATGTATATATATTTCGTTGGAATCCAATTCATTAGAGCTCATAGGTTCATTGGAACCAAGACAAATATTGATATACGCGAAAATAGATTAATCTTTATAGAGATAACGTGTAATTTTTTGCCATGTCATAAACATTGTTTGTTACCTGTATTTCTCCAAATGATGATAGAAGTCCGGCACCATAAGCTTTGACATCTTTTCCTTGACGACATAGTCCAAACTCAATTGTAAACCAGTAAAGCTAAATTAAAAACATAAAGACATTTAGCAGGATTCAATACTTAAAAAACTATGTTTGTTTTATGACTATTTTTAAATTTTAAAATATTACACAATCTGGATAAAAAATAAAAGGATATGCGAATAAGAAAACATACTATCTTAACATTTTTAAAATATGAAATAATGGGTATGGGGTATTCGTCCTTTTGTATACGCGAGAACGTTTGCTGTGCGTCATCGTACGGTCACTGTAAGACCTTTTACACCGACTAATCTCGTCTCCTCTAGCACTTGTTTGAGCAGAAAAGTTGGCCTTCTTTTACTTAAGGGGACCCACTACTTTAGGGCTAGGTTTTGGTTAGGGTTATGTTTAGGGTTAGGGTTAAGTTATGTAAGGGTTAAGTTTAGATTAGGATTTAGGGTTAGGGTTAGTATACAATACCCTATATGGAGTGGGTCCCCTTAAGTAAAAAAAGCCGAAAAGTTGATTTAATTACATACTGGGATTAATGGGCAAACTTATTTTAACAAATACAGCACAACAATCTAACCATGCGTGTCCAAAAACATAGAAAACTTTCCTAAGACACATATAGAAATGTTAATATATCATTTGATACTAAAGTACATATGAACCTTAATCTGCCCATGTACATTTGCAAAAATATAACAAACAATTCTTAGACACATAAAGAAATGTTGATAAATAATTTGGTGGTAAAGTACACATGAAGCCTTAATTTGCCCTACCGTCTAACAATGCGTGTCCAAAAACAGCATACATTAATTCACAGGGCATATCAAGATCAATGTTCATAGATAATTTTATGGAACGCCATGACTGCCTTATGTTAATAATCAGCATGATATGCAGTGGTCACAGCATTATATGCAGTGCTCACAACATTATATGCAGTGCTCACAGCATTATATACAGCGCTCACAACATTATATGCAGTGCTCACAGCATTATATGCAGTGCTCACAACATTATATGCAGTGCTCACAACATTATATGCAGTGCTCACAACATTATATGCAGTGTTCACAGCATTATATGCAGTGCTCACAACATTATATGCAGTGCTCACAACATTATATGCAGTGATCACAACATTATATGCAGTGATCACAGCATTATATGGAGTGGTCACAGCATTATATGCAGCGGTCACAACTTTATATGCAGTGTTCACAACATTATATGCAGTGTTCCCAACATTATATGAAGTGTTCCCAACATTATATACAGTGTTCACACCATTATATGCAGTTGTCGGAACATTATATATAGTGGTCACAGCATTATATGCAGTGTTCACAACATTATATACAGTGTTCACAACATTATATGCAGTGTTCACAACATTATATGCAGCGGTCACAACTTTATATGCAGTGTTCAAAACATTATATGCAGTGTTCACAACATTATATGAAGTGTTCACAACATTATATGCAGTGCTCACAACATTATATGCAGTGCTCACAACATTATACGTTTTTTGTCGATGAAGGTGATGATCAGTGATGGTGATGATGATGATTGATGTTAGTGATGGTGGTGGTTCAGATACGGTAAACATCGGAAATTTTATCGGACATTGCCGAATCCGGTCAAAATTATCCGAAACGTTTATAAGAGAAAAAATTACACCGGATATTATCTGCAAATTGGACAGACATGACTTTTATAATTTAGGGGTAGTTCATTCAGATGAAATGATGAAACTAAGAATTGCATGCAGCAATTTCATAAAAAAAAAAAAAATTAACACACCGACAAAATATAGTTTGGATCCAAGCTTGTGACTGACAGGGTTAAACACACCCCCCCCCCCTCCTCAATCAGAAATTATTAAAATATGAGGTGCACAAGACCATTTTTCATCTTAAAACTCATTCAATTCCATAGATTTTTCAGACAGATAATTTCGGAAGCCGATGATAATTAATGGAGGCCTAATGTCCAGCGGCAAATTAATATGCATATTGAGGACAAGAACTTAACAGCTTAAGGGCATACGATACAGTTACAGGGGAGGTAATTACGTTGCTAACGTAAATTGTTATTTTCGCGACGTCAAACTATGACTTATCGGGAAAAGATTCAGTTTTCCACTGATTTTTATCATTCAAACTTATCTAACCTCAAAACGAGTTCATTGACCCCTCTGTTTTAAGGCCATTTGGTTTGATTACGGAAGAAGATTATGTGTGCCAATTTTCATAAAAACGTAAATAGTGCATTTTTTTTTTAAATTTGATAAATATGCAGCAAAAAATGACGGGTTTTTTTTACTACTTTCGTGAACATTTGATAAATATGAGTTATGTGAAAAGAAATTGCACACATTTAAATGACATTTATATAAAACAGAATTTACAAATAATTTAACAACAAACAGCTTGTGTTTATCTTTTAAAACAAAAAGTTATGTATTTCTGTCGAAAAGAAAAATACGTCCACAAATCCAAATTATGAGTAAATATATATGGACCTCATTTTACTCAAAAAAGTTCCACATGAAGGTATATGATAAAGCGGGAATTCCAGAGTCATCACAATAACTCCCAACTAATGTTTAAATTATTTGACTCGTGTGTGAAACCAGTTTTAATATATGGAAGCGAGCTGTGGGGACCATATATTTTAAATTTAGACAAAAAACTCACTTCCGATAAAAATACCGCCTTAGAAGATTCCTTCCTCAGTTTTATCCCGGAAAAAATACATATCGGGTTTTGTAAATTCGTGTTAGGGGTAAACAGGTATGCTTCTAATATAGCCTCAATGGCTGAATTAGGCCGCTATCCAATATCCATCTCTGTCATATTACAGTCTATAAAATACTGGTTATATCTATACAAAGATTCTGATAATAACGATAAATTAGCATCTAGAACAGCGGAATGCATTGACGAAACTTGCCCGAGTTCATTTAACAAACATATTCTTGAACTGTTCAAAACAATGGGATTTATTCATGTGTGGAATAATAAGGGTACTATGTCTGAAGGCAAGCTCGTATATGCGTTAAGAAAGAAATTTGAAGAAAGATACAACAAATACTTCTTTTCCATCCTCTCTTCTGATGATCATAACAAACTCCGCACATATAATACACTGAAAAAAGAATATAAACCTGAAACCTATACACAACTGAATGTACCAAGGCAACATATTAAACTTTCATCTAAATTGCGAATTTCAAATCATAATCTTGAAATTGAAAGGGGGCGATACAAAAAAACTCCGCCAAATGAACGTCTCTGTAAATCATGTAATGCTAATAAAATAGAAGATGAATTCCATTTCATTTGTGAGTGCGACTTGTTCGAAAATTCAAGACACTTATTTTTCGCAGATATATCTGAAATTGTATTCGAATTCCGAAACTTGAATATACTTGAAAAATTCAAATATTTAATGAATGCGTCTGAAACTGATGTTCTAATCAGATTATTTTCATTCTTGGAAGATTGTATGAAGACTCGAAATTCGTCAGAGGGATTGGTTAGGTCATAATAATTATATATGAATGCTATGTGTTCCGTGTCTTTTGTTATTGTATGATATGTTGTCTATTGTAGAATGTTGTTTCCTTTTCAGTGATGATCCTCTGTAATGGATTTTAGACTGAATAAAATTAGTTAGTTAGTTAGTTAGTTTATATTGACTTGAATAAATTTTGGAGGACGGACGTCCTCCTTCTGTAACTACCGCAGGTACCGTGTTCACATGGAGTACAGGAAGTCATGGGTTCGAACCCTGCTGGGTCAAACTGAAGACCTAAAAAATGGTATTTCTTGCTTCTACCCTAAGCATGCACACGGCATTAAGACTGAATGTCCGCTCAGTCAGTTTAATGTGTCTGGGTAAGGTGACATGTCTGACTGCGGTCTAGTACAAAACAGGGTTAATATTCATTTAACATTAAGGGCATACGATACAGTTTTGATCCCATATTAAACATTTGCTCACAATTTGCATATAGGATATTTTTTGCCTGATTAAATCAAATATGTAATAAAAAAATATACCTTCACTTTTTTAGTAAAATGAGGTCCAAATTTTATATATTTACTCATAATTTGGATTTGTGGACGTATTTTTCTTTTCGACAGAAATATATAACTTTTTTGTTTTAAAAGATAAACACAAGCTGTTTGTTGTTAAATTATTTGTAAATTCTGTTTTATATAAATGTCATTTAAATGTGTGCAATTTCTTTTCACATAACTCATATTTATCAATTGTTGACGAAAGTAGTAAAAAAAAAACGTCATTTTTTGCTGCATATTTATCAAATTTAAAAAAAAATGCACTATTTACGTTTTTATGAAAATTGGAACACATAATCTTCTTCCGTAATCAAACCAAATCGGCAATGTCCGATAAAATTTCCGATGTTTACCGAATCTGAACCACCACCATCACTAACACCAATCATCATCATCACCATCACTGATCATCACCTTCATCGACAAAAAACGTATAATGTTGTGAGCACTGCATATAATGTTGTGATCACTTCATATAATGTTGTGAACACTGCATATAATGTTTTGAACACTGCATATAATGTTTTGAACACTGCATATAAAGTTGTGACCGCTGCATATAATGTTGTGAACACTGCATATAATGCTGTGAGCACTGCATATAATGTCGTGAGCACTGCATATAATGCCGTGAGCACTGCATATAATGTTGTGAGCACTGCATATAATGCTGTGAGCACTGCATATAATGCTGTGACCACTGGATATAATGCTGATTATTAACATAAGGCAGTCATGGCGTTCCATATAATTTGGTCATAAACGGTACATATGGAAAGGGCTAATAATTCTCGTGTTAGTTATCATAAAGCCAAAGCTAGACAAAGGATGCTGTGCTCATGTGATAATTGGAAGGAGTAAATGAGACAACACCCAATACGATTAACAGATCTACGACTGGTTGAGTGGTTTGTCCTGTTACATCGATAGTGTTTGTTTCTGGATTCACCCTTATTGTCCCTTCAATTTTTGCCTATCTAACTCAATTTCTGTTAACAATTTTCATAGAGTGCATGAAATTCTTTCAAATGCTATACATGCATAAAAATTACGTACCGTGGCTAATTTCTTTACCCATTCATCTGGAGCACCAAGACTAGCCAGACCCAGTGACTGAGAAAACTGGGCGAATTCGGGATCAGCAAACATTGGTACATGGCCAAGCATTTCATGGCATATATCTCTATAATAAATAAATCAACAAATGACTAAGATTGATCATTAAACAATTTATTTATCTGGTGCTAACTCGAGTATCCAGTAAAGTCTGAGGATATCAACATGTGTGTTATTTTTGTTTCCCTGCAGAGCAAGAAAAAAAAATAAACTCTTCTATACAAATGAATGATGGAGATCTTTTATATTAGGTGAATGTAAGAACATATTTCCTCATTCAATTATTAGTACTGAATCCGTCGATGATTCCAAGTATTAAATAATTTTTCTCCTATTCTTGACGTGTTTAATCGGTGGGATAAAAATACATAATATCTTTAACCACTTCCCGGTGATTAAATTTCTACGTGGGAATTATCGCCCTTTTTCTACAGTTATTGGAACGATAAACTAGAGATGTCCCGAAATGAAGTCTACATAGCAACGACGTTTTCTTGAGGTTTTTGTCGAAAATAAAAGGAGAAACAGATTCTCCTTCAATTTACTCGTGAGTTATGGAATTTCTCCACTCTCAATAGTTGAATTTTAGATTTTAACACGCTCGCGTGTTGAAAATCGAAAATTGAACTATCTCGGGTGGAGAAATTCCATAACTCACTCGTACCTGAAGGAGAATCTATATTTCTACGTCTTCAATAAGTTCCAACTATGACGTGTTAATTTAAAAATGGACTGCATGTCTATCTTTACCGTATTTCCCTATACTATATCGATCTTTTCAATCCTTAATCATTCGTCGTATTTACTGTGCCCGCGGCTTATATTTTACGTATATTGCGTACGGCAGTTTTGTAAAACAACTTATCTCGGGAGAAATGCTCAGTGCAATGAAATAAACTTGATATCAAGAAAAATATATTGAACTTTGATCAAATATTTTCTTTTTTCTTTTTTAAATTAACTTATAGGAACAGCCACATGCATTGTTTTATCGAAAGCATAATTACGATCCATTCTGAATATCCTAGAATCATGGGTATTAATGCATGAATTTTTTATTTAGGCGTAATATATAAATTTATTTTTTAAATTATGTAATCATAGACAATAAAGGTTCACTTTGCAACATTGGTAACTGTTTAATAAGTCTCACTTACGGTTCAGGAGTATACAATGGCTTAGATCCGTGTCTTATATACTGGGTAGCATGAAACACACGAAACGCCAACCCAGCAAGGAAATCACGTGATGACAACAAACCAGCTACTGGTCTTAGTGTAAAACCCGTACGATCTACAATGTAAATAATTGCTTGTTAGTTAATACTTTTTTTTAATTTACTCATCTTTCACGGTCATCAGATTTTATCATACAATGTATGAGCATGAAAGATATCCGGGACAATTGGATTAATTACAAGGTCAGTTAAGGCACACATACCTCTAGATCTTTGAATAGGTGAAATTGCAGTCAATATTTTGCGACCGATCATTTTTATCTTAATTTATTGGAGATATTAGTTCTAGGGAGATAAAACCACCTCTGTGTGCAAATTTAAATGGGTAAAATGCTACATACAGAGCCGGGTTTTATAACTTAAACACTCTGTACCTCTTAAAAAATTTGATATATCCTCCAACTGAGGAATGTTGTCTGGACCAAATCCACACTTCTCTTTCAGTAAAGGAAAGGCGTCGTTGAATTCCTGACATGCATTCGTTGGATACAGAGAAACCAGTTTGTTATAGATGTGCCGCCTGTAATCAATAAATATTAAACATGACTTTCTCAAAATTAAAAAAGACATTTTATGTTTGATACTTGAGTGGAATTAAACGAAAAGACATAATATGTATATGAAAAAGGTTTGGGCTGATTGTTCCTTGGAACACTTGACTGTGTCAGCTGCTTCAATAAATCTCTGATTTAGGAGGAGTTGTTGATTGGGTTGTTCATCCCTGAAAATAAGTAATTATATTGAATCAAATATCAAAAAAGAGTACCGAAGAGACAAAATAGTGGGAAAAGTCCACAAATTCGAAGTGAAAGGAAAAGACAAATTCAAGAGAATGGAATAAAAACAAACAGACACGACAAGGATTTGTGTATACTAGTAACTAAAAGAATGAAAAAAGGTATAATAAACTAAACAGAATTAGAAAAAGACAGCACAGAAACTAAAGCAACGAGAACTCCCATTTAAAACCGTGAGTGACATCAGGTGATCCGGAAGGGTAAGCATAAAACCATTAACACTCCAATAACAATACATGAAGATAAAGATTGAACACAAAGAAGCATTATAAAACATCCCAGAATGCTACATATTTAAGGAATACAGAACTGTAGGAATTGTCTCGTTTATTACACTAAATGATATTTTCTCAAAGGATTTTATTAATATGGAAGCCACAAAAATAATCCAGAGTAAAAACAAGAGGCTCAAGGAAATTGACCCGGTATAGCTCTCCTGACAGTCCCGCAATCAATCCATTTTATTTCATATCAAGTGAAAATTGTAATGGACATTCCACAGATGTTTCATACAAAGTATCAGTTAATTTGGCAACATGGTTTAAGAGGAGATGAACGGACGGATGGGCGGGCGGAAGACGGACGACGGACACCAATTGATGACAAAAGCTTAGGCCAAGTGAGCTGAAAAAATAATAAAGAGGAGGTGCACAAGGCCCTTCGTTACTGGCGATTCTCTAAAATTTTCATTGAAATCTATTTGTTTGTTCCGAAACAGATGCAGTGTTGAGTGTGATCGACGCCAACGACGACGACATAAGACGACAGATAGTAATCAATATATGTTGACAGTTTTGCTGTGCATGCAGGCGATATAAAATAAATAAATCATATATGACATGTATGTGTTATCCAAATTATCTTCTAAGGCAATCATCGAAGATACACTTTAAAAATAATTGTTTTAAAGTTCACTGAAGTTAACTTATTATGATACAAAGAGTGGAATCATGAAAACGCAAAGAAGTAAATAAGAAATACGTTTCTATAAAAATCTTAACATTAAAACCTGAAAGATATTGAGATTACTAGGACTTCTACAGGCATTATATAGCTCTTTGTGTTTCCACATAACTGTCTTTAACACGCTGGTTCATTTCGCGGCACTAGTACACATCATAATTTTTATATCCACGCTATAGCACAAATTTAGCACAGAAACATGAAAGCTTCGTGCTTATTTTTACATTATGGAAATGATTTTTGAGTTCCAATCTCCTGAATTGTTATCAAATGCTACAGTCGTTATGAGGTCATTCAACTCGTGGGGGTGGGGGAAGGGGGGGGGGGTAACTGCCTATATAATGGTAACTATATATGTGCAGCCCAAAGAGGTCTGTTTTTTCTCATTTAAAATATGGGAAAAGGTATACTATTTCTAAAATAATATATATGATTAGGTCATATTTTCAAATTTATAAAAATACCCTGCTCTAGTTTCCCCTCTGATTGCAAACATCTTTAGTTCTGGTTGACTATTTGTGAAAATACAAGGTTAAACAATATATGAAAGGGTCATGAAAAGAGACTATTATATATTATTAGGTTGGATTTTCTTGGAATCTGAAATGTATGAATAGTATGGGATTTGAAATCGCTGGCCGAACACCTGTACCATAATAAAGGACTAGTGACCCTCCTCCCCCCCCCCCCCTTGTGTCTTTGAAGATCATATATTTATCACAATTTACGTATCATGCAGGTCCATTCGGCCAGGAGTTTAATCCGTTTGATAATATGTTCTTGAACTCATGTCAAAATGTAAGCAATAGCTACTGACTTCAATGCTTTCTGATTCACTGACAGCCATATCGAATCATTTGTAATAAATATATGCTCAAAAATTAAATTTTGTCAAGCAGTATGTTCGGGTCCCTCTTGAGTGGACACGGTCGACAAAAGCACCACTAACATTCTTAAGTATGTTTTATTTTTTGCCAATACTTACCAGGTACTGATCTCATCCTCTGTGTATTTGACACGTGGTATAGGTTGTCCGCTGAAAATTGATGAAAACTTAATTATTTACCCTATCTATGGTCATTTCAGTCTCAACCTATATCTTGTATATATATATATATATATTTGTATTTATAAATGTATCTAGGAGTGTAAAGTCTAAAATATCTGTCTAAACAGAAGTAAATCAACCCTGGCTTGTTAGCAGTACTGACCAATGTCCCAATTAACCAAACTGGGGAAACATTTTATTAATTTAAAGTATTTATACATATTACATACCTTATTGGTATATTCGTTTAAGTACAAATTTGATACTGACCGGGTGATTACCATCCAGTTAGGAACGGCATTTGGGGACTCAGATTTGAATGCAGGTAATTGTACAACTGAAGCCCCTATTTATCTAAACAGTGGTCATAATTTCTTATTTTTCCATAAAGTTTTATCTTGAAAACTTTTTATTATTTTTAAATTTTACATCAATGTTCATACATGTATATTTTATGAAATTTAATATTGGCTAGTTGAAAGTTCAAAGGTGAAAAAAGAAACATGTCAATCAGTTTCATTTCTGTCACAAGTCATTTATAACACTGATTACTCGATCTTTAACATAATTAAAAAAAACTCGCGCAAGCGCTCGTTTCATTAAATATGTTAACTCTTAAAAGCCAAGGTATAAATAATACTTTCATGTATAAACTAAATTGTGACCTATATGTTTGTCAAAATGTCATATCAAACATCAGATTATTACGTTGCACTTGTTTCTAATCGTTTGTTTTATTACTTTCCCCAGCCTCAAACAGATTCTTAATTAGCAGTTTTCGCTCAACTTCTCTTTTTTAAAATATATATCGCAAAAAGTCGAATCGAAAGCAAGGAAACCCCATGAGAATGCAAAACAGATAAATACCACGAGGATACATGTCTTCAAAGGTGACCTGATTGATTTACTATGCAGATATCATAGATGGTAAAATATATATATATTTCATTAAGGATTTAACAGATAAACTCTACTTACTGTTTGTAGTTAATTGCTATGTCAGCAAAATATTTCCTGCGTTCTCTGTATGTTTTGTCAGTAAATCCCTGTAAAACAAAGTATTTTGATCATATAATTATAGTGAGCTAAACAGGAAAAATCAAAAAAAAAAAAAAAAAAAAAAAAAAAAAAACGCAATCCATTAGACAGACGAAACGAAACCCGGGAAGACAAATGAACAACCACAAGCCCAACAAATTAACACTGAAAACTAAAAAAAACAATGAACAACACGAACTCCTATAAAAACCAGGAGTGAACTCAGGTGCTCCGGAAGCACACGGTACGCAGATCCTGTTCCCAATACGGCACCCGTCGTGAAGTTCAATAAAGTCAATCCGGTAGTAGTCACAAATCGGTGGAGGTACATGGAATGTAACGACAGTGGCAAAAGGTCCAACATCATCTTAGATATTGGACCACTGTAACGGTCAATCAATTCGTGATGACGACCATAAAATTTCCTAAGTGATGACATCAACTTATGCCTGATAAAAACGGAAATCGAGTAAACTACCAAGAAATACCAATAATTATAATTGCATATATCATTGGAAACAACACTACATTTTACATACAATATTTGCCACTGACAGGCACGGGTAATATGTATTATCACATATTTTAATATTGAAATAACACCGATTTTGCATATTTAATGAAAAGCATAATTTGAAACATGTTATTTACCCCCAGGGCAATAACATCATACAAGGGCAGATAACTGCCCTTCGTATCTGTTATCAGCCCTTTCGTGAGCTTTATCGACGTCACTTCCGCCCAGCTGTAATTAATCATCTATAAGTTTGGTTTTTGGTCTTCCAAATGTTTCGGTTTTAATGCTGATGAGAGGTAACTCCTTGAAATGCGTCGTATACAGCATAGTATAAATTTACTATATCTACTATCAGGACTATTAGTATCTTTGGATTGTTATTCTGATCATTATTTACGGTAAACTAACTAACTGCATAAATGTTCTTAGGGCCTTATAAAATTTATTTGTAGATCTCGGGGGAAAAGCACAGAAACTGAAGTTTGACTATATACTAAAAGTTAAAGAAATAACTGTTTACTAGCTGTAGCACTGCGAATGTACACTTTATATTCATTCGCCACATCAGTGTTGTTCAAAACCTGACAGACTTGCTTGAAGACAGGAAAATAGAATTCAGCATTAAAATTATTTTTTGGCAGTGGCAGAATATGTGATAAATAGATTAATACATGGTCCTTTTTAGATTGGTCTTGTTATCAGCTCTCGACTGATTTCGTCCCTCGCGGCCGATATCAAGGTCTCGGGCTGAAAACAAGGGCATTATGAAAAAGGCCATGTATTAATCTATAGTTATCTTTTATAGTATGTTTTATACACCAAAGTGTCAGACTATTCTGAAAATCAGCTAATAAATGGCAGCTGACCTATCTGTTCGTCTGATAGCTAGGGAGCAACCATTTGGTTTTTATTGGGGGGGGGGGGGGGGGGTATCAAATGTTTGATGCTTCCTATCTTTTTTGTCGAAATTTTGGTCCTGGAATTTTTTTCAAATGCTATTGCGGTGTAAATTTTTATTTTCATCTAAACCCGAAAAAATCTTGATTGACACATGTCCTCCATTTTTTTCACACCTAAAGTGATCCTGTCTTTTTATTTTGCCGCAATTCTTTGTCCTGACCTTTTTATTTCAAATTTGATCCTAGGCCCCCCCCCCCCCCATAAAAATCAAATGGTTTCTCCCTAAATGAATTTTTTATTGTATATCCTGAATGAAACTGAAATATCGTTCAATTCTTTTTAAATTCGACTGAGTGCATTGACTGCATAACGTATTGATTATGTTCCGTGTCCTTGTTCTACATTTAGGCCTATTTATATCTTTTAAAGTTCTTAAGTGATTAAACTGCACATGTTCTAAAAATAAACTTTAATAAGATTTCCTTAAATATATCATTTTCAGAGAATAGATAGATCTACGTAATTTGGCTTTCATTCAAAAATAAGTGTCTGTCATGATCAGTAGAACAGAAAGTGTACCTCACATATTCCTTAGAATAAATTTTTCGCGGAAAATATTTTTTGTACAATGATCATTGTTAATGTGAATGAATCAACCGTTTAACAAATATTTATGGACTAAGAACCCTGCTGTAAAATAATTTGATATTTACCCTTTTCTTATGTTTTGATTTAGTTTTCATAAGTAACCAAAACGTATCCAGTAACCAACACTATCAGTATTTCGATTTTCATAATAAAATCAGAAAAATATAACTTTTGAGGGGGGAGGGGTTGTTTCGGCTTTGTACATTTTTTTTCTGTCTCGGAAAGACATTTTGTCCAAATACGTATATGTAATATTTCATACTTTACTACACGATATCTTATGTTCAAATGCATATAACCCTTTTACGTATAAAATTCCATTTTTCATATCAAGATCAACATGACATCTCTTCACACAGGACAATAATCCCCTTACACATATATAAATATTCTTCCATTTTTATATAGCATTTCTTCAGATATCATGGTAGAGAATTTCTTAATCTCTAACAAAATATTAATATATGGCATAAAAAATTGCTTCACATTTTAGTATAAAATTGCATGGGTTTTTTTTAAAAGATACCGACTTTTATTGTCTCACATATGACGTAAAAATAAATTTTGGACGAATAAATTCTCGGATAACTCGAATTTCTATTTTCCGTCATAATCATGATAATACGAGTTACATATCGAAGTTCTACTGTATTATCAACTTTTAATGACATGACATAAAATCTTCGCGCATCACATAAAATTCCTTTACACATTATGAAATAAAATATCTCCATATATTATAAGATAAACTCCCTTCGTCTGTGTGCGGAATAGCTTTCCTACATATTTTCATTTTTCACTTGTATGGCTTTCGAATTTTGTACTTACCGGATGATCCGCATCCAGTTCCGCGCCATAGCTGAGGACCTGGTTTGCAAATCTGTCAAGGTCAGCGACGTGTGTTGGAAACCAAATTTCTATAACAAAAAAATTGCTAAGTCTTTTTCATATGTTTAACACATATTAGCATTTTTCACATACATGTACATTAAACACTCAATATTACACATGGGATAAAAACGTTCATGTAATTCTTTGGCATTCGGAAACAATGATTTTAAATACTTAATGAAATTAGATATGTCGGAATGACACGAATGGCCCCACCCGCAAAAAAGTTCGAAGCCCATTTTTAGAAGCTGAAATTTAATAGTGAAAGGTCCATAATTTTCACAAAAATCAACATTGTTGAAAAAATGTAAACCCAATGCAGCGGAATGAAACGTACACCCGATCTGTAACTCATCATGGTACACTCACTTACAAAAAAAAAACTCAGCTTAATACCTGAAGGCGTTTAGAAAAAAGTCCGTATAACTGTTCGTTGCAGAATGACGAAATGACAGACAATGGTAAAACTACATGACCAAAATAACATTATTTAATTAGATGCATTTTTTTTTATTTCTGGATTTAGAAATATGTAGATTCATTATATTAATATGTCTTTGGATGCCAAAATTTATGGATTTATTGGGCATGTTCACCTTTTTTTAATTTGATTTTATCTATTATAATAAAATCGACAGAAAACATGCTAGAAATTCTTAGTAAAATTAAAATATATTGTAAAATATCTAAATAACAAATTACAGAAAAAAAACTGAAGTGCCTGTGTCCTCGAAAAACAAAATTACACTCATGAACAAAAATGATCCCCACAAAAAAATCATCTACCCAAGTAATACTCTGTACATTATCAATTAATATTAATATTAAGAAGTTCCAAAGTATAGCCAACTGAATACTTATAACACACGTAACTTTTTTTCTAAAATGTTTCATGCGTTCCCCTATAATGCTTCGACCACCGAAAGCCTTTTTTTTTTTTTTTTTGTTATTCTGTAGGATTTTTCACAATATTCCCATAGTATTTAGGCTTTCCCTTCTTTGGTTCTTCAAAATGCTCCGATTTTTTTCCATATTTCCTACTAATATACACACGTACAATTTTAATTCGGTTCTTGGAAACAACAGATTATTATTGATGTCACGTTTGGATTTTTCACCATAAATTCACAGTTAATTAATTGACTTTCAATTTTTCTTATTTTTTTTTAATGTACACGTCAATTTAGAGTGAAACTCAAACCCTCTCCGTTATGAGTTTTAATAATGTTACAAGTAGGAAAAAATTCCAATCCGATGCAGTGTAAAATCTAGAAAAACGTGAAAACTTATAGAAAATTCCCAGTACATGTATTTTTATCATGTAAAATAAAAAAATTATAACCCTCAGTTTCCGTATTTTCCTGTAGAATTGTGACACACTTTGCTTCTTTCTTCAAGTCGTCAATAGCTGATGTAAATCCGTTCGTTTTGTCACACAAGACCAAAAAGTCTTGAAGATCTGGAAACTCTGTTGACTCCCGGCATTCTATATTTGACCATTTGACATGACGTTTCTGCAGTATAAATATACACAAGACATTTTACGCGCTCGGACGAAATTTTCAAGGATTATATATTCCTGTCTTCAAAAATATAAATATAATGTTAAAACTGAAAATTATTTTTAAATATTATCTTAATTGGTTTATGGAATTCTTCAATTTTTTCCTATGCCAGATCGCATGATGTAAATTTAATATTTACTCGATTTTTACAAAGTCTTCGCCTATCCAAATGTTAAAATAATCTGTGTTATTAAAATTTGTCTTAAATTTTGGCAATAAAATATAAAATATATCGACAAATTCTTCCATAAATACTTTTTGTGGCCATGTATACGATGAAAAAAGAAAGTTGCGCTTGCTTCCCAGCAAGAATTGGCTCCAAAATAACTCCGAAAATTTATATCAAGTTCAATAGGATATTTACTAATTTTCTCATATATAATATAACATTCATTCACTTGTTATAAGTTTTAAAAAAATGACATAAATTGTCAATTAATCACTGCAAAGTGAAGGGTAATAAAGACAAACGCAATGTATGCAAATTAATGCATACTTTTAGTCCCCCTAACATTTTTGTCAATTCCGCACTATATATTTGTGAAAATAATTTTATTTATTTACATTGAATACTTCGACCGCCTTTCCAAACTGTTCACGTGAAATCGTAATCTTAACTCCAGCTACTTCCGGTTGTTTTGCCTGAAATAAAACACATGAATAGGTTTGACCAACAAATTCAAATTTAGTTGTTAATTATAATATTAGTTTATCATAGGGGCCTCGGTGGTCGAGTGGTCTAGGTAGTTCGTCATGACTACTAATGACCACTAGCCTGTCAACGCTGAGGTTGTGAGTTCGAATCTCACCGGTGGCGGGGTTTGTTCGGCTCCATTCTTAATTGACAAGGATTGCCAATTTTCCTACCGAATGTCGGTGGTTCTCTCCGGCTTCCTCCACCAATAAAAACTGGCCGCCGCGAAATAGCCAAATGTGCTGAAAACGGCGTAAAACCCCAACTAAACAAACAATAGTTTATCATATAAGCTAAAATGAACAGCTTGTGACAAAATTTTGAACACAAAAACATAATTATGATAACATAAAATCACGACACCATACAAAAGTCACGTCCCCTCAGTTCAATTGGCTGTTTAAACAAGAGGCTCTAAAGAGCCTGAATCGCTCACCTGGCAAACAATGACTATAAACTAAATTAATATATTAATGTTTTTTTGTAAATTAAACTGAGTATTTAAGGTCACATAAAATGCTGAAAATACCTTTAAAAGCCTTTCAAGAACCTCTGGAAAGAAATGGGCATGAGTTCTCCCTATGCTTGATTAAGATACAGTCATGTCAATCTGATGATTCACAATACAAAATACAAGCTTTAATTCATCTTCAAATACAAGTATAAATCTTTTGGTCTATATGTTGTCTTCGTTTTTAAAATGTTTGAAAGAAGTTATGTAAAAATTGTGGGTTAAGGCTTTTTATTGTACTTGAAAAGGAAATATTGCAGGAACAATCATGCTAAGTTTCATCCAAATCCCCCTAGTAGTTTCAGAGGAGAAGATGTTTGAAAATTTGTTAACAACGATGATGACAGACACCAAGTGATGGAAATTAAAAGCTCACATATTATGAAGTTTAATCATTGTTATACAACATTCTCATCATCACCATTCACTAAGGATACCATGTTTACTTTAAAAACCAAATATTGTTGAAATCCGAGCAAGTGTAAAAAATGGCGGGAAAATGGCAGCCATTTTAAAAATGGCCGTCCAAAACAAACTTTCATCATCACCATTCAACTCGGCATACCATGTTTGCCATCAAAGAAGCTTTCATCTTCATTTTATTTCTATAATTCAGGAAAAAAATAGCAAAAAACAGCAATTTTGACTCCTATGTTCTATTTTTAGTAATGGCGGACATATTTTTCGACCAATCCAAAATCCAAGCATTAACTTTTTGCAGGATACCCTAAGGAACAATCTTACCAAGTTTCATTTGATTTTGAATAGTAGTTTCAGAGAAGAAGATTTTTGAAATAATAACATAAAAAAAAGCCAAAAATGTCAAAAAGGGCAATAACTCTAACATCAGTTGACAGATTTTCACGAAAATCAGCACACAGGTAGCTCTCATCATGCTGAACACTTTCAACCTGCCAGAATTTGCCGTAACCTGATGATTTTTGAGATATTTGCGAAAAACTGTTGTTTGACCGCTATGTTCTATTTTTAGTAACAGTGGCCATGTTTTTCGACGGATCAAAAATCGAAGCATAAACTTTATGCAGGATACCCTAAGGAACAATCATGCTAAGTTTTGTCCAAATCCATTCAGTAGTTTCAGAGGAGAAGATTTTTGAAATAATAACATATAAAAAGTGCAAAATTTGGAAAAAATCAGGAAAGAGGGTGATAACTCTGAAATGAGTGGTTGGATCTTCTTCAAAATTTCAGGGCAGGTAGATCTTGAGGTGCTGATCACTTTTACCCTATGCCAGAAGTTTGATATCTGTGACCGTTTCTGACTTATTTGCAAAAAACTGCGATTTACCCCTATGTTCTATTTTTAGCCATGACGGCCATGTTTTTATACGAATCAAAAATCCAAACAATAGATTTGTAGCACCCATACCAATTAATAACTGTACCAAGTTTGGTTGCAGTTGGACTTATGGTGTTGGAGGAGTCAACGTTTGAAAAAGTTAACGGACGACGGACGGACGGACGACGGACGGACGCCAAGTGATAGCAATAGCTCACATGACCCTTCGGGTCAGGTGAGCTAAAAAAGGATGACAGCTCATGTATTTGCCGCGAGTTTGTTGGATTTAATATAATTTTATTTTTTTCGTGGTTTGGTATATTGATAAAATTTGAATTTTCTGATCCCAGCTTGGTAAAATACGCATTCCTAAAATTTTAATTTTATGGACATTCAAAGAAGAAGTATATTATACTCTCGTTGTTCCGGAATTTACAGTGACCTTAAAGTGAAGAACAGTAAGCACTTTTCACTCTTGTTTATTATGATCCAATATTACAAAGGCTTCATTCTCGCGTACATCAACTATAACAATATGTTCGTCTTTCATCTTATTAAGTAAGATTCATATTAGATAAAAAAAACAAACTTCCTCTTGATTTCAAATCTTAATAAGAAAATGTATAATATATGTGTTTATGTATATTACGTGGTAAAATAATATAATTACACATTATAAACAATTTTAAAGTTTTTAGCCATTTTTAATGATTTAAGCGGAGCATAAATATGAAATTTTTCCCAAAAAATTATCAAGAGCTCATACATAGACAAATTTAATATATTAAAAAAGCATGTAAATTGTATCAAACACTCGAAGATAATATTAAAGTCACTTACCATCCTTAGTTATATTCCGATATTTAAACAGTTAAATGAGAGTTTATGCTTGCAGTGTGTCTTTTAAACTTCCAGATCACGCGGTTCTACATGTATGACGAGAATCCAGAAATAAAAAAACGAAATAAAAAACCCAAATCTAAATATATATATTGATCACATTTACTTGGAAATTCAAAATAATCATAAACCTCCTAATCTTTTCAGTATACCTAAATTCTTGTAAACTACTTTTCAAATGGAACTCAGGTACATTTGTTTAAAGAATTAGTTTTTCTTCTTAACCAAAGTATCATGGTGGAGTTGATTTGAACTTTTCGTAGATATTATTTAAAATTTTTGTTGTTTTTACCTCTCATATAATTATTAAGCAAAGCAGTTTTGTCTTACAAATATACTCAGTGTGGCTCTAAACTGAAGAAAAGCGAAAATAAACTGATAAAAACTATTTTACTTAAATGTTGGCACGTGCATGTACGGATTTGTTTTTCATAATATATATCTTTGGCAGGAGATACTACATTTATCCTGTATGTAATCCATGCATAAGACGTTACATTTAGATTTTCCTTCAAATGTTAAAATTATATATAAAAAAAGTTTTTATAATATGTACTCAATTTATTAAGTTTTCTGGATTAAGTGAACATCATTCATAGACATTATTCATCACGTTTGCTGAAGACCAAAACTACCAACAAAATCTTGCTACATGTACATGTACCGCCATTGCTAGACTTGCTACACCTCCCTCTTTTTATATATCCATCTATATATGTCGAGGGAGACCACAGCGGTCAGGGTAGAAGTGATTAATTGTTAGAGAGGGACTTGTAGCAAATTTACGCCATTGCGTCCTTAACTTCGTCTGGTAAAACACTCTCTGACATGATTAATTAATTTTTCTGCCTTATCAGAATTATGGTTATGCTGTACGACTGCTAAGGCAAAAATGACTTTTATCCAGCGGTGTGTTGGTATTTTTTACGCAAACTAAATAAAGTTTGAGTCATATTGTAGTTTTACATTTACGTACAGTCTTCTTTCAGTAACAGGTTTACAAAAAGCTTTAGATTTTCTGAAATCCTTCATGTATATTGATATAAATAAATACTAGTAATATATAAAATATGCTGAATGTTGTGTAACACAAACATTTTGGCTTTGATAACATGTCATTTGAAATATTTTATAGCGCATGGATAAACAATTGAAAACTTTATGTAAATATCTGCGTAGTCATTGTAGTCGTTAGAGATAATATTCAGGTTAAATTTGTGACTGTGTTGTTGTAAAATGAAATTAATACAGAAATTAAAACAATTAAATTACTACTGTTGATGGGTCGAATTATTAATGCCCTATGACACCCCCGACTATGAATGCTTTTTGAAGTGCTTTTCTTAGACATTTGGAATTTGTCTACTTTCAGTTTCATTTATTCCACATGTGTTCCAATCACTTTATTGTATGTAAAATAGCAAAATATAGTAAACATCAGCTGAATATAAACGGTCCTATTTGACCAATATGAAAACTGTCAAATGCAACCAAATTAGAAGTTAAGTAAACGAAAAAAAAAAACATATCCCCAACACAATTTTTGACATTTATAGTTGAAACACTGATGTCTGGGTTTTTGCATGGGATTTTTCCGACTTTGTAAATTCTACTATACATTATCCGTGGGTACATTAGTTTATTCTATCTTTAGAATTATTCTCACTAAGCAATTTTGATGACTTTTAAATACGAAACTATTTTTATGCTACGAATGTGGCTGGGGCATATAGATTTACCCTTTGTACATCCCTACGTACGTCTCGATTCGGTTAAGTTTTGCTTTTAGCTGCATTTCTCAGAAACCTATAGTAATATATCAATGATATTTCACCACTATGTACAGTCCTTTTGTATAGTACAACGCAGTTCAGCAACACTTCGGTCGCTATGACCTACATTTTATGCCTGAATGACTCTGGTTAAGTTTTGCGTTTAGGTTCATTTCTTTGGAACTCAGCATAGTGTATCAACGAAACTTCATCGGTAAATGTGCCTTGGATAGTACTGAGCAGTCATACACTATTTGGGTCATTATGACCTACATTTTATGCTTGAGCGACTCTGGTTAAGTTTTGCGTTTAGGTTCATTTCTTTGGAACTAAGCATAGTGTATCAATGAAACTTCATCAGTAGATGTGCCTTGGATAGTACTGACCATTCATACATAATGACCTACATTTTAGGCGGGGCATCCATGTCTTACAGACATCAAATTTGAAATAAAAAGGCAGGACCAGGATTCTGGCAAAATAAGAAAGACGGGATCACTTTAGGAATTTTTTGCTTTAAATGAAAATAAAAATTTAGGTCGCAATAGCGGCCGAAAAAAATCCAGGACCAAAATTTCGATGAAAAAAATAGGCAGGATCAAACATTTGATCCTAGCCCGCCCCCCTAAAAATCAAATGGTTGCTTCCTTACTATTTTTGATTTCAGTCAATTCCAATATAATAAAATTTATTGAAAATATGTTTACAGTGCATAATATGTATTATGACTTACAGGTGAATATCGAATGACAAATTTAGTCGGAAACAATATCTCAATACGTGGAAATTTAAAATGATCCAAAACACACCTATGAATTGATTGAGAATTGCATAAAGGCTCTTTTTACCATTAAGTAACAGGTCAAAAGACTAAATTAAACACCCTGACCTAATAACTAAATCAAATAACCACACCCATTTATACAAAAACATAAAATATCAACAAAAGAATACGAAGCGACAAAACAGTGGGACGGCAAGAAAAAGACAAAACAAACTCATGAGAACAGAACATAACAAACAGAACTTTTGACAGAATTGTACGGACTTCGATTGAATGGAACGCTATTCTATTTTTCTAAAATGGACGTTGACCAATCAGAATGAGTTTTTGAATCACAGGTTTAGTAAACAGAAAATATTGTCTAAGTGAAAATTGTTGGATGTGTCAACCCTACAGGTGTTACAAAACTTAGTTGGACAAATTACATGGTACGTAATTAAAAAATATCAAACTAAGTAACAGATTAACACTGGTTTTTTGGGTGTATTTTACAACCAACCTGTTTGTTCCCTCCCCCCCCCCCCCAAGATCATAGAGTTCTCTCCGGATAAAGGAATACTTTTCGAATTGTCCATTTTGGGAAAGTATGTCAAATATTCCTGACATTTACTTTTTCTATGTTAAATCCATTAAAAATTTTGGTCGTATAGACAGAGTAATTTGATAGAGTTTTCTGTGGCCAACTTTTTCTACGAAAACTTTGACAAATGTTTAAAAGAAAACTTTGATCGTGTAAACGGGCTTTAAAATACAATATTAATCCTATATAAATATTGAACTAAACATAAAATGTAATTTTATTTACATTAACTCTCAAGATTGAAGGTTGTCTTTAAATATTCCATCATTACGTAATATAATATATCGGTTTTTAAAACTTTACAAGGCTGTGCTGACCTGCAAATCACGCGTTTATATCATTTGGTCCCCTAAAGATTATTCATTGGAACACTTATAGTAAAGATAACAATATCTGTCATTTTTTGACAACGAAAAATTCCGCGAAGAAGGTACTTTTGTGATAAGAATGGTTTAAATATTGATAATTATGATTTAAATTGGTTCTAACAATGACAATGACAATGATGATAAAAACTATACAATGTATCCAGGAAGGAACAAAGAAATACTAAAGTACATCTACATCTTATTAACGTGTCAAGGTTGGATATTGGCAAAAGTCCTTAAGGATACTCGCTGGTCATGTTCTGGTCTTTTTGTCAGATTTTCGGAATCCTCGGTCTTTATCCATTTCTTAAACACGAAATGTTTTGCCCATAAACCCCCACTTTTCTTTTATAATTCAATCATATATACCTTAAAATGGTATTTGACAAAATTTCATGAAATCCTTTTTATTTTTTCATACATTTTTGAGAGACTGAAGTTGTCAATGCAAAGACAATGAAAAATCCAGAGAAAATCCATTTCCCGCAGATTTTCAAGGCCTTATAGCTCTAAAATGAGCACATGAACCTATATGTTTTTCTTGCTTATTTGTTTACTATTCATATGTTCTCTAAAACTAAAACATATCCTATTTATCTCCTATTAGACCAGCGATCAAGATCGAAATCCAAAGGCAAGACAAATTCATCAGAATGGAATATAATAAACATATACCACAAGGATACGTGTACAATTGAATTAATATCTTTATTGTCATATAGACATATTTAGTTTGTAACAAACAATAAAATTTACAAAATTAGAACAAGACAGCAGAGAAACAAAAGCACCAGCAATGTGAAAATCCCAATAAAAACCGGGAATGACATCAGTTGCTCCAGAAGAATAAGCTTGTCCAGCTCCGTTAACATCACCCATCACATTGCCATTGAGTAAAATCAAGTGAAATGTCAAGTCCGGTGAAGTGTCAATTCCAGGTGTCAGACAGAAAGAATAGCAGTTCGTTTGTTTGTTTAGTTTGGGTTTTACGCCGTTTTCTGCACATTTGGCTATTTCGCGGCGGCCAGTTTTTATTGGTGGAGGAAGCCGGAGTACCCGGAGAGAACCACCGACCTTCGGTAGGAAAATTGGCAATCCTTGTCAATTAAGATCGGAGTCAAACACATCCCGCCACAGGTGAGATTCGAACTCACAACTTCAGAAAAGCAGTTCGTAGAACGCAAGAGTAATATTCCTATATGATTCTTTATATGATTTTCATTGTTATGATTAGTATAGGTTTTTTCCTAAGCCATGTTAGCCTGGCTACTTTTGTAAACAGCATTTCAGTGAATTCATGTTACGACAAATGAAAAATATGAAAGTGAATATAACAACAAATTTTTATATATTTGTAATTTTTATGTATTTCTTACAATTTTTTACGTCACATTTTAATATTTGGTCTATAGTGTACTATGTTCATGTGCGTTATATTTTATATACACTGTATTGATTTATGCCCTCACGGGCTCATGGTTGAATAATAAAATTTACTTTACTTACTTTACTTTACTTTAATGGGGATTGGGGATCAACAGATATATTTTCAAAACAAATTATCAGATAGTGAGTTAAAGAATTATAAGAATTAAACTTTTATGGAGCTTATTAATGTATAAACTGGGCCAGTTCTCTCACAAACATTACATAAAAGTCCGGACGACTTTTTATACACAAGTAAATTCCAGAAAAATAGAATAGAGAATGGAAAGGGGGGATGTGTCAAAATATGTTTAAATCCATAATATCATCTAGTTCTTTTATCAAAAGTCTTAAGACTATTTCAAAATACTCTAAGCAAACAGAAAGTATATGCTTATATATGATCATATATAACATTTTATTAAATTACAACTCTAACAAAGGTTATAATAAATCCCGAAGATCACAGGCATTTTGGAAAATACATGTTCAAAAAGTGTTTGCTTAAATAGCGTGCAGAACGTTTTCTGTTGACAAAATATCATAACAAATTCCTGGTTGCTATATAGGTAACATGTTTATTGCTTTTGACCGATCATAAAATTCAATTTAGAAGCACTATAGCTAATACTCTAGATAAAAGAAAATAGGTCTTTCATTAACCTATGGCTAGTTAACAAAAGCATTTAAGATAATATATGATGAGGAATCCAAATTTACGTAAGAATCTAACAATTGGAAATAGGTACTATGTTAAGTCAGCTAAATGTCCCTAAATAGAATAGAGAATGGAAACGGGGAATGTGTCAAAGAGACAACAACCCGACCAAAGGGGCAGAGAGCAGAAAACATCTCAAGGCTACCAATGGGTCTTCAACTCAGCGAGAAAATCCCGCACCCCGAGGCGGGCTTCGGCTAGCCCCTAAACAATAATGCATACTAGTTCAGCGAATTGGACGGCACATTAAACTCTGAAACATACAAATGAACCAAAATGATAAAAAAAAACACACAAGACTAACAAAGGCTAGGGACAGGCGTAAAAACTGTTTTCAAATGTTATTTCTTTCAGATTTCAAAAAGAACACTCAATATTCTTATAATATTATTATTCTGTTGGGTTTATAGTAAACAGTGCATGGTCAGTATACTACAATCACAAATTATTATTTGAAAATGCAACAGTCCGAGATTTCTCTGATGCCAAAAGACCTATATAAAACCGAGGAAAAAACTTAGTACCTTTGGACTCTGTGACCATTTGAATAATTATTCCCGAAAATCTTGTTCTTCAACTTACGATTGTCATTTCTGGGCAGGCAAAATAAATATAGGGAACACAAAGACACCATCTACAACAGTTAGCTATTATTTATTAATTTGGTAATAATTTGTGGTTTTTTTTCGTAAAAATATCAATTTAAAAAAAAAATTAAATGGCTTAAAAGGCAAATTTCCCAGTTTTCTAAATAGAGTGCGCTCTGACGTCCTACAGCCCCAGTCAATTGTAAAAAAGGGATGTGCGGTGTTAGAATATCGAACTAAGGTTTAAGGAGCAAGAGGGGATTTACGACATACTTCTAGGAAATATCCGAGGGGAATTTCAAACATAAATATTTTATACCATGTCGATATAAGAAGTAATGATAATACTTTTAGAAACTTACACTCTATCAGCAGCAGCATCGCCTTGCTGGTGGGAATACTTCTACACACGTGGTTTTCTATATTAAGCTTTCACAAACCTCGCTTATTTTTGTAATTATTGGAACGCCTTAAATAATCAAAACATTTTGAATTTAAAAAATTATAGTGACATTATCAGGGCAGTCAAAATTTTAACTACAGGAGTAAAGCAAAACTTTCGTTTTAATAGAATTATAAAAAGAAATATGCATTGAAAACTTCAAACACCTGACTTTTGTCATGATTGTATATTTGTATCTAAAAATTGTGTCAATTACTTACGTTTACAAAACATTTAAAAATTTTTTTCTATTTAACAGATTAGATCAAATATATTCTATGGTCTACAATTTTTAATTAACATAGATAAAGTCTGGGGCCATTGCAAACTTAAAAGGTAATGTGTCAAAATGGCTTTAAATGTTACTGTTGTATATTTGTCGCTTCGGTATTTTTTGCCTATATTCAATACTTTATATAAATAATAAATCATCTCAGATAAAAAGTTGTTTTACAGATATTTTTAAAACGAGTTGACCAGCTCTATTTTTTTGTTGAAAATTTAGTTCTGCACTATGATTCAGGGTGTTATGCACTTTGGTTGAAATAGGTTTTTCTCACAACAGCTAAAGGATTTAAACATATGCTTAAAATTACTGACAAATTTTATCTAAATGAATATGTAACAAAAATTCATTAAACCTATTACGGGTGGTTTATATTTTACCATTAAATACTGCAACTGGTGTTTTACTCCAAAAAGTCATGACACTGCAGTATAAAATAAAAGTAATGCCCCCATTGTTACCATTTACACCTTAAGGTCACCGTTGTGGGTAAGTCTTAAAAAGCTTATTTCATACACCTGTAGGTCAGGAATATATACGGAGGGTATACATATATACCCGACAAATGCCATATAGACTTCTTGATATTCTAGATATTTTAGTGATCGACTTGTATGTATTCGTTTTAACACTTTTGTTAATCTTTCGTTGTTGATATCCATCCTCTTTTTTATATTATTACCATTTCAGTGTTTAATACTTCGGTACTAACCCGAATTTTCTATTACAAATTGTGAAATTTTGTGGAAACTAATGACTACCTCCCTTGTGCATAGCTCTGTCCTTAGTTGGTTTTTGGATATACCCTTTTTGTCATTTTGCCATCTAAGTTTAAAAAATCAGAAACAATTCATAAACAATTCAAACAAAAATTCGTACTTCCCAATACATTTATATTTGGGGCTAGAGTGGCAAAAAGTTGTGCATAAACTTTCGCATAATACATATTTTTTATAACAAAGATTAACTATTGATTACAATTCCATATACCCAAGGTGTTGCATGTTCGGATAAAGAAGGAGTAAACTTCTGGCTTTACCCTTTAACAAACCCTGTATACTATAAAGATGCTTATATACCGTCGAAATAATGTCTTTCCCGAAATATACGATTTAAATTCGTGTTTCCATACGTCAAATGAAGCTTAAATGTTGTCTTCACCTCACAAAAAAGTTTTATAACTGCTCTAAAGAAGCAAAATTTAGATCAGTGTGCTGGTTTAAAGCTATTTGATCTCGAGTTATAGAGTTCAGGACTTTTTTCAGAAGTACTACCATATGATATAATGGAAAATTAAACTAAACCTTAATAAATGTATCCTTGTTGTTGAAAAACCTTCATTTGTCGCAGTGTAAAACTGTACATCGCCAGTTGTAAATAATTACGTGATTACCGAAGTACGGTCAAACCTGCTTTAATGGCACCTCTACAAAACAAATCACTGTCTATAAAGGGCACAGTGAAAAGGTCCCATTCATGAACAAAGTATGTAAAATGAACCTCTGTATAGAGGGAACTTGCTCATAAAGGGCACTTTTTTCTGGTCCCTTGGGTGCCCTTTATAGATAGGTTTGACTGTATATGGCAATTTCATTGAATCAAGTAAAAATTCAAACAACTAAAACTCATACTTTATTTTGAAACACTTGCAGAAATAAAGACGCAATGACAATACTTGCCGACTCAAGTGTCCCTTGGTGTGGATTACTAATCCAAAGGTCACTTATCCCGGCCGTTCGAGATGAAAATTTCAGTGATCAATTTGAGATACCCTAACGAAAACAATAAATATTATAAAAGATTCTAGTTCGTTGCATGCGGACTACAAAAAGATAACCAAACTGAGTGTTAACGTAGAGCAACACCCGTAGCTTAAAGAATCCCCTGTCAAAAAAAGAAGGTTAAAATGTCGCTGGATTTGCAGACCTCCCACTCGCCAAGTAGAGAATTTGGCATAAGCTGGTACAACTTGTTTTCCAACCCACTATAATTAGATAATAAGAAATTAAATATCACAGTTATCTGTAGTCTGTTTCAATTCGGACGATTACTAGTGGTAAACTATAGTCTTTCAATTCAGATGATACTAAATAAATGAAAATGAATGACTAAGATAGAATATATACGAAAAATGATGTACCCTCGAATTATGAAACTTTACTCGAAACTACTAAACATTTTACCGACATATAGCACAGTAATAATGTTAAAGATTTCTTTGGAGGAGGAGGAGGAGGAGGCCATGAACATCACATAGAGTGCCGATTTCTACAAAAAAAAAATGAAAATATCTGCTTTACATAAATACAAATGAATATACATGTAAGTATAATTATACAGAATTAAGTAATCATTTGTAAACCTTAACTTATTCAATTACCTTTCATTAATATAAAACATTCAAAATGTGGTGAATTATAATATCAATTGTACATAATTATCTTTTTGTAAAAAATGCAACAGACTTGTATAATTATAACAAATGATTTCACAGGCACTTCTAAATCAGGATTTAATGTGTCTTATCCCCCTTTTTCCTAATTTTTTGATTGAAAAAATTCGATCACAGGAATTTTGCTGATATCTGATATGGCATTTATATCTTTCATAAAAAGAAGAAACAAAGGGAGATAAAAACTGGGGAAGCACAGGAAAAAAGACAGAATACGACTAAATCCATGTCCCTGGGCTGTGATTGATTTACCTGTTTCACTAAAAAAAAACAAAACATAAATAATAGATGCAAAGAAAATTATCAAGATCTACGTGACCAATTTTAAAATATACTATAAGTAAAAGGTAAAAAATCAGCAAATACATAAATTCAATAACACATGAATGATAATCAAATATACAATCAAATTACAATGTCAAATACCCAAGTTCAAAATGTAAAAAAAACTAATCTCCAGTTACTGTCTAAAACTGTCTGCTTTGATCAATGTGTCCTGTAAAAGTGCGACCTCTCCTGAAATTTATAAAATTAAATAAGGTACATAAAGATGAAGAACCCTTTAGTCATATATATGCAAGTGTGGATTTTATGTGAATAAGTTAACAACACTATCTTTACTTATCGTTTTCTATTAACAAGATGGAGAAAGGACCTGGGCTTATTATTGTAGTTACGTTTAAATGTAAAAAGGGGATTAAAAGCTGTTCTTAATATCACACAGTAAAATAAAATACTTTCTTTTTATTTGAAAAGTTGATTTTACTTGAATTATTTTTTAAGTTGAGTTTTTTCATTCTACATTCTATATTTAAACGTACATTGTATAGCCTTAGTGGTTTATATTAGGTAAGTTACTCCTTTTCATTCTGTGTTAATTCAAAACTTATAGACTCTAACTTACCCTGGAGATCTTGAACCAGATTGGTTACCCCTTCTTTACCACGAATGACCTCTATGGTCTTCTTGTATGGGTTGTATCTGACGTTAAATGGCCTTGGGATTTTAGCCGCATATTCCCTGAAAAACAACAAAGGATCCAGATTTGTATAAGATTCTAAGATACACTAGGCTGTAGCATTCGGAGGAAGGAACATTCCTTTAAATGTATTCTATAAATACTAGATTTAATGAATACTTGTTTTAATCCCAAATGACAAAGGGGCTGAAGCAAAAACTATCCATATTTTAGACATGATTAAAAAATATGTAAAAAGCAAGTTTTACAGAATCCAATATGGAAATAGATCAGACAAAAAAATGAAAACATAAAGATGAAAAAAAAACCAAACAAACAAATTAATGCATTAGCATAGGAACATTTCCCCCTCCTTTTGGAACTCAATGTAAAGAAAGAAAAGTTACGCCATCGTATCATAAATTTTGCCAGTTTACAAACTACAGGCGTACAGTAGTAATAACAATAAAAATGAATTACTTCATCTTTTCCTTTGCAGACTGAAATGACTCGGCCACGAAGTATATGGGTTGGAATGTTACGATAGGATATTCCTGGTTGGCAGCTTTCTCTGGAATGAAGTCTCTTTTCTCTGGTTCATCGGTAAGGCAATACTGAAAAAAAAAATACTAAATAATTTACTCTTGGTCAGACTAAATCTAATCTCAACAGAACAGATCTCAGATAATTTAGTCAAAACTACAGTGCAATTATGTCACTGAAGTGATGTCAGGTTCCGCGAAGCAGAAAATCCCGTTTTCTCAATGTGGTATGTCTTTCCCCCATATCACCGAAGTTCACACAATTTCCACCAAATGGATGTAATCGGATGCAATTGTATAGCATTGGGTATACTTGGGAGGAATCGGATAAAAAGTTATTCCTATTTTACCTTAGCTGAAATTTGGCTTCCTATTTCGGTATTTTTGGTTGAGTACTTCTTGTTTAATATAAGTTTGGTTTTTGGTCTTCCAAATGTTTCGGTTTTAATGCTGCTGATGAGAGGTAACTCCTTGAAATGCGTCGTATACAGCATAGTATAAATTAACCATATCTAATATTAGTATCTTTGGATTGTTATTTTGAAACTCCTGGGATGATGCCTCTGCTGGTGGACCCTAGGTCCCCGAGGGTATTCACCAACCCAGTCGTCAGACTTGTCTGACATGATTATTCATTGATTTGTTACAGAAATTACCAGTATTTAGCAAAATTCAAAAATAATAGAAATACTAAGGGTTCATTCCTTGTATTGCACATGGTAGATCTCCTTAGCTGAAATTTGGCTTCCTATTTCGGTATTTTTGGTTGAGTACTTCTTGTTTAATATAAGTTTGGTTTTTGGTCTTCCAAATGTTTCGGTTTTAATGCTGCTGATGAGAGGTAACTCCTTGAAATGCGTCGTATACAGCATAGTATAAATTAACCATATCTAATATTAGTATCTTTGGATTGTTATTTTACAATTAAAAAACATGTTTTCATCCTTTTTCATTTGTATTTATTTATAACTGTTTAAGTATTTGATTAGTGTATTACAATCTAAAATAATGTCTTGTGCTAATGAATACAATTTATAACCTGTATTTCTCCAAACGACGATAGAAGTCCAGCGCCATAAGCTTTTATGTCTTTACCTTGGCGACACAGTCCAAACTCAACTGTAAACCAATACAGCTATAAACGGAATGAAACAGAACAGAAATAAATACAAATGTACCTGTCGAACACGGTGGAAATGTTTTATAATACCCACATATAGATTAAATAGATGTCTCAATGACACTGCATGCGTCACTAAGAATTATTTTCCCATTCATAGGTAAATAAAAATGATTTATTTATGTAACAGCATCTATATTGGTCGAAGATCAGGACCCCAAGAAAAAGTTTGTACTACGGAAGCCACCCAAAGACTATTTCAGAAAGTCTGCACTCAGTTGCTCCAGTGGTTTCAAAGATGTCTTTTATTTTCGTTTCTTTTTAGTAACGGTTTCCATACTGGTTTAAGGACCAAACAACCTAGTGACAGGTCCACCAAAAAGTGGTCTAATATGCAAATCATCTGCATCAAAATTGATATCATGGAATTTATAAAACTGTAAGTTACTATTTGGTATTCAGTTAGATTAGGTTCTAATTTATTCCGAAAAAAAATTCTAATCTGTTTTGTATACAACATTTATACAAAAATTACATACCGTAGCCAATTTCTTTACCCATTCATCTGGAGCACCAATGCTAGCCAGACCAAGTAATTGAGAAAACTGGGCAAATTCGGGATCAGCAAACATTGGTACATGTCCAAGCATTTCGTGGCAGATATCTCTGAAATAAAAAATTCCATATTATTAAATCAACAGAAAGCCCTACCCTTCTGACCAGTCAGATAAAAAAGGGTGAATTTAAATTCAAAATATACATAAAATGATATTTTAGTTTTGAAAATCTAATATTCTTCATCATAAACCAGATTACTATCTAGATTTATATACATAAATATTCTGTACAAGGGACGAAATCACGAAATGAAGAAACCATACCATTAATTTAACCAGTTTCAACTTACGGTTCTGGTGTGTACATTGGCTTAGATCCATGTCTTATATACTGTGTAGCGTGGAACACACGAAACGCCAAGCCAGCAAGAAAGTCACGTGAAGACAACAGACCCGCTACTGGTCTTAGTGTAAACCCAGTACGATCTGGAATGTGAAAAGCACAGTTATATTTAAGATGAAAAGTCATCACTGAGGCAAATATTTAATTTCCTTTTTAGCGTTTTCTGTTTTTATTTTATAATTTGTTCATGTGTGTTCATATATGTGTTATGCTCTATGGATCCATACCTCTCAGAAAATTTGATATGTCCTCCAACTGAGGAATATTGTCTGGTCCAAATCCACATTTCTCTTGTAGTAAAGGAAATGCTTCGTTGAATTCCTGACATGCATGGGTTGGATATAAAGAAGTCAACTTGTTGTAGATCGTTCTCCTGTAATGGATTACATGTATTTATTACATTGTAATTGGAGATTTACCGTAGTTTCTCTTATGATGGTGCGTTGTTATCTATTTCTCGCGCGATGAATTATTTGTCATAACTAATTTCCCATCATATGATTTAAACAAGTGTTACGAGAAACGATTTTATTTGATTGGCCTTGATCCAAACGTCGCTGTTTTCTGATTGGTTGAAATCTGCGCGGTATTCGTTGAAAGCCACCGTTGCATAGCAACATTTGACGTCACAGAAAAATGAACGTTAAGATTTCCCGCGGTTCGCCGAATCACATACAAACAAATATTCCTGAAGAATCATAAGAGAAAAAGGTTGAACAACTCGTACAAATTAGATACCGCTTGATGTCAACTCTCGTTATTTAATTTGGACTTAATAATAAACTCGCCAAAGACTCGTTTATTATAATATCCAAATTAAACAACTCGATCTGATATCAAGAGATATCTAATTCTCACTCATTGTGAAACATTTAAATGTTAGTGAAAGAAAATCTGGTAAATGCCATGTGAAAGGACGGTATTTCACTCTTGGGTGCCGCAGACAGAGAGATATCAAAAGACAAAGTCTGTTTTATTTCAATTGATTTCTGCTAAAATTCCGTACAATGTAATAAAAAGTATAACTAATCGCTGAATTGAAATACCAGAAATAAACAACTTGTGACCGAACTACAGCTGTAAATAACTCGTGCGCTGCGCACACTCGTGATCTCGTTCGGTCACGCGTTGTTTATTTCTGGTATTTAAATTCAGCGATTAGTTATACTATAATTCTTCCTATGAAAAGCATCCTATAAGATAACCTTTTCAGTTGATTGAATTGTAAAGAAACAATATAATTCCAATGATTATTTAATTTACAAGAAACGTCTGTACATGTAGTCTACAGTTCTTGGAGCAAACTAATATTCGATACTTAAAACCTGTTAGATGACAGAATTTAATGTTTTAGTTTCTTTTCCGCATTAAACCTTATGTTAAAATGTGTGAACATCGGATGACTGCTTCAAATATGATATTGTTTCAACGTAATATACAAATATGTATATACGTACCACGTTTGAGTCTCTTCTTGTGTGTATTTAACACGTGGTATAGGCTCTCCACTGAAATATAAAAAAGTATTATCTATGGCAAGCCGTTTTACTATTTATTCTAACTTCAACTATCTAATAAACGTTATGAGATATCTTATAAACTTTAGAATATATCTTATAAATGATTAAAAACTAGATTATATAAGATATCTTATATATTATATGAGATATCTTGAAGTAAGAATAAATAGTAAAACGGCTTGCCATAATTATAGCCTTACCAATTCATTGGCATTTCCCTTTTCTCGTCCAATTTGTAATGAAAAGTGAACTCATATGACTGTGTCAATTTCTCTTTAAAAATAGCTACAACTGAGTATAGCTACATAGACAGAATTGGCTAAGAGTGGCACAGTTTGAAAGTAAAGTCAAGACATACCAAATAAATATTCGAAGGTGGGAAAAATCGAAAACAAATGACAGCAAAGACAAGACAAGAACAATACAAAAACTAAACTTAAAAAGCAAAAGTGTTTAAACCAGAAAGAGAACATGTTTATATGATATTAATATGAACCCTGCTTTGTACTACAACGACACGCTGAACCTGATTTTAACATGCATCTCATGCAAGAATTATCTGCATGTAGACGTACATGTATCACCTACATGTACATGTACCCTATAATTATACTGACTCCGAGCCGATCAGTCCTTTGCCCGTACTCCTAGATGCCACGTGCTTGGCGGAGTAGCAGCAAATACCAATTTTAATGTCTTTGGTTTTACCCGGCCGGTGACCGAACTATCAACCTTCCGCACTCGAGGCAAGCACGCTATCGCCAAATCACCAAGGTCACTATAAAAACTGGTAGAGTACACGAATTCAACGACATGTAGTCTACAATAGCATATCCAACATACATGCTATTGTAAACATTGTAATAGATACACAACAAAATATGTAACAAGAAAGGTCATCAGTGATGAACTAATCAAATAGCGCAAACCAACTGACAGACCGTCAGACAATAATAACAATACAAAGCTCAAAAAACAAACACGGAGACATTGTAATTTTGTTCGTGTTTTTATCATCAGTTTTGTAATTGCCCATTTAATTCTTAGGCTGGGTTTACCTGCTTGGAATTACTAAATCTGAAAACTCTATAAATTTGTAGCTTTTCTTACCAGTTTGATAATAATATTTGGTCTTCTGCCTTGTGCAACAATTTAACATGAACTGATATATTTTGCTAATCTGGAAATGGAATACCGGGGTGAAATTTCAACACATCCATTTTTTTTTTTTTTTGTTTTTTTTGTTTTGGGTGTATTTCTTTAGTGGATGGGGTACTTCTTGTCAAGAGGGTGCTGAAGAAAAGACCTACAAGTAAGTTATTAAATAGTCTAATAAAATAACTTACTGTTTATAATTACTAGCTATGTCAGCAAAGTACTTCCTTCGTTCTCTGTAAATTTTGTCTGTGAATCCCTGTTTAAAAATATGACAAAGCTTTTTTTCACTTATATATATATATCTCTACATGTAGTTACAATGTAACGTGAATCGATATTCACCAGTTGGATTCGAGTCCACAATTTGGGATCTCAATGTAGCTCTAACCAAATAATGATCGTTTAAAGAACCTACCTATATAGTTTATACCTCCTATTATAAGTATTTTTAAAATGAACTGATATTTCAACAAATTTGTCTAAAAATCGTGTAATCAACGTAGGAATGACAACCGAAATGACTGATGATACATTCGGGAACTAATATTGACGAGCGGAAGTAAATAGCCTTAGTGTTAGTAAAATTTAACTGAAACACAAATTGTATAGTAAATCTTAAAACAACAGTTTTCCTTTTCTGTTTTACATCCTTTTCACCTTTCTTGACCCCAGTTACAGGACACCACCTTTTGGTGCGCCAATTTTATTTTTTTTATTTAACCATTTTCCCATGGTGCTGAGATTCAGCTTTGACTCCGTGACAAAAGTATGTTACGAAAAAGAATAGAAACCACAAATTATAACCTATATTGGTTTTTTGTAGCCACTTTTACCTATACCTGACCTCAGAATCAATACCAATTTGAAAGTCACTTCAATTTGTCCACCTATTAATTTTCAAGATAAATTAAGAGATATGGGATAAATGTCGATAGTTTGATCTTAATCACACATGCCTGTCACCAATCATCAGATTTAAAGAGTTTTTTGTTTCGTTTAGTAGACGCTTCGGCAACTGATTTCTTGGATTTCATTATTATTATATATGTTTAAAATAACAATTCTGTATGTCTTTAAAGTCAACATGGATCAGACTATCGGAGACAAAACTTGCACATATTCTGCAACGTCAAATTTAATTATGATGACGTCAGTTATGATGCAAAAATCAGTAAAATACACACAAAAATTGGAAAATCGGCTCTCGTAAAATATTTGCGACATTTCAGCAGTGGAAACGACAATAATTCATTACGACTATTGAAAAAAAAAGTGTAGTGTAATACTTTTACTTTCATTTTACAGAAACAATTGAGATATTCCAGAAAAGCCACTTGCAGTTTGGAAAAAAAGACAAAAAGTAAAAATTTTGAATATTTTCCCGTCTCAGTCAGTACAGTTTCAATTTTGTCATCTGAAATTAAAGACACTTAAGTTAAGTATGTTAACAGCATGCGCGTTATGATTATCTGTTCTGTGATTGGACTAATATGATACAATTTTTTATGTTTGAAAATTTACCATTTTGCGATGTACAACAGGGGAAAATTAAGATTTTATTTTATCTTATAATAAGACAACTATTTAAAATAGAATTTCTCAGAATAGACATTTCCCACAATATAAATTACATAACACGTGTGGACTATTTAAATTCTCAGATCAAACCATCCTGCATGACGCATACACAAACCGCACAGGTTCTCAGAATAGACATTTCCCACAATATAAATTACATAACATGTGGACTACTTGAATTCTCAGATCAAACCATCCTGCATGACGCATACACAAACCGCACAGGTTCTCAGAATAGACATTTCCCACAATATAAATTACATAACATGTGGACTACTTGAATTCTCAGATCAAACCACCCTGCATGATGCATACACAAACCCCACAGGTTAATCCGTTTGGGATTTTCCATGCAGGGTCAAACCACAAGAAATACATTTCTGTACATCGAAAAATGCACCGAATGTCCTGTTAAAAGAAAGTACTCTTTTCCGTATACGAAATAATCAGTTGATTGATTTGATTTTTTCTTCCTTATTTGTCGACAAGGCGATGTTTAAGAATAATTTCTTACTATAGACTTTTTCACATAATTATTCTAAATAAATAAATTTGATGCTCAAAAATATTACATACATTCATTTAAATTCAATTTGGATTTAACATTTTAAAACTTGCAGATGGTCTATTTTTAGCTAGAAAACTTAAATAATTGAATTAATCAGTGCACCATATGTGTATTTTCTATACCGGGGATAAAAGTACCTATTTCCGAGAATGAAATGATCTGACTAATACTATGAACATTGATAGAATTAGTGCAAAAATGTTATGTCATTGTAAAAATTAGTCTGTCGTGTGTTAATTAATCATTGCTTAAATTACATGACATTGTAATATTTAAAAAACAAATCTGTAACATATTATTTATTGATTACCGGTAAGCTACATGTACATGTACAGTGCCGTCAACGTATTTTTTAAATTTATCCACGGTGGGTAGGAGATGAATGGTGCACCACTGTGACAATTAATGGGGTTAGCGTGGAGTTTTACTGGGGTTACCGTGTAATATTTAAAAGCATCGGCTTATGAATAAATTTTGAATGACTACACGATAAACATATCGTTATGCAATGTGCCAATAATTATATGTCATCCATAATTGTCAACATTTTTCAAAAGTTTAAAAATATGTCTGTATATCCTCTTTCCAAGTAAAGAGTGGTACCTGTTCACAGCAATAATGTTTAAAAATGTTGATGTAAACTTTTTAAGGGGGTTCCAAAAAGAGTGTTCTTTGTAAACTTGTGAAAAATGTTGACGATCTTTGATGACCTGGATAAAGTAATGGTCTTCTCGTCATTCAGAATTAAAGTTTATGGAAAAAACTTACCAAAATTAAGGACAAAAGTTGACAAAAAATTTATATACAATTTATTTACCGGGTGATCAGCATCCAATTCTGCACCATAGCTGAGGACCTGGTTTGCAAATCTGTCTAGCTCGGACACATGTTTTGGAAACCAAATTTCTTGAAACAAATATCAAATTCACAACGTATAAGCAAGCGAACTACTCATTATTGTGGATCTTCATCTTAAATTCACGGTAAAAAAAATTTTCATGTATATATAGGGAGTAAAATTCTAAAGAAAAATAAAAGATTAACATAATTCAGAACCCAATTGCAACTTTTAGCAAACTGTGTCGTATTTACATTTAGCTCAGTATATTGTTGTACTTAACGTGTAATAAAATGTCGTCGAATTTAGGTTAAAAAAGCACGCGAATAGCATGATATAATAAACGAACGAAACAATGCCGTTCCATGTGTTTCTTAGAATACTGCTTTACACATTTTTGAATTAAAATTTAGTAAAGGTTATTAATCCAAAGAAAAAACAAACATAACAAAATTTTCAGCTTACCCTCTGTTTCACTGCCTTCTGGTAGAATTGTAACACACTTTGCTTTCTTCTTCAAGTCGTCAACAGCAGATTGGAAGCCATTTTTGTTAGAACATAAAACCAGGAAGTCTTGGAGATCTGGAAAATCTCGCGACTCGCGAGATTCTATGTTTGATAAATCTACTTTGTGTCTCTACAATTAAATACTTGCACATACATGACATAGTTTCGTTAAAAAAATAATGTGGAATTGTGGAAATTATCCTGAGCAATTTCTGAGGTTTTAAAAACCCGTCAACTAACCATGAAACAATATAATCGGCATCTCTTTGGATAATATTTTCATTGCAGACATTGCATTATAACATGATACATTCAAAATGAAAAATGAAACATAACTTCGAACTGCTTACCCTTCCGGAGCACCTGGGTTCACTCCTGGTTTTTATAGGAGTTCGTGTTGTTCATTGTTTTTTAGTTTTATGTGTTTATTTGTTGTGCTTGTGGTTGTTCATTTGTCTTCCCGGGTTTGTCTGTCCAATGGATTACGTTTGTTTTGATTGCTCCTTAGGTATATTTGTACTTTTTTTCAAAGTATTGCTTGATTATAACTATAGAATACATCTTTCTAGCTTGAATTTTGTTTCTTGCGTAATTTTGAGTGTGAAACGGGGTTTTTAAAATACCCCCCCCCCCGTATCCATAAAGTATAAGTGCGTTTTCACTTATCTAATGCTAACTTGTATGAATCGGTACTTTATTATGTGATATGACTTGTTTTTTCACCAAAGTTTTAAGAATTATAGATCATTATTTACCTTTTTTCTTAAAAGTATAAACTGAAATATATACACGTACATATTGATATTACGTTTAACCCTTTACCTTAAATACTTGAAGTGCGTTTATCAAATCTTCAAACGAACTTGTAAACTTTACTCCAGTTTTATCATCCTGCCCTGTTTTGCAATCCGGTACAGTGTTGGCATCCTGTCCAGTTTTGGTAACCTGCCCAGTTTTGTTATCCTGAAACGAAATATTGCACATTTCGTTGCCATTCGACTCGACATTATGCTCAAGGCTTAATTGAGGCTTAATTGTAAATATTCGGTCGTCTTTATAAAGTTTGTGAGTGAAATTATGTATAATTCCAATGTACATCTGTATTCAGAGAACTATTGTTCCCGTGTAGGAAATTCATACGAAGGTTTTTTCGTGTACACCACGATCGCGTGAACTGTACAAAAATGTTTGAAATCAGAAATCAAATGTAAGTTTGGGTAAACTTCACAATTTATATCTAAAATCAGCAAAGACCCAACGAAACAACATATGATACAAAAATTTAATAGCATTGTTAGATATTTGGATGATATTTTGGCTGTCAATGATGAGACTTTAAAGAGATTTATCCTGTTGAACTTACTTTAAATAAAGCTAATACTAACAATGAACATTGCCCTTTCCTGGATCTTGATATCTATATCTCTAACGGGAAGCTTAATACTAAAATTTACGATAAGAGAGATGATTTTTCATTTCCTATTGTTAATTACCCGTTTTTAGATGGCGACGCTCTCTTGGCGCCATCGTACGGTGTTTATATATCTCAACTTGTTGGATTCGCTCGTGTATGTAACAACGTATTTGATTTATCGAAAGAAATCTCTGTATTACTGAAAAATTATTACACCAGGGATTTCTATATCACAAACTTGTCAAAACTTATACTAAATTTTATCATCGGTACAAGGACCTCATTCGTAAATGTAAATCAGCGTGCAAACATCTTATATGTTCAGGTATTTAATATCCCATCTGTTATACAAAGAACAAAAATGTCGCATTTTTGCGCCTGTCCCAAGTGATGAACTAGCCTTTGTTAGTTTTGTGTTTTGTTTTTTAAAATTTTGGTTCATTTTTATGTTTCGGAGTTTACATATATACTAGTATAGATTTAATTTAGAGGCCAGCGAAAGCCCGCCTCCGGGTGTGGGATTTTCTCGCTGCGTTGAAGACCCATTGGTAGCCTTGAGCTGTTTTCTGCTCTTTGGTGGCGTTGTTGTCTCTTTGACATATTCCCCGTTTCCATTCTCTATTCTATTTATTGCCGGAAATGTTTAAAATCAGAATTCAAATTTAGTGAACACCACGTTTGGGTAAACTTTATTAAAATGTTTAACATCAGAACTCAAATTTCTTACGCTGAATTCACGCTGACTCTAACAAATTTATACATTTTTTTTCCTAATAAGTCAATGTAACATAAAATGTAATAAAATTTACTAAAATAGGTTTTTTTTTTAAATGTAGAAGAATGTACGAGTCTCTAGATGATCATCGAGTATATATAGAATGTTAGGCTGGATGAGCGATTAACACCATATGTATAACACTTCATAATTTAAAATATTCACACTATTCTGCTTTATCTAAAAAATCTATCAAATTTGATTCGATGGTGCTATATGACTGTATGTAGCAATTCAAGTTAACGCTAGGTGCAGCACTGAGCGGAAACATCGATTGTTAACATTAGATCTGGTACCAAATCGTCTATAGATAGGTGATGAATATTTTTAACCCAGTTTTTAAATAACTTCCTGAAAAACAGCTCCGCCTGGCGTTAGGCGGAATGGCTACTGTATGTGCAGTTCTAATGAATACCAATCGAGTATAGCTGCAAAATCCGCCACAGACTAATTTTTAATCTCTTTCATGGCTAAAATTTGTTCGGAACAGATTTGTCAACTTTGTCATGTTTGTAGTAATGTACACAATTCAAGTAGAAATATTCCATTTTATCACATTATCCAAAATTTGAAATTATTCAGCTTATAGTACAAGTGTAATAAACTATAAAAATGGACGCGGTTGAAATCAAATATGTATGCTTCATAATGGTGGTTCTACAGTTTGAAAAAGGCCTAATGTTAATACCTGAAAATCCTATTTATAACAAAATGTTTAATTCCTCGAAATTGTAAAAATAATTTAATAAAAAGTGTTTTTCATAATTTTCAAATAAATTTTAACCAACTGTATGCATTGTTATCATTTAAATTAAAAATACACGCATATACGTCAGTATACGTTAAATATCTTTGAAGAAAAATAAAGTAAAAAGTATAAATATTTTTTTTTTTTAAAAAGTAAAATTCTAATTTTTACAAAAAAAGTATTTGTTCGTGAAATTTATTTGGTAAAATCATTCGATCCATATTCTTACCATTAAAATCTGTTTCTTAAGCATGTGCTTTTTCCAAAGCATAAAAAGATATGATATATATGTCTGTTTAGTTTGGTTTTATATACATCATACGAGTCACGCAATCTATTGTTTTAATTGATTACAAGTATTGAAAGGTTTTAAAATTCTAAAATCGGAAACCTCAATTCATATAACAATCACGTTTATTCTTGGAAATGTAAACATAACTTAAACAATGTTATACTCTTTAAAAAAGATCTCAAATCTGTTACAATGATTTTCGAAACCTAGTTCATCGAATTTTGTACCGTGAAAATAAATAAAATAAAAGAAAAGTGGCTCGCTCGGGCCTTTTTTCTCCTCAATTATTTAATATAAATTGTTAACAATAATTGAAATAATTATAATAATATGCAGTGCAGGGTTACATGTATGATGGATTGATGCTAATTCTATTATGACGTGCCGCTTTCGCTATAGAAACGCAACAGTGTTCTATATGGAACAATTATTATTGACACATGCGCACAATGCTTTGTTGACGTGAAGCGAAAGCACACATGAAATCACTATACTGTTGTATTTTGTTGATAAAATAAAGTTTCAAAGTCATATTCTTCCATCTCACTGAATCTATTATATATATATTGCTTTGCAAACATTAAGCAAAGCCCGAAATAACAGTCACGCTAAATATACAATATTAGTATAGTGTAGAAAAATATAGAAAATATTTGTACTCGGCGCGAAACAAGGGAAACATAGCACAGCTACCGTCGAAAGTGCGACGTCACAATCTAATGTATAACGTCATACGTACAAATGACTCCAGATCGACAGTAAAAAACGGAAAAGCGTACGTTGTACAGGATCTGGAACGCTGGTACTTGCTTTATAATCTCACAAAAATGTAAGTCTGATTTTATTTTGTTTGTTTGAAGACATTTTACGTTTTTCTGTAAAAGTTTTTGCCTTGTTAAAATCGACATGGCTGGGCGTATATGACGCCTTATATGGTTCGCTTCGATTACAATTGCATATTGTCCTATTAGAATCGAAATAATTCATTGGTGCCATGCTCTATTGTTATTTTAACATGGTTAGGCCTTATATTTGTTAACATTTTAAACCTAACTAACGCTCGGTGTAAAATATAAATAAATATAAGGCCTAATCATATTAAAATAACCATAGAGCATGGCAACAATGAATAATTCTTTTAAAAACAGTCCTACTACCTAGGAAGCGCATTATCAACTATATTATTACTTTACGTATACCACGACCGGTAGTGAAATATTTTTTCAGATTTTTTTTATTCAAGTGTGTTGAAGATCAGAGAACTCTTGTGAGTACCAAATGTTCTCTAGAACCGATATGTAACATTTGGCGGAATTTTATACAAATATTTCTCTTCCGGTCGGGGTAAACGTAAATCATCAGAAATCTGACGGAAATGAGCTCATAAAAAAAACCGTTTTGTGGAAAATAAGGACTAAAAGATAGGCATTTTGTTAAAATGTAATCTCTTTACTGCATACATTAGCGAAAAAGCAGACTAAGCGAGATCAGAAAACTTCAGGTGTAAAACCACTGTTACGGGAAATCTCCTTTGCGAACGAAGTGCATTTCTTAACAAATCCTCAACATAAAAAGATATGATAAATATTTCTGCTTGGCTGCCTCATCCGAGTCACGCAATCTTTTGTCTTTATTTGATTACATGTATTAAGAAGGTTTTAAAAATAACAAAAATGGAAACCCAAATTCATATATTAGTCATACATTTGTATTTATACTTGGAAATGTAAAAATAACTTAAACATCGTTAAACTTAAATTTACATTGTGCACTCCTACTAAAAAGGTTTTTATCCTTCAGATTTTATCGAATCAATTTTGACACAATATTATGAAGATTACGTTTTAAAAACACATTTCACTCGCCACATTTAAGGACAACGATTTTTTGAGAAATGAGTTGTAAAAATTAATAAATCATGATATTGCTTTTTTATTCAATTTAATTGTCATCAATTAGCGTTTTTTTTGTATGTTCGTATATAGTGTTATATTCCTTACCATTATCAGTTTAATTTATTTAAAATATACAGTTAATGGTTATTGTCTCAGATCTGTGACAGATTGGCAGTATTACAAAGACCTAAATTTAGTCTGCAGAAAAAGTATATCAAGGACCCCAGTTACGTGGAAATTTAAAGTGATTGGAAATGTTCCGGTTTGATGGATTCCTTTAAATATTATATTTAGAATTCTAGATAGATTATTTTTACCAACGTCATAACGACTTTGTATGTATTTCATTTTAATGATCCTCAAAGCATTGCCGTTGCGATTCCTCAGACATTACTGTGTTAATTTTTCGTGAAAATGTCAGTTATAAATTTGGTATTTTCACTAATTATTTAGATTACCTGTTGAGAAGAACATTCAGTTAGGTCTTGAATGCAATTATTCGTAAATTCATGTATATTGCACCCAAGGCAATATCATTACACATGCTTTTCTTTTCCTTTTAAATACAATTAGAAATTTTCAATGAAACTTGTTTTTATCATATATCTGTTTATACCCTTATTGACATTTTTATATATGTAGTACTGCTCTAAAACGTTTTTAGTTCATTGTTATAGAAGTCTACATTGTTGGGCTTGAGCATTGCTGATGAAAAATGAGCTGCTGAAAATATGCACATGCAGTGCTTAATAATTTTTCTCCTATTCTTGTAGTGTTTAATCGGTGGAATAAAAATACATAATATTTTTAACCACTTCCCGGTGATTAAATTTCTACGTGGGAATTACCGCCCTTTTTTCTACAGTTATTATAACGATAAACTAGAGAAGTCCCGAAATGACGTCAATGTAAACAAAATACATAGCAACGACATTTTCTTGAGGTTTTTGTCGAAAATCATAGGAGAAACAGATTCTCCTTCAATTTACTCGTGAGTTATGGAATTTCTCCAACCTCAAATGCTCGCGTGTTGAAAATCGAAAATTTAACCATCTCGGGTGGAGAAATTCCATAACTCACTCGTACCTGAAGGAGAATCTATATGTATCTAATGAATATGAACATTTTCAAAGCACGTTTCGTCGATTTAAAAAAAAAGAGTCAATCCTTAATGCATTTTGTATTAATTTGCCATTATAAATGGGTACATGTATTTACTGGTATCGCATTACGAAAGTATCATGATATGCCCTACTAAAAGGCCAAGTAGTAACCGCTCTGTTACGACTTTCTAAAACATTAATAGTTATCATGCTTGCCAGTTTTGTGCACTAAAAATAAATAAATCATAATATTGGTAATGCATAAATGTACATGCATATACGTTTATTTGATTGTTCAGTTTTATTGCTATCAATTAGCGTTACTTATATGTTCGTATATATAGTGTTATGTTGCCAAATATTGTCAATTTGATTTATTTCCAATTTCAGTTAATTGTTAATGTCTTGTATATGTGACAGATCGACAGTAATATAATTACAAAGATCTAAAGTTTGTCTGCGAAAAGAAAATATCAAATGACCCAATTACGTTGAAATTTAAAGTGATTAAAAATGTTCCGTTCTATAAATACCTTTTATTTAATTTTTTATACTTTAAAAAACAATAAAATTACTTAGATCCGTCTATGATCAATACCTGTTAAAAAGTATGTGTAATTAAGTCGTGAATACAATGTGTCCTATATAAAACGAATGGAGAGTACTAATAACAGTTTATTTGTAACAAATTTACCCATAGGGGTCAAGCAAATACAAACATATGAAAAGACTACATGACAATGACAAAACTTGATACATAGATTATATTGGAATTTTATACCAATAAAACATTGCCTGTTGCGGAAGCCAAATCATGCGAATTGCACATAAGGCAACATTACTACACAGGTTTATATAAAACTGTCAAAAAACGTATTTCGTCTGGCTTCCCCGACTGACTTTAAATGAAAGTCGCAAGTTCTTGGTATCTGCATAGGTACCATGCGGCCGACATATATGTAGTTAAATCGAACTTAGATTGCATGCAATAGACAGCTAACAACAAAGAAACATAAAACCGAAAAGGATATTACGTCGCTTCAAGTATTAATTGGTTCAAAGGGCACGATTTTCTCACCTGAGGGAGAACAGTTATAGGACAACCTGAGGGAGAACAGTTATAGTACAATCTGAGTGAGAACAGTTATAGGACAACCTGAGTGAGAACAGTTATAGGAAAACCTGAGGGAGAACAGTTATAGGACAACCTGAGTGAGAACAGTTATAGGACACAATGAGTGAGAACAGTTATAGTACAACCTGAGGGAGAACAGTTATAGGACAACCTGAGGTAGAACAGTTATAGGACAACCTGGGGGAGAACAGTTATAGTACAATCTGAGGGAGAACAGTTAAAGTACAACCTGAGGGAGAACAATTATAGTACAACCTGAGTGAGAACAGTTATAGGACAACCTGAGGGAGAACAGTTATAGGACAACCTGAGGGAGAACAGTTATAGGACAACTTGAGGTAGAACAGTTATAGGACAACCTGAGTGAGAACAGTAATAGGACAACCTGAGGGAGAACAGTTATAGGACAACCTGAGGGAGAACAGTTATAGGACAACCTGAGGGAGAACAGTTATAGGACAACCTGAGGGAGAACAGTTATAGTACAACCTGAGGGAGAACAGTTATAGTACAATCTGAGGGAGAACAGTTAAAGTACAACCTGAGGGAGAACAATTATAGTACAACCTGAGTGAGAACAGTTATAGGACAACCTGAGGGAGAACAGTTATAGGACAACCTGAGGGAGAACAGTTATAGGACAACTTGAGGTAGAACAGTTATAGGACAACCTGAGGGAGAACAGTAATAGGACAACCTGAGGGAGAACAGTTATAGGACAACCTGAGGGAGAACAGTTATAGGACAACCTGAGGGAGAACAGTTATAGAACAATCTGAGGGAGAACAGTTATAGTACAATCTGAGGGAGAACAGTTATAGTACAATCTGAGGGAGAACAGTTATAGGACAACCTGGGGTAGAACAGTTATAGGACAACCTGAGGGAGAATAGTTATAGTACAATCTGAGGGAGAACAGTTATAGGACAACCTGAGGGAGAACAGTTATAGTACAACCTGAGGGAGAACAGTTATAGTACAACCTGAGGGAGAACAGTTATAGGACAACCTGAGGTAGAACAGTTATAGGACAACCTGAGGGAGAACAGTTATAGTACAACCTGAGGGAGAACAGTTATAGGACAACCTGAGGGAGAACAGTTATAGGACAACCTGAGTGAGAACAGTTATAGGACAACCTGAGGGAGAACAGTTATAGTACAACCTGAGGGAGAACAGTTATAGTACAATCTGAGGGAGAACGATTATAGTACAACCTGAGAGAGAACAGTTATAGGACAACCTGAGTGAGAACAATTATAGTACAACCTGGGGGAAAACAGTTATAGGACAACCTGAGGGAGAACAGTTATATGACAACCTGAGGGAGAACAGTTATAGGACAACCTGAGGTAGAACAGTTATCGGACAACCTGGGAGAGAACAGTTATAGGACAACCTGAGGTAGAACAGTTATAGGACAACCTGGGGAGAACAGTTATAGGACAACCTGAGGGAGAACAGTTATAGTACAATCTGAGGGAGAACAGTTATAGTACAATCTGAGGGAGAACAGTTATAGTACAATCTGAGGGAGAACAGTTATAGTACAACCTGAGGTAGAACAGTTATAGGACAACCTGAGGGAGAACAGTTATAGGACAATCTGAGGGAGAACAGTTATAGGACAACCTGAGGGAGAACAGTTATAGGACAACCTGAGTGAGAACTGTTATAGGACAACCTGAGGGAGAACAGTTATAGTACAATCTGAGGGAGAACAGTTATAGGACAACCTGAGGGAGAACAGTTATAGTACAACCTGAGGGAGAACAGTTATAGTACAATCTGAGGGAGAACAGTTATAGGACAACCTGAGGGAGAACAGTTATAGGACAACATGAGTGAGAACAGTTATAGTACAACCTGAGGGAGAACAGTTATAGGACAACCTGAGGTAGAACAGTTATAGGACAACCTGAGGGAGAACAGTTATAGTACAACCTGAGGGAGAACAGTTATAGGACAACCTGAGGGAGAACAGTTATAGGACAACCTGAGTGAGAACAGTTATAGGACAACTTGAGGTAGAACAGTTATAGGACAACCTGAGGGAGAACAGTAATAGGACAACCTGAGGGAGAACAGTTATAGGACAACCTGAGGGAGAACAGTTATAGGACAACCTGAGGGAGAACAGTTATAGAACAATCTGAGGGAGAACAGTTATAGTACAATCTGAGGGAGAACAGTTATAGTACAATCTGAGGGAGAACAGTTATAGGACAACCTGGGGTAGAACAGTTATAGGACAACCTGAGGGAGAATAGTTATAGTACAATCTGAGGGAGAACAGTTATAGGACAACCTGAGGGAGAACAGTTATAGTACAATCTGAGGGAGAACGATTATAGTACAACCTGAGAGAGAACAGTTATAGGACAACCTGAGTGAGAACAATTATAGTACAACCTGGGGGAAAACAGTTATAGGACAACCTGAGGGAGAACAGTTATATGACAACCTGAGGGAGAACAGTTATAGGACAACCTGAGGTAGAACAGTTATAGGACAACCTGGGAGAGAACAGTTATAGGACAACCTGAGGTAGAACAGTTATAGGACAACCTGGGGAGAACAGTTATAGGACAACCTGAGGGAGAACAGTTATAGTACAATCTGAGGGAGAACAGTTATAGTGCAATCTGAGGGAGAACAGTTATAGTACAATCTGAGGGAGAACAGTTATAGTACAACCTGAGGTAGAACAGTTATAGGACAACCTGAGGGAGAACAGTTATAGTACAATCTGAGGGAGAACAGTTATAGGACAACCTGAGGGAGAACAGTTATAGTACAACCTGAGGGAGAACAGTTATAGGACAACCTGAGTGAGAACTGTTATAGGACAACCTGAGGGAGAACAGTTATAGTACAATCTGAGGGAGAACAGTTATAGGACAACCTGAGGGAGAACAGTTATAGTACAACCTGAGGGAGAACAGTTATAGTACAATCTGAGGGAGAACAGTTATAGGACAACCTGAGGGAGAACAGTTATAGGACAACATGAGTGAGAACAGTTATAGTACAACCTGAGGGAGAACAGTTATAGGACAACCTGAGGGAGAACAGTTATAGGACAACCTGAGGGAGAACAGTTATAGTACAGCCTGAGGGAGAACAGTTATAGTACAACCTGAGGGAGAACAGTTATAGGACAACCTGAGGGAGAAAAGTTATAGTAGAGCCTGAGGGAGAACAATTATAGGACAACCTGAGGGAGAACAGTTATAGGACAACCTGAGGGAGAACAGTTATAGGACATGGTAACAGTCAGTTAGTCAATAATAATCCCTGAAAAAGTAAAAAAGTATGATTAAACGCTTTTAGCTAAATTTATTATCAAAAACATAGATTGTGTTTATTGCTTTTCTAAATATCTCTATAACTGTTTATACATTTATTTCTATTTTGAAATATTTATTTGCTCTTAAAGTGCATAAAAATTGTACTAAATTAATGAATATGAACATTTGCAAAACACGTTTTGTCGATCTGAAAAAAAATATTTGGATTTTGTTTTTAAATCTGCATTTTAAATACTGAATAATATGCCATTCGTAGGGTTAGTGCAAAGAATAAGTGAAGGCTACCTATTGAGTCGATAGTTTATTTAACCATTAAATGAATGAAACCATGATAACCTTTCCAAAGAGGGAAACAAACTAAAACAATGGTATTTTTGTTGATCGCCCACAAGTCCGACCATCAGTACGTGTACGTTATAGATCAATTACTACACATTTCTATTTTTGAACTAATTTCAATATTGATTTTGACTAAATTTACAATAAATCCAAAAGATTAAACATTCTATATTTGTTATGTCATCATTTTAAACACCGTGTATTTATGTTGTCATATCACATACTTGCAGTATGATGTATGTGTCGTGAAAATTTTAATATCGTATGACTGAGCTGCTGTATAGTTGTACTATTAAACAGGAAAATAGTCTGTATATTTGGCCTTCTTACGAAGTTCTTGCAACAAACCAATGCCAAAGCAACAAGACGTGGGTCAATAATAGTCGAAAGGCGAATACATTCGTGAGAACAAAAACATAAAAGAAAATGTATTATAAATATCAAGCCAAAGGGAACTAGATAATCATAGCATCAGTGATGTTAACTCTCATAAAAACGGAAGCGACAGCAGATACTCGACAAAGTTATACGTCTTAATGACAAGTTCAGATACTTTTAAAATTGTTCATGTACTAGTATATGTTTTACGCGACTTTCTAGAATCGTGCTACAATATATATATATATATATATATATATATATATATATATATATATATATATATATATATATATATATATATGTGTGTTTTACGCGACTTTCTAGAATCGTGCTACAATATATATATATATATATATATATATATATATATATATATATATATATATATATATATGGTAAATTCATCGTGTAAACTAGTGGAAAGCCTAGATGGTTAAAACTTTGGTATTTTCAAATGAATTATTTGATCTTCAACTTTTTGTTGTTTTGGTTTTCAACATTTCTGGCACAACAGATGGGTCGTAAATCGACGACATGTGCAAATTTTTTGCATCATAGTTGGTAGGATGGGGGTATTAATCTCCAATTTCGACAGAGTAATATAGATTTTCCTTCAGGTACGAGTGAGTTGTGGAATTTCTCCACCCTAGATAGTTAATTTTTTTATTTTCAATATGCGAGCTTTAGGGAGCGTGTTAAAAGCAAACATTTATCTATCGAGGGTGGAGAAATTCTATAACTCAAGGGTAAATTGAAGGAGAATCTGTTTCTCCTATGATTTTCAACAAAAACCTGAAGAAAATGAAGTTGCTACGCATTTCGTTTACATGAACTCCATGGCGAAACTTCTCTAGTTTATCTTTCAAATAAACGTAAAAAAACGGCGGGAATTCCCACGCAGAAATATAATTGTCGGGAAGTAGTTAAAAATATTATGTATTTTTATCCCACCGATTAAACATGTCAAGAATAGGAGAATACATACTAAACAATGTTATGCTGTATGTAATGACGCAATACGCTCTCGGTCATATTCGGGATTCCCAAATTGTCACAAGTGTCCATACAATCAGTGCTACTGAAGCCTTTCGAAAATCCTTACTGTCTGCTTTTAGACTGAACAGTTACTCAACGAGCCGTTTGAATGGTGCCCATACATGTACATGTGAAGTAATTTCATGGTAATTTGTAGCAGTAATGTGGTTAACCCGGTCTTCCATGTTCTATTGATTGATTGATTGGTTGTTGCTTACCGTCCAGTGGCAAATAATTCATGCTTCTTCAGGGCGAGAACCAGTTCAATACAGAGATTACAGAGCAGCTGAGCAGGGTGATATAGACGCAGGGGAGTACGATAATTTAGCCTTCTGTCGCGGCATTAGCCTACTCTTTTCGAAAACTACAGAAGGGGTCTTTACCGTCCAGAGAGTGTGGCATTCTCCAAACACGTTATCCACTATGGTCCGCGGTCAGGTTTTCCGTACTGTAAACTGACAACCGCCCCCCCCCCTCAACGACAGGGTCTCCCCTATCCGCCATGCACTTGAGGGCACTTGAGGACGCGCTAGACAGCTCTATAGGTTGAGCTCCTGTGAGCCATCTTAGGTGCCTAGAAAAGTCAATCCAACTGTTTGAAATTCCTGGTTTGATATGTATTTACTGTTTATGGTTGAAGAGGTGATTGAGAAAATGTTTTGTCTACTTTTATTAGTAAGTAGTTGATAACATGCATATCACAATTGTCTACTTTTATCAGTAAGTAATTGATAACAGGCATATCACAATTGGAATTAACTAAACATAATCCCGTGTTGACTTTGGTATTATCAAAGTTATGTAACTTATATCGAAATGCTACACAAATCAGCGTGACATCCTTTAGCCGTCAAAATGTATAAACATTTGTCAATATTTAACCATAAAGTTGGTTTTCAGAAATCCGATCTGACCTTGATAAAGGTGTATATCAAAAGGTATATATATATATATAAACATATTTCGCTGTTTGCGTCATAAATTGTGTTGTAAAATTCCAACGCCTGTGGTTGATTAATATGAATAAGAATTCATTTATAATTATATATATTTAAAATAAAGAAATTTAAATATTATTGTTCTGTATCCTATAATGATTTTAAAGGTGAGATACATGTCTATATTTTTGAATGTCAAACAGAAATCGACATGTGGGACAACATAAAATTCAGTAAAGGAATAAGAGGTTCACAGGAACCAGAATTGGGTGCATGCATTTATCTCGCAAAACATAAACCACAAGAAATGAGAACCCTACAAAAATAACTAGTTGTGTTAGGCGCTTTGAAAGGGTAAGGATGTCTTGCTCGATTTAGGACACCGCCACATTGCAAGTGGACAAGAAATATTACTAAATATATGAATAGTTCCATTTATATTTTAGCTAATAATAAAAGATAAACACAACATACATGTGATTTAAGCAACGAAAGATCAAATAAACTCCGGGAAAAGAATACCGAAGCGAAACAAAGTGGGAAAAGTACACAATTTCGAATCATAGGAAAAGATGTCAGGATAATTGAACACAACAAACGCCACAAGGATACAAGAGAAAAAAAAACATATAATAGACTAAACAAAACTAGAACATGACAGCACTAGCAATGTGAACTCCCATTAAAAACCGGGAATGACATCAGGTGCTCCTGCTCCGTTGACGGCACCAAATAACAGTTATTTTTACTGAAAGACTGTCGATGTATAAATTTTTATTTGAAAACAATATTGATGGAACATCAGTGTCTGCATATTCGGATAATATATCAATAGATTATTTTGTAGTTTACGTTAAAATAATGTACGAAAGGTCAAAATAATACGTGTGATTATAATTCAATTCTACAAACACATTGATAGCAATCGCATAGTTTAAAAATTATTAACCAAACTTACATTATTTTTATTTTATGAGAAATAAAGAGTTTATTATGAATTTGCAGTTTACACTGGCATAAATGCCACACATGTGTCACGCATGCAACTGGAAACGCATGTGTCATTTGCGTTAATCCGTGGTACACGCATGTGAATGACATGTATCTGAAAAACTCACGTGCCACGCATGTGTTTGAAAACGCATGTGACACATGCAATGTATGCATGTGCAATGCATATGTTTGTATGCATATTCGATATGTGTGCTTACGCATAGATCACAGATGTGTTTTCTCACGCATGAAATTCACATGTGAAACGCATGATCACGTGTGTGAATCATGCATATTAACATGCGTGGCATGAAGCGTCTCTAACACATACGTGTTACACACATGTGAAACGAATGTGTCACGCATGTGGACATGTGTGGAATTTTTGCCTGTGTAATGCTGCTTCTGCCCTGTCTTTCCTTTTATATACACTGTATACTGCCCATCTTACACAACGGCACATTATCATATCAAGATTGATACAATATTTTTGGGGTCGTCTGGTACCAGCTTTTGAGAAAAAATATGGCTAAACAACTAAAATTCATGTAAGTTCACACCATGTTTATTATATTATTTCTATTATCAATAATTATATGGTGCAAACAAGATCAAACATTATAACACATTAAATTAATCTCCCTCCCAAGAATGTACATATAATCCTTTGAATTGCTTTAAAGTATGGTCCAGTTGCACCTAAAATTTGGGTTCAACTGATAAAACATGGTGTGGGTTCAGTATCTGTACCGAAACATATAGTATAGTTTTATGGTGCAATAGATTAAATCAAGTCTGGGTGCAATACTTGCACCAGAGCATTAAAAGTAATATGGTGCAGCGTTGCACCTGAAATTTTGGTGTAATATTTCTATTGATATTTTTTGGTAAAAATCGAGAACAAAGATGTGCAAAATAAATATATATTCTATATAAAACCGGTTATTTAATACAGAGATCTAACTTGAGAAGAATATATCGCCAAAGTTGTCTTAAATGGTGTGGTGCTCAAGATGCAACAAACTTGCGCCAGGTGCAACCGTCAACGTAAGTTCAAGAATTAAATGTCTATAAATTAGACATATGAAATATCAAAGCTAACACGCGAATTAAAGACTAAGCATTCCGATGTCCGACTTGATTTTTTGTTGAGACATACTTAAACAATATATTAGAACGCGTTCGAATTTTGTGACCACCGCCTGTGTAAGTAAAAAGAAGACGAGGAGTGACGTATTTTTATATAAAAATATTGATCAATCGCACGGCTCGTTACTTGGAGCGGAACTTCCGGCAAGCATGCAAATTGCAGAAAGAACGTGGGAAACTGTGTACATTCCAGACACTTTACATGAAATATTGGCTGCTATAAACTATTATAGTACTTCATACATATATGAATCAATCACTAAACATATAAGGAAATGATGCATACTACAATTAAAGCGTGACATAATGTAAAGTAAGTAAAAGTTGATCCAGAAGTTGTCCGGTGACCCCGACACATGAAAGTATCGCAAATACACAAGAAGTTAAAAATACATTTATTCTTTATAGCAAAGTAAATTGAATTAACCATTTAAATGTAACAATAAGTCTTTCTTAGATAATATTCCCCAGTATGAAAAAGTCAATAATTTACGATAAATCGGACACATAAGGTCACGATCATTCACAAACATGAGTGCGATACACAATATACTAATTTCCGGTGACATTGTTCACTTTATGTGAAAAGTGCTTTAACTTTATTTGATTATTAATAAATAAGTAAATAGTGGGTTTACATCTATAATAATTTACCAATAAATAATTAAATAGGTTTATAATAGCTGCAATGCTAAAAACATATATTCATAACAACAATAAAATAAATACAATATATATGGACCAGAAATTGCCAGGCATGACACATATATAACAAAAAGATTTGTACGAATTCTGGTACCTCTATTTTTAAGGGGTTACAGATGTGTAGTAATTCAATAAAAATATAATAAGACCATGAACACGGAAAACGCACAAAATATTAACATATACAAATTGTGAACGAAAGTCAACTTGAGGAGAAAGTAAATCAGTCAAGATGAAAATTTGAGATAAATATTCTTTGATAAACTGAATGTACTTTTGCGACAAATCTGAAGTGGTCAATTAGAGAGCAAAAACAATACAATCAGCCAAAATGATTTACGGTAGGAGCCAGTGTAATGGAATGACAAAAGTTTCGTGTCTCTGGTATATCTAGATCTAGCATTTTACTGTTTACTTTTTCTAGTACAAATGTATGTCCGATTTTATAGGGGTTGTTGACAAAACTTCTGCTTTCGTTTATAATGTAACAGCAATAAGTAATTTAGCAAATACATAATTACCGTTCTTTTCAGTAGTTATGGAAGTTAGATGGTGATAACTATTTCTTACTGGTGGATATTGGAGTTGTCTCACAAGTTATATTTCCCCACAAAAGGTCATATGGCAAATATTAGTTCTAATTTTTTTTTCTGAAAATATTGATTTGGAATATATAACTCTGTAAATGGGAGACAACTCATTTTCGGGGACCAGGTCAAACTCACAACACCAGCGTTGATAAGCTATAGTGATCATTAATTTTTATAGGTCTTTATATTTATTCTAATAAACCAAATATACATTGGTATAGAGATACATACAAAAACTAAAATACATCACATAAAGCTATACAAAAATAAGACACAAATGAGTTTACTGGAAAATAATTAGTTATGATGACCTTCCTAGACCACATCTAGACTATCCAGCCACCAGTAGTTATTGATATATTTCTGTACATTAACATGCCATTCAAATTTTGATATTAAGGAATATTACGCACTGATAACAGACTACTAAAAAAAACACTCATGATGAATGAGATAACATATCTAATTTCCTTGTCAAAGTAGATCTAATACTGGCATGCCAATTTTTGTATACAAATTTTATTATTTGTCCTGTTGTATAGCTCTAGTGTTTGCTCATCAGAAGAAAATTTTACAATTATTGGTCGTTCTATGGCATTTATAAACATATAACACATTGTATTATTGTATGTAACGAAAAGATCATGCGGCAGTCCATATAATCCACTAGCCTCTCCAGTACCCCTTGGTTGGAGTAAAAAATTTGATTTGACATGTGATGCATATCTAATTTGGACGCCAATTGTTTTCTCAGTTTTGTTTTCTACAACGACGGTGAAGGAGGCACCCATTATCTACAATGAAATTAGGAGACAAATATAATACAATTATTTCGAATCATGTCTGCCACCGGAAAGCATATTCACTTCTGCGTTTGTTAAGTATTATACATCCGGTTAGGGTTATGATAAAGCTGTTACATGTATATAATTAATGGAATTACAAAAGGGTATATTGCAGGAGCATTTCCTTTTAATCTTAATGAATAAGGGTTTTAGTTAGGTTGGTACATAGTTTTATTTGGGTGACTGATATTCACAAATTAATGAATTAGCTTTATTATATCCTTTGAAACGCTTGACGGATTTAGATACTGTCTGTTATCACATGACAAGCTAGCCTTATCTGGCTGCCAACTGTTTTCTCAGTCTTGTTTTCTACAACGACGCTGTAGGACATGCCAGAGGCACTCATTATCTACACTGAATTAAATTAGGAGTCAAATTTTATAACATACATGTACGTCTTTTTATCCACACGCTTCATTTTTGAAGCGCCGGCTTATGGAGTATATATTTCACACCTCATACTTTACTCAAGAGCTTGTGACATATACTTAGACGCCCTGGACAGAGCCCGGCTCCTGACAGAAAAGTTACTCAAACAGGGGGTATGTTGCTCCTAAGTTGCAGTCATCCCTATTAAAGTTTTATGGACGTCATCCCTGAGTCTACCCTCGGGTTTTTGGTGGGGTCCATGTTCATATGTTTTTGAAAGAATTGCAGATCGTTCTTATGGCATCGGTCTCCAAAACCGGCAGTGTGGCCTCTTCGATACCATTAGACATTAGTACATAAAATGTAGTTTCAATGATGACAGCATTTTTTAAATTACGAGTACTTTCTTGTTGATAACATCTGAACTAATATTTTTAACTTAGATAATCCTAGATATAGATATTTACCGAAATTTTCAAGCAAATAAAATGAATTTCCGAACATTATTTCGAAGACCTGACGCGCGGCGGATGAATTTATCAAAACGAATCTGCGAAGATACAGCTTCCCGTTACATTTTCAGATGCGCGGACGTTTCGGCCAGGACATTTCAGACTAGAACATTTCGGACAAGGCAGTTTCGGCCATTTTTTTCAAAAGGCGGACGTTTCGGCCAATTCTTTTTATGAAGTGTTTTAGCTTGTGTCTGTTTAAGCAAAAGAAGCTATACAAATATGATAAATGTTTTAAATGTTTTAAATCATAAAAAACGAGCCAAAAATGTTAAAAACAATAGATATAAGGTGATGATTGCTTGATGTTCTGCTGTTGATTAATAATAATAATTGTCAGCTTTGACAACAACAAAAAAATGTGAGGGTAATTAATTCATTCCACTAATTATCTAATTTTTAATTATCAAGGTAATTCAAAAATATTAATTAAAACCACACATATAAAATATTTATTTTCAATTTTAGTAAAAATATTTTAGAAATAAGAAAAATTAGAATATGTACATGCCTATTAAAGAAATGACAATAAAAAAATGAAGTATGATTGAAATACACTAAAATTACTAATTGTGTTTATGGATATTTAGATTATGTATTTGAAAATAAAACATTTGGCCGAAACGTCAGTTGTCCTAAATGCCTTAGTCCGAAAGGTCATAGGTCGAAACGTCCTATATTCACTTTTCCACTGAGTGAATACATGCATATACAGATATAGAAGGCTTTTACATTCATAGTTTTATTTTAAAGATTATCGATTAATAAAAAGTATTATGTTGCTTTTATAAATGTTAACGAGTGTTTATTCTTTTAGGATTGACCCTTTTAAATTAGGCATGTTTTGATCTTTCAGCCATTTTGTATTTCGGTCTGAGAAAAAAGATGAAGTCGCCTGAACTCGTGTCAAAAAAGAATTTTGAGTTGACAAATTTAATTACTCGCCTGATCCATTTTAACGGTTCGAATTGCGAATATGACAGCCGTTATTTCAAGGAAACTCCGACTGGTGTAGTGAAAATAAAATCAATGCTGCTATTTTTTTCAATCAGTAATCAAAGGGAAATAATTCAAAAAGAAATAACCCCTGCTTAAATTTCCATCAACAATTATGTATCACAAATTCACAATATTGACGGTGAAATGGATCAATAATTTAATAGTAGAATTGATATAGTTATTCCGGGAACCTAAAAATAACTCCGGTAATCCCTATACATCCGCATTGACAAGGTGTAGAAAAACTTCCATGTGCGTGATTTACATAATCGTTTATCTAGATAAACTTGGAAGTTGGAAGTTGGAGTTTTTGGAGTTTAAATTTGAAAAGCAAGAATGAATGCTTAATTTCTTCTCTATGTATAACATACTTGTATTGTCCCAATTGGCTCATTCGGCGATTCAGGCGAAGAAGTAAAACTCAAATAAAACTTTCGTCAAAAGCGACGGTGAAATTACCTGAACCTGTGTCAAAAGAGAATTTTGAGTTGACAAATTCAATTACTCGCCTGATCCATTTTAATGGTCCAAATCGCGAATATGACAGTCGTTATTTTAAGGAAACTCCGACTCGTGTAGTGAAAATAAAATCTATGCCGCCATTTTTTCAATCAGTAATCAAAGGGAAATAATCCAAAAAGAAATACTCGGCCCACTGACAACTCGGACCACGGTAAGTCGGACTGGAATAACAATAAAAATAAAAAACAATGAGAGAGATACTGTGAATGAAGTAATGATTCAATTTTATGAACTTCTTTATGTTGACTCTGTTGTACACATTTTGTAGACGGTGAGTAAAGAATAAACAAAGAGTTCAAAAGCAAAACTCGTGCAACTAACTATCTATACATTTGTATATAAGTAGGTTAACACATTATACATATTTAATAGATCGAACGTTAACATGAGCAGAAAACGAAATCCAAATTTTACGGACGCTGAGCTCCAAATTTCTGTTGGATGAAGTTGAGAAAAATAAGTCCATCCTCTTTTGCAAACTATCAAACGTAGCCACATTTAGTTAAAAAATTACCATAATCCCTCAGAAGTCTGTTTATGCGGATATTGTTCCTCCGTCTCCTCATGTGCACATATACGGCGGCCATATATGTTTAGAAATTAAGATATCGTACTTTCATCCTAAAGTTGGGATATTCCTAAGATCATCTTAAGACAGATAAATTGACGTCCTAAATTTGGGATAATTCTGAGATAGGTCCTAAGTTGAGACATGTTCGAAAATTGCACTTAGGACTAAAATATGTCATAGAATGGTCCTAAGATACCTTCGAAAATAAGGCCCCTGGTCCCAAATACATTAAAACTAACATTTTTGACACATTTACATCCTTATTTTGAAAATACAGACATTTTGATTGTTTACCGTCTGTTCCATTCGCGTATAATAGAGTAGCAAGTTATCATCCGTTCTTGGGAACATTACTTTTAAATTAATTTATTGTTAAAACTAATTGTGCATTTACTAATGTGGGGCCGGTTTCACAAAGCTATCCTAAGACCTATCATAAGATATATCTTAGGACATATCTTAGGATCCTCTTATGACTATCTTAGGACATATCTTAGGATTCGCTTATGACTATCTTAGGACATATCTTAGGATCGTCTTATGACTATTTTAGGACATATCTTAGACCTCGTCTCGAAGCTGTCTTAGGATTATCTTAGCAAAGATGTCCTAAACGTGTCTCGCAAGTTAAATATTAACATGAATTTATGAAAAAAACTAATATAAATGCTAAAGGTATTGGTGAATATTCCCTAATTAGATAATTAGATAATTTGAAAAATGATTTTTAAAAGTTTTGATAATGCGCAAATGGAATTAGTATGCACTTTTTCGATATGAATTCTCCCAAGACGAATTCCTTAGAAGGTTCTCGAATGCATCATTTTAACACATTGATTTAAATAAAAAAGTATGCACATATTTTAAATGTATTTCTGTTAGATTTACGGAAGAAGAATAAAACAAATTAAAAACAGTCTCCTCCGAGTGGGATGTTTCCGCTTCATGTATTCAGGATTGTTTTTCTACAATAACGCAATTTATCCTCACTGTAAAGGTTATGGATTATGAAGAATTAAGGTAAAGTTCAGAGGAATTCCTAATTTAATTGTTTTTTTGGATTGCTCTGATGTTTACCTTGCAGAAAGTGATAAAACCAACCATTATCTATTTTTACATTATTTGTGACCTGTCTAAATATATCTCTACCATACAATTCCCTGTAAGCCCTAGATAAAAATATTTTTAACAAATGGTCATCTTTATCATTAATGACGAAATTTATCGCGGACATCTTTGATAAATATAAACCGTGGATAACACAAGTCATGTGACAATGTCTTACGCCACAAAAACAAAATGGCAAGCTCAAAAGAAATGGACACACATGTGACTGACAATGTTTGTTTAGGTACATACGCATATTTTACCTTATAATATGTGGTTCTCTGTTCCATAATAAGTGTTTAAACATTATTTTTACCAGTAATATAAACCGGCACATAAACAAATTATGACTGCAACCGCAAGTATTAGAGACCATGCGTGTACATAATAGTAAAAGGATGTGGGGGAAAATCATGCCAATGAGACAACAAACCCATACCAACAGACAATCCAAACAACAACAAGAGGGCACAGGTTAGCGTTCAACACGGAGTAAACCTCACACTGAGCGTTAAGCTCTAATAGGCCCTAAAGAAATCCAAAGTATACATAGAACAACGGACAAGACTAGTACTGGACAGTCTCCTGACTTGGGACATGTGTATTAATACAGTGGGGTTGAACCAGGTTTATGGGATCCCAACCCTCCCCCCTACTGTCCAGTGGTATGACAAAAACACAATTTCATACGATTGCAATAAAAATCAGTGTAAAAAGGCAGCTAATTCTGAGAACATATTACATTTATCAGTCAGTGTATATAATCTATATAATATAATTTACCGTCCCTAAAAAATATCTGGATTTTTTTAGTTAAAGTAGAAAAAGCATATAAACCTGCACATAAATATCTGCAACTGCAAGTACACGTCGTTTTTCATCATGTTCCAGTTCAGAATTAATTGTAACAATAAAAATATTGATAATTTATGTGGTTGTGTTTTCGTTATAGATTTTGACTTTGATGGAACCTGAAGGTCCATTTTGGTAATTCTACGTGGCATACAGTCTACTTCATCAGTGGATACATCTTTGGTAGTAACGAACAGCCATTTAACAATTGGGTCACGTTGACCTACATTTCACGCTTCATTGACTTTGGTTAAAGTTTGCATTAAAATCCATTTCTTGAATACTACAGCATCTGTAGACATGAAACGATCAGTTGATACAAGCTACTTGACAGGAACATTTATGGGAAGCCTGCCACAACATCCATATTGAGTTCCTGTTCCATGAATGACATGGCCGCAACAACTTTTTATAGTCAATATGGCCACCACAAAAAAATACTTATTTTCCCGCGCTCTCGCGGGTTCAATGTCTAGTTTTAGTAAAATTTATAACTTAAACACATTGAACTCTTATCAGTGAAAATTAAATTATCTTCGTACGTGTATCCCGCAATGTACAAAAATTCATCGATTATGAATTTTAAAAAATACTCAATATTTTAGGAAAAAAGGAATGCATTCATTGTAATTGATCTCATATAGCAGAGAAAAAATCTGTTATAAAATTCCATTTGAAATTATACACAACTACAGTTACAATCTTTCCAGTGGTGATTTCCATCACTTTGATTATTTTTTATATGTAGTGTTTGTATTGTTTTGTTCTTGTCTTAGTTGTTCTCCGGAGTTTGTCAGTTGTTTTCGATTTTCCCATCCGTCGAATATCCCATTGGTATTTCTTGACTACTTTTTAATGAGAAAATAAAAACAGGTATTTAACAACAACAAAAATTGAGAATAATGTTTTTTGAATATACATAATACCTTACCTTATTCGCGTGAAAAAAAGAAAACAATGTCTGTTGAATATAAGGAAGGAAATCACATGACAAAATGTTTGCACTCAGCACTGATATTAATTTAGTAACGTCACTATCTACCTGTGTTGTGCACCTGTAGAGGATCAAGTAGAGGACATGCGACCTGTGCAGTAAGTTTACAATGGGTGAGGAAATATTAATTTTATTAAATGCATATTTATCCATAGTGTATAGACAAATATTATAAACAAACAAATGACACGATGGCGCATATAAAATAGAACATGTATGATGAAATGAGGCTTGACCATGATGTACCTCATTTTTCAATGATAATGACTGTTGTAAATGGGGATAAAAAAAAAGTCGAAAGGCGAGTGCATTCGTGAGACAAAAACACAAAAGAAAATGTATTATAAATATCAAGCCAAGGGGAACTGGATAATCATAGCATCAAGTGATGTTACCTCTCACAAAAACGGTAGCGACAGCAGATACTTCATAATATTATATACTCATATAGAAATCTTTAATCTGATTTGTTAAAACAGTGTCACGTGATATTTGCCCATTCGTTGGGTCAACCGAAAATCGTTGGGTCGCATAGTAAGGTCAACCGCTCGCGAGGAAACCCCATGGAAATCCTCTCGTGAGCCTCACGTGTTTCCATTTATAGTTACTTCCCTTGATTCAGTAAAAAAAAAACATGGCGTCCGACAACAGGTTGCTTGCGGTGGATGAGGCAGAAATCGAACGCCTGCTGTCTGATAAGGACTCCAAGAATACAAAAAACAACGTGGTATCTGTCAAAAGTTGAATATTCGATATAATATAACAGTTATCACCCTTGTTGGTGTGTGACCCGACGGTTTGCCTCCCCTCGGAAAGTAAGGTCACCCTCGGGCAAGCCCTCGGGTGACCTTACTTTCCTCTGGGAGAAAAACCGTCGGGTCACACACCAACAAGGGTGATAATTGTATAAGGTTATATATACTAGTACTTCTTAATGACAAGTTCAGATACTAATTTATTTGTTCATGTACTGTTATTTTTATTACTCGACTTTCTAGAATCGTGCTACAATATATTAGGTAAATTCAACATGTAAACTAGTGGAAACCTAGATGGTTATAACTTTGGACGTTTCAAAACAATTATTTGCCCTTCCAACTTTTGGATTGTTGTTTAGGTTTTTAACATTTTCGTCACAACCGATGGGCCGTAAATCGACAAAATGTGCAAATTTTGTGCATCATAGTTGGTATGAAACAATCTTATTATTGTAAACAGGATGTCCAAAAAAAAAACAAAAAAAAAAACAGATCAGGTCAACTTTTTTTCGTGGGGAGTATTAATCACTAATTTCGACAGAGGGAATAAATTCTAAAAAATGTCATGCTGTATGTAATGACGCAATACCATCTCGTCCATTTTCCGGATTCCAAATTGTCACAAGTGTCCATATAAACAGAAATATGCTGCTGATTTTGCCAAGCTACTAAAAACTTTGGAAAATCCTTTGTTGCATATCTAATCTGGACACCAATTGTTTCCTCGGTCATGTTTTCTACAACGACGGTAAAGGAGGCACCAATTAAAACTATTTACAATGAAATTAATAGATAAATGTAATACAATTATTTCGAATCATATCCGCCACCGGAAAAAATATTTTATTAGTATCCATCACTTCTACGTTTGTTCAGCATTATAGTCCAGTCAATCTAGCATAAATTTGACCCTAACCTTAAAGTAATTGCAACAGAAGATGTTTCACCTTTAGCATTATACCCCAAATATACACAGAAAAAAGTCCAACAAAATCTAACTTGAGGAAGACTAAAAAATCACGATTTTAAAATTCCTATGGAGATTTGCATTGAAAATGGGAGATAACTCTGCAAAAAAGGCAGAAATATCAATAAAAATTGATACAAAGTTATAACTTTACCGCTTCTTTTCAGCAGAAGGTATTGATTCTTGATACTTAAGCCGTCTTTAGAGTATAACAAACAACTCTAAAGGTGTTTTCATGTCTTTTATCAAGCTACAACCTAGATTTCGTAATTCATTAGTTGACCATTTAATTAAATTTTTCAACATGTCAAGGTAAAGAATCTCAAATTTAATAAAAAATAATTAATCATACGTTTTTCTTTTTGTGGTTTAAAGTTTTTTTAAACAAGGTAGATGCTGAACAAATATAATTTACAGATATAAATAATACCAAAATTTCACATTATTTTTTTCAAAATGGTCACAAAGCCACAAATTTGCAATTTCGTTAATGAAAAATGCACAAAAAAAAATAAAAATACCCATAACACTTCGGTTTTGTACATTTCATGAGCAGAAGATTATATAATATAGTCAAATACGAACTTATAACCCCATCAAAGTATCATACTTTACATGAATTTTAAGAAAATCAACCAAAACCTGACAAATAAAGACTCATTTTGCGGAGTTATCTCCCCTTTCCAATGTTAATTTCCATAGGAAATTAAAAATGCTGATTTTGAGTTTTCCTCAAGTTAGATTTTATGGGACTTTTTTCTGCATATATTTGGGTCTTAATGCTATAGATTAGAACTAAAACATTTTATTTTGCAATTAGTTTGAGGTTAAAACTTAGTTTGACTGGACTAATATACATCCGGTTATGGTTTAGATAAATCTTTTATATAATTTATTAAATAACAATAAAGTATCTTGCAGAAAAATCCCTTCTTCCTCTTCATGAATAGAGGTTTTTAGTTAGGTTGGTACATGATTTTATTTGGAAGACAGATATTCACAAATTAATGGATTAGCTAATAACATGCTTAGCGCTTACGGATTTAGATACTGTCTCATGACTCATGCAGATACTTATCTGGACGTCAACTGTTTTCTCAGTCTTGTTTTCTACAACGACGCTGTAGGACATGCAAGAGGCACTCATTATCTACACTGAATTAAATTAGGAGACAAATTTTATAACATACATGTACAACTTTTTATCAACACACAGAAAAGAACTCAGACACTACATTGTTAGGAAATGCGAATGTTTTGAAAAAAACTTGCATCGTTTAACTTATGTAATATAAGAGGCACCCATTATTGTTATGATATTGTATTATTATATTTATTTTGTTATGATATTGTAATTATTATGTTTATTTATCTTGGCCTAATTTGTTTTGTGTGGCCTTATAACATGTATAATATGTTTACATAATACTTACAGCTGTTTACCAAATAATGTTATAACTGCGCAGTTTAGAAATCACTGGAACAATAATAGATACCGATGGAATGACTAGAACTTTCTATTTGACTTACGTAATAATTCTGGCGTGATTCGAACTTCTACCGTATTCCAGAAGTTTCCGTTCTACAGTATATATACGGACAAGAAATTTAGATTTAGAGAGCAGAACGTATTGGACCAGACATTCTTGTGTTCTCAGCTGTTGGATTTATTTACGTTTCACACATCATCCTTGACATACTTTTATTTACATTACATCATACTAGATTGTGACTGATTGGATGTAACATTCCGTTTGGATTCCCGCAACAGTGACGAGAAGAATTCCGGATTAGGAAAAGACGAAGGATTTTGAACAGTTAAGTTGACATTTTAGTTTTCTGTAATATTTTTTGTAAACTTTGTATATAATAAATCTTGTTAAATTTTATTATTGATTTGTGTCTTTTGTTGGTTACAATTTAAAGGTGATTTCGGCCGTAACATTATCTACACTGACTTAAATCACAGTGAGGAGACAAATTTTATAACATACATGTACGCCTTTTTATCCACACACAGAAAAGAACTCAGACACTACATTGTTGGGAAATGCGAATGTTTTGAAAAAAACTTACATCGTTTAACTTATGTAATATAAGAGGCACCCATTATCTACACTGACTTAAATGAGGAGACAAATTTCATAACATATACATGTACGTCTTTTTATCCACACACAAAAAAGAACTCAGACACTACATTTGTTGAAAAAATACGAATGTTTTGAAACAAATTACATCGTGGAACTTGTGTAATAATAGCTAGAGGTAAAAGTTATTATGATATATAACGGATAAATATTGATTTTGACATTATTTAAATTCTTTATATAAATATGCTATAATTCTATGCCTATTTTGGAATGAACAATGAAACAGAAATTCAAATACGTGATTCTATAAAAACAGGCACCTAATTCGTAAAACGGAACTGTCAAGAGGACCATTATACAAATGTACATTAGAAAAAGAGTACTTATATTTGATATACACATACATTGTGTGTGTGTATATATATATATATATAGATAGATAGATAGATAGATAGATAGATAGATAGATAGATAGATAGATAGAAAGATAGATAGAATTGTTATAATAGAGATTATTGTTTTTTTATTTCAAAATTGAAAAACAAGACTGTTACAACACAGAAGTATGGTGAACTGTCGGAATCCAGGTAGACGATGAAAGTGTAATTTTTATTATTTCCAACAATGTTTAAGGCATTGGTGTTTATTGACGAGGCGTAAAAAATCGAAACAGAAGATGTTTCCCGCGACTATCATGAACATCAATGCTGGATTTTAGGTAAAGTCGACCGAAAGACGCATAAGAGCAGATTAAAATGCTAAGTGTAGTATGGCCTGCAATTAAAGCAAAAAAAGATATATATTAAAAGTTTTACAGTTTGATAAAAGTAGAGCACATTATATTTTTTGCTATAAATTTTCATTCCTGTACAAAAAAATTGAGATTCGAGGATTTTATTTACTTATGTTTATTGTAAATGTCTATTACGATCAAAGGCTGCCACTTTTTTTTGTTTAGACAATTAGAAATTGAAAATCTAGCTGATTCCACACAACCTATAAACACTGTATGATATTTAATGTTATTTTTAATTTAATTTTTAATTGAATTAATTTTACAACAAAAGAGAGATAACTTATAGACACTGTATGATATTTAATATGTTGAGACAAAAACCGTTATAATTTTTAAATACGACACTGGAAGTAAGAGCAAAACTGTTGAGAATCAATAGCTTTTAAAAGAAAGCTAATTAATGTTTAGATTCTATTATTATTTCTCTTTCACCTAGTATTATAAGTTATATGAAATGTCCTTTAACAACTAAGATATTATTTTAGGACTGCTTCTTTGTTTGTTTGTGACCGACATAGTTCGGTAAATGTAGCTTCTTTCATTTCACATGTGTTCTGTGCAAACGAGGGCAAAATCGATAATAGAAATGCGTAGCTTAAAAAAATGAAACTTTATTAATAAGTACATGAATACATTTTTCTTATTGTTTCCAGTGAAATATTCATAATTTTTCTTAAAAAAAAACTTAACTCATCGTTACTAAAATGGTGAAAAATGGTTACAAAATATTGCCAAGTTCGTTGCATCTGTGATCAAAATTTGAAGTTGCTAAAAAGACTCGCTAGACTGACATTTCCCTAGGCTCCTCTATACTGTTACCTTATGAAAGTCAGATGTTGTTCTAGAGTTAGCAGTTTTCGGGTAAATTAAAAATCGTGTCGACTTCTATGGGCTCCATATATCTTGTTAAATTTTGACACATACTTTGTTAAGATAAGTATATTTCAATGGCCAGCTGCTAATCAATGCTAAACATATAGCTCAACTCCTATTTTGTGTTTAAAGTTAAAGTGGAACTAAAACGCCTATAGAAAGTTGTTTTCATTTTATAGTACTAAAAAAACGTATAAAAACGCAAAAAACCCGATGAAATTCGGTAACTTAGTTTTCGAGATATTAGCAAAATACTGGCCGATCGTCATTTGCACACCTGAACGATTTGTTAAAAAACTAGAATATTACTAGTCGCCGGAAGTGACGTACTGTGCGGTTCAGATCTTGTACATAAATAGGTACAGGTCATTTGATTCAGTTGATTGTTTATACGTTATTGGTGACAACTATCGATTGACAGTGCTTCTTATATATTCACCGACACTTGTTTGATGAAACATTGTACTTAATTTAAATCTACAATTCAACAATGGGAAGGAATTGTGCAGTTGCGGGATGCAGCAACTCTGCAAAAATGGGACATACTCAACACGCTTTTCCAAAAGATGACCGACAACGTAACTTGTGGGTTCGTTTTGTAAAACTAACCCGTGTGGATTTAACTGTGCCAACTAAACACTCAGCCATATGTTCAGAACACTTCTCAGAAGAATGCTATGAGGTTGACAGGTTGAGATTCAAGGAGTTATTTGGTTTATCTGCTCATAACGGCAAGAGACTATTGCCAGGTTCAGTGCCAAGCATTTATCCCAACCAGCATGACCAGTATACATGGTATAGTGACGGTCTGCACCAAAATACTTTTGAAAAAATAATTTCTAACATATCTGATCTTATTTGTTTTTATATACCATGCATATGTCTTTATATATACATCAAATTTATGTGTATATATGCACATGTTTAATATGAATGCATTAGCATAATGTCATTGTGAGAATAAGCCTACATTAAGCCTATGCAGCCTCTCCTGTTGAATCAAAATTTTTTATGTATAAATATATTGTACCTTTACATCATACATAGGGTATATTTAAGGGTATTTTTAGAGTTATTGTGTTTGATTTACACCCCTTCTTTTCAAACCACCACAGTTACCAACATCCTGAACATAGGGCTATTTAAAAATATTATTAATGGAGTAAGTAGAAGGTACATGTAAGGCCGCTTATATCAAATGCAGAGCCTTGACAGGCATGACTTTGAAAAGATGTAGCCAACAAGCTAACATAAGTTGTAGTACAATAAGAGGCTATTATAGCGAAATGTGTAGCTCCATAAAAAGTTATTCTGGTCCCATGTCCCTCTGAATTTTTTTATCTTTCTATGAGCATAAAAGTTATACATTTGTAACCATAATAATTTCAAATATTAAGAGTCTGCTGACTATGGTAAAATAATACAATATAGAACAATACATGTACTTCCATGATATAACTACCTCTCTATTTATATAACATGTTCATGATCATAATCCTGATAATGCAGAAAATAATTTGGGTAAAAATGTAGCTTTTTTTAAAGACATTCTATTTCATTAGCAATGTAAAGCTAAAGCAAAGTTTGAATGTCTAATTATTTATTAAAAGAATATGTATTTATTTATTCATTATTTATAAAAATATATATATATATATGACACTTCCAATCGTTTTAATTTTAATTTCCCCCTAAATAGTATTAAACACCTGTGAAAATTAAAACAAGTTCATGATATAAAACAAATTAGTAAACATGTGGATGGATATTTATCACCTTTAATCCTGGTAATTAAAACAGTTAAAGTTTTAGCACCTATTAATTAACATCCTGTTATCTAGTAATAAAGATCAAACAAAAGTTTTAATCCCTCCAATCAGGTAAATAACAACTTGGCCATGCACCTACCACCTGTGGAGTAAATCAATATAACGGTAACAAAGTCATTAGAAAGGTGTTATGGAAACCAGTTGTGACTGTTATTATAATTCAAATTACACAAAGAGCATAAAGTCCCATAACCAATATTAACCAAATTATAACTCTACAAATGTGGGAATTATCTTATAAGTTGAATATTTTTTTTTTTATTAAAATCCCATCAAAATCTTTTATTAAAGTTTTAGGTGTACAGTGAAGTTTCTCCAATGATTCTCTACATATTTTTATTATTACAACAAGGATTGTAAGAAATTACTTATCTCTCTCTACATATATGTCTCTGATTAAACTAAGAAATTTATTATATTTTTATAAGAAAATTCTGAAATTTGATGAATCTGTCAATTCAATAAAAAAACACATTACAATTCTACATCAAAATCTATATTACTATTCAGTAACTTATATCACTATTTGTAAAACATCTGTTTTAAAACTATCAATTAATATTGTGTCTTATATTTGCTTGTTTAAAAAAATAGTGTTTGTTTTTTATTCCTATAAGATGGTCTTCCATTTGTATTTATGTTATACACACCTTTCAAAATATCTTTCACTTTCATTCTTGTTATATATATGTATATGGGGGCATTTATTGAAATTTATTGGCTATACTATTAGAAATCACTAGCATTGCTGTCTTCATCCATAATATATTCCTTCTGGTCAATGTAAACAAGTTCAAGAGTAGCCCGCACTGTACGTCATTTCCGGTCAATCGGGGTCACTCAGCGAGGAAACCCTGTTTCCGGAAATAGCGCTGATTGGATTTCCCACAGGTAAAAATAATCCAACTTCACTCGCTATTTTCTCCGTTATTACTTGACCAAATTTCATCGGGTTTTTTGCGTTTTTATACGTTTATTTAGTACTATAAAATGAAAATAACTTGCTATAAGCGTTTTAGTTCCACTTTAAGGAAGTTTACCCTTGACTTAATGAAAAACGTCAAGTAAAAAGCCTGAAATACGGTAAGAGAAATTGAATCGATATATAGTACATGATAACTGTGTTCCTGTTTTGTTTTTTTTTTTATAGATTAAGGTTATTTTTTTTATTTCCATTTGCAAGACTCCAACAGGCAGTATTCAAAAATAAACACACATATAAGTACTGTAATACAAAGACCCGGCATATCATTTTCTTTCTGTGTAATGGATGACGCTTTTTGTTATTTTGATGAAGGCAGTTCAAGAAGTCTGGCATCTCGTCTATGGTTACGGTAGTTAGTTTGAAACACAAGATGCATCTACATCAATCTCCGAAACAGAGGCTCTTGTATCTCCTACGTCAATTATTGATTGACGTAGGAGATACAAGAGCCTCTGTTTCGGAGATTGCATCTACATGTACTATGTTGAATATTTGGATTTATTTCTCGAAATATTCAATGAGGAATACTTGAAAACAGTACGCCGACTACGTGATGACTTCAACTTTCCTTTTATTACCTTATTTTTTTAAGTGGCAATATACGGTGCACAAGTACAACTATCGCCTACAAATTTTTAAAAGAAATGCATTTCAAAGTAATAAATGTAAGAGAAATAAACATTCTGATACATCAAGAGTGAACATAATTCTATAATATGCTGTTGGCGTGGCCAGTGATGCAAGCACAGCAATAACCCCTTCCAGAAACTCATTTCCAGTATCACTATTCTGACTCTATAATTTGAAGCAAGTTATTCCCCTTACATTAGTACTTCCATTTCCGGCGAACGAAACTTTTTTAGCCTTAGTATGTAGCACAATATGGCTGCCCCCATTAAACAAAGACTTTTCTAAATGACCCATATGTAGAAAATGCATATGATCCTATAACGCTTTAAAAACTATTTGCTGGTATATACATTAATTGTCTCCTTCTATTTTTGCCTTCGTGAAAGTATTTTAATAAAAACAGATATCGCTCATCTTAAGTTAATTATTTTTTTCCTGTTGAAAATCTTCAATTTCTGGAAGGTCTCGATATTCAAAGTACTTCTGTTCGTGTTTGATTCGATGCAGAAGCCAAGGACCAAATCTTTCTGGAACGTGTTCTGGACCATCTGACTGAAATTTGGACATGAAATTTATGCCAATATCACTATCAAATGATGGTGACAAGAAGAACGGAACTGAAAATCTGTCAATACCTATATCAAGGACACGATGCTTGGTGGCCTTTAAACGACCGCCCATCATTCTGGAAAACGTAACACCTATATTCATAATTAAGCTATTCTTCCGAGGTGGCACTGCAATCCATGTCCCATCTGGACCTAAAACTTCGAGGCCGTCGTAGTTGAATATATGTAACAATGTCAAAAAATCGGAATCCATGTGCTCAGGTGTTGTAACAACTTTGGCATCTTCAATGACCGCATTTTGAGGTGGAGCTCCTTTCCATGGAGGATAATGCATAATACGAAACGTAGAACAAGGCTTATCTGAAAACAAGCCTTCAAACGCATTTTCTTGTATACCCAGACCAAGTGCAGTAAGGCGAAGTATTTCTTGTGAGGTTTCATGAACTATTTCATACATATTTTGTAAAAACTGTTTGAAGCTGACAGTGCCGTCCTCTTCGGGCCATACTGACTTTTCATAAAACCAGTTGTCAGGTGATATAGTTTTATCGTCTGCACGCACGTCACGTGCAAATTCAAATCCTTCTTTTCGGCTTGGTTCTCCTTCAACCACTGGAAAATATCCACGGTAAACATTATGGTTATCCGTTTTCCAGTTTTTCCGAGCCAGCTTCATTTTTGTTTCTAAAGGTAAACCAAAAAACCATTTACACACGTTAAATAACATATCATAATCTATTCCTTGGACGTTATCAATATATAAAAATCCTATATTTTCCAGGCAATTAACTACGTCATTTGCTAGTTTCAACCGGTCAGTCTTCGACCTTGACATATCAATTAGTGGTATAGGCAAATTGGACATATTGGACTCTGAAAAAAAAATTATGCATTATGAATAAAACGTATCACAAAATACCGAAATAAATTTGATGCACTTCATGGCCATTTCGTTGACTGACAACTCATCAGCAGTGCCCGAGATCAAAATATTGGAAATCAGGTTAAAGATATAATGATGAATTAATAAGAACAACCATCGAAAATCAAAACATTTAAAACAAACAGGTATCCAAACTCAGCTAATGGTTACCTCTGCATCAAAAGGAAGAGCCTTAGAAAGTTATTCATGCTTTTAAACATTTATTGTTAATCATTGATCGAAGAATTTTATTCGAATATTGCATGTAATATACTTTTCTACAACTAAATGGTAAAAAACTGAGTCTGCCTTTGGGAAAAACACGTTAAACAATTCAAACAACTTTTTTTTTATTTCTAAGATAGATCGAATTGGAGCAATGAACTTTGACTTATGGGACTACACAAAATCCCCCGTAAATAAAATTTTATTGCACCTGGCATTTGATTAATTCTACTACGACAAAATAAATGGTGATAATTAATTCTTTGATACCAATTTTGATACACATAATGTGCATAGTTCGTTGTTGTACGACTCGTCAGTAGTGCTCAAGGTCTAAAATGGTGAAAACCAAAACACTGGAAAAGCAAATTCCATGTTCATATGTTTTTAGTTTTTAATTGTAGTGCATGTATTGTTTTGGTCTTGTCTTCGTTGTTCTCCGGAGTTTGTCAGTTGTTACGATTTTTCTCTCCTTCGAATATCCCTTTGGTATTTCTTGACTTTACTTAATAAATGCCAAAAATAACCAAAAAGTGTTATATATCCAAAATCATGGCTCAGGTTCGTGTAAGCGTACTTTTATTCCGGCGTGTAGATTTTCCGATGAGTAATTTTACACCAGTGTTATCATTCCGTAAATAGTGCGAAACAGAACAAACAGACAGTCAAGTTTTGTTTATTTTGATTATCACAGGCATTTATAAACACGAATCTGGGTTTCTTATTGCTGTCACCAGTGCGTTTTATTTCTAGGTAGGGTTATCGTTCTTGAATTAAATAAAAATTTAATTCTTTATTTCAAAGTTTATTTATTTACTTTTTGCTCGAATTTTATTTGAAGTTTTAAAAATGTATTCATTGTTTAAAGTTTTAAATTAGCTTATGCTAATTTGGCATAATCTTTGTATTTTCATAAATTGAATGTTACCTTTTTATATCATAAAGAGTATTTCTGTATAAACATTTGGCTTGTCAAGATTCCTTTACCTCCTGCAATGTTAACTCAATCTTTTAATATAGGACTGTTATTGTTAATAAGATTGTTCCATATAGAATTATGCATGGATAAATGATAATTTAGAATTACATTTATACAACTGTTGATGATTTGATGAATTTGTAGAAATTGCCTTTATAAATTATATTCGTTTAATGAAGCTTTCTTATTTTTAGAAGCCTGATTAGTTAGCTATATACATATAAGGTTTAAATAGTCGAAATCTACTTTAAAATATCTTCACATTAGTAAATCCCGAACTTCCGATTACATATTAAATGACATTTTGTCAATTTCTGCTAATATTATAATGATAAAGATTATACATGTATTACTAAATATGGAGCAGAGGAATATCAGACGATTTTGAATTTCCTGAACGACAAATCGTACAACCAAACATTTCAATGAAGAATAATTGCACTAGGTAATTTTTTGCAGGATAAATTACACTAGTGTATAATTTCCACATGACAATTTATTTCTAAATGCTGGCTTTGATATTTTTATCCCCCACCAAAAAAAACCAAAAACCCATGCCCCATTTTATTTAATAGTCCCCCTAAAAAATTCTTTTTAAGAGTGTTTTGGAAACACAGCTGAAAAAGGATAATTTACACTAAGCATGGAAAAAGTAACCTAGTGCAATAATTCCTCTGGAAATTATACACTAGTGTAGCGTGTCCTCTGGAAAGAATACACTGGTGGAACGAATACACTGTTACATTCGCACCCTATAGTTTTTCTCCTTATGGGAAGATGTGTTTAAAGAGTTCCTTTTAGGGTAGCTTATGACTGGGAACTTCGTTTCAGAGACTTAGTGTTGACATTCCAACGCAATTATTACTTATTGCTTTTCATTTTTATTCTTCTACAAAAATTTAGTTAATATCTGTCAGGTCCGATGATTCTCGAACAGAAATATATTGGTCTTGTTACTGGCGATCATAATTGCAGAACAATAACCTGATTTAAACCTACCCGTATTGACCACCATAGTGGGTCATCAATCACGTGTAGAAGATACCGAACCAACAATGTCAGAAGGGAAATCCTAAATCATCATCCAGAGGACAATACTCGAACGAGACAAACCAAAATGGAACACGACTGGCAAACATACGGACAAAGAGAGAGAGACATATACAAACAAAGAACACTGAAAACTAAAGCTTGGACAGTAGGAACTCCAACAAAAAACCTGAAGTAATATCACGTACTCCGGAAGAGAAAGCATATCCGGTTTCGCCTGCGACACCCGTCGTATTGCCCAGAGATCAAAACCGTAAATAGGTCTATATCCATTCGGTAAATGTCAAAATCGATAAGAGAACTGGAATCACACAGGGAATATGTCAATGATCATTTGTGACACACTCACCTGATAACGATTGACCAGATCATGATGTCGACCGTAAAACGTTTTAATTGATGATGTTAGTCGAGGCTGGATGTATCCTTGACTGAGCAGTTTATTTGTCAGTGTCCTTGCTCTCTCAAGAAAGTCACTGTAGAGTACACAAGATCTACAATAGCGGATCAACTGAGAAACGTAGAAACCATATGCAGGTGATGCAGGATTATTGATGCTCAGAAAAGGAAAATTCACGATTTTAAAACTAAAATCATCACGTTTGTCGTATAATTTAGTGTTCAACCGTCCTCTGGTGCCCAAGTATGAAGCAGACTTATTAGATTCTATAGTCTGCTTTATTTCCTGCTCATTGGGATAGATAAGATGTAGATTTTCTTTAAACTTACTGTTATTCAAAGAAAGTACATCATCAATATAGCGGAAGCTTAAATTAAAGGACTAGGCTAATTTCTTTTCATTGTTATGCAATAACCCTTGGGTAAAGTCTGCCTCATAAGGGTAAAGAAACAAATCCACAGGAAGCGGTGCACAATTGGTACCCATTGGAATACCAATGGTCTGTTGGAAAAATTGTCCAGTAAATTCAACAAAGATGTTATCAATTAAAAAGTTCAGCATTCTAACAATGTCTACCCCCAAGTACTCTTTGTTCGAATCAGTGTACTTCTTGACAAAATATGCCTTTTGTCTACATAAAATTAAATAAGTATATCTTCTTAGATAGAGGAGCCTAGCGAATGTATCAGATGACGTCGTGGCGTTTCCCGCGTTTTCACTGTCGTTGAATTTCAACTTCAAACGTAATTTTAAGGCATTTTACGCTTCTAAAGGGGATTGCAGGATAAAGACAATACAAAGTCATTATCGGAAAATATAAAATTTATTTGGGCTCGCTGCGAAACATGGCGAAAAGGCTCACTAAAGCTCGGTTTTTCTCATGTTTCTAAAGCTCGTCCAAATAAATTTTATATTGTATTGTATATGTAATAAGATTTACTTTATTATATTATGATGCTGTGTGCTTACTTTATTCTATTTTGCTTTATTTCGTTTCTTTGTTATATTATGTGGTTACATTATTACATTATGTACCTTTTTCTTTATGTTGGGTGACTCAAGCTCACATTTATATTCAGAAACAAAGATCTTTATATGAAGTAGATACTATATCACATGCAGTACGTTATTATGTTCCCCCAAAGAAGTGGGGAACATATTGTTTTTACTCTTTTTTACCTGTCCTGTCGTCCAACCAAGTGTTCTCGAAAACGACTGAAGGGTTCGCGACCAAAATTGGAACAAAAATCAGGTGTTAAAAATTCCAATATCGTCGCCGTGACGATAGAAACAGCCAAAATGTAAAAAAAATACATGAACTTTAGATCTCTCTAGCTAATTCTCGGGAACCGTTTACTCGATGATTTCAATATTTTATACAAGTATATAGCCCCATGTTTTTTTTTCTCCAAATGACACCCGCTTCAAGATTCTAGAACAATACTGTTCTATATGTTATATCCACTCCAAATTTTATATGATGGTACACAAGTATGCATAGATGTGCTTTTTGACTCTGGAATTTTCAAAATGGACGCCTTTGCCATAGAAACAGCAAAAATAAGAAAATAAATTAAAGGTTGTAGAGGCTTGATTCTTGTTTTAAAAATAGGTCACCACAAGTACTTTCGATCAGCTATATTGGAAAATCCAAGAAGGCCGCCACTCGAAAATTAAAAAAAAATCCAATACATTCAAAACAATTCAGGGAGCTGTAGAAATTGATAGTAGGAGCCATGTGGCAATGGGAACTTGGGGGGAACCAACTGCTACGCTGTTCGTAACAATTATATCTAGTTCTTATTGTTATGTGCAAACTTTATTAGGATTTTCGGAACTTTTTGTTCCGCTAATTTTTGTGACATCACCGGTTTTTTACAAAGCGTTTGTGAGTAAGAATACTACAGTATTAAGTATGTCATAATTGTTCTTTTATTGAAGTCAGCATGATAAATCAAAATTATGGGTGGTCTTTTTATGAAATAAAATAATAAAAAAGATACAAGAAAACATGTATACAAAGTTAAGACAATGGAATTAATTAACTACAACCATAGACTCGGAAATGAACACAAATAATCTACTCTATTGTATTTCCATTTAAGGATGCTCGTTGGTCATGTTTTGGTCTTTTCTGTCAGATTTTTGGAATCCTCGGGTTTTATCCATTTCTTAAACATGAAATTTTTTGCCCATGAACCCCTACTTTTTCTTTTATAATTCAATCATATATACCTTAAAATGGTATTTGACAAAATTTTATGAAATCCTTTTTATTTTTTCATACATTTTTGAGAGACTGAAGTTGTCAATGCAAAAACAATGAAAAATCCAGAGAAAACCCATTTCCTGCAAATTGTCAACGCCTTATAGCTCTAAAAAGAGCACATGAACCTATATTTTTTTCTTGCTTATTTGTTTACTATTCATATGTTCTCTCAAACTAAAACACCTATTTCAAATCCTATTTATTTCCTATTAGACCAGCGATCATTCTTAAGGATTGTTTACAATTTTGAAACAGGGTATACGATATAACCTTTTTTGCGGCAGTTTACGCTTCATAAACCCCGAAACTGTTTATATTTAAACGTAAAGTCGATTATTTAATATAATATAACTTGCCCAACCATTAACCAATCACATTGTCTGTTACAAGTCAAATTAAATTAGTTCTTACTCAATAAGACTAAGATATTTACTGAATTGTACATGTAATAAATGCTTTGGTGAATTCCATTTAACTTCAGGAAAATCCCGGGTGGAGGCGCTTCACCAGATAGTTTTGATATTATGAATTTGCCGCAGTAAAGGATGGCATTACGATGATTTAGCAAATAAAAAAGACTGTATTTTCTACTAAATATACAAGTATGATAAAGTTGGATGAATTTTATAAAACAAGTACATATATATATATATAAATAAAAGAGAATCTAAATATAAAAAAGCGTGTCCTGCCCTACAAGTAACAGATGTTACATAGAACTGAAATGTGATAGGCTACATTCATGACACTAGCAGGAAAAAAAAACATTCCAAAAATAATCAATGTTACAAAGTTTACTTACATATTGTAATGACTTCTCGTGGCCGTTCAAATATCGTATATTTTCAGAGATATATGTACTCAAAATATGTGTAAAGTTTATCTGCAAATAAATGAAGGGTACATGTGTGTGTATTGATATCACAAAGGTCAGAAATAAGTACAACGCATCAACCATATTGTTATTTTACATCGTTTTTTTAACTTCTTGCAATATAAAATACCTAATATATATAGTAAAATATTTTTGAAATAATTTTGCCTTGAAGGCTATTTATTAATCAATCGAAAAAAGAACTTGTCATTAATTACTGTAGCTAAATTATATTTAAAAGATAATTATAATACTTGTTCCTTTCATTGAAATCCGTCTTTATTATTGGAGGATATCAAGCATTTGGTTCTGAAAAGTGGTGCTTTATCATCCAATAAAAGTCTAAATATAAGTAAAAAACCTTGACCGTGCACACATTTTAAGTGTGAAGGGTTTTTGCGCTTGACACAAAATGTTTTTCGGTCAAGACTTTTACACCCCAGAAAAACTACACAAATGAAGCATTCGATTCTAAAATGCTGACATAAAGTGTTCCCGGAGTTTTCTGGATAAATAACATACTCAGTTCATCATATGAAGTAGCTACATAGCCGCTGTGGACAGTTAAGATTTTTCTACTTTGTATGCAGTCCGTTTAACGGTTTGTTAAAGAATAGTTGAGTGCAATATTTAACGTACCTTTCTCTATTGTAATATCGTGAATAACTGAAAACCGTTTGCGAAAAACCCACAGAAATCGGGATCTGTTCACCATGTTCACTGAAAAGACTACAGATCTCAATATGACTTGAATAGTTAACGAGTTCTGTGCCATAGGGCCGATTATCGACCCAACGTCATACTGCTCAGAGTGGAGCAGGGCCGATCCATCGGCAAATTCAAATTCTGTGACACAACAGAAGGACATTGTGACATTGCATTATGTACAGACTTCCCATGAATAGAACTTCTTGACGATATACCATTGAACCGTTTGTGGGAATAATACCTTTGAGGGCTGCAGTCAGTGGGGAAATGCATTGTAGGTGTAGCCATGCCAAACTATTCTGACGCTCTGTTGATTTTATGTTACGTGATTGTGCTGTTGTATCCTACCAGTAATTATGAGAACCTTAGCTTGTTTTAACTATCTAGATAACGTACCATCCAACCAATTTTCCCATTTAGACTGGGTATAGCAATCGCTTTGTTTGTAATCATACAGTTTGGCTTGATAGTGTGTATTATCCACCAGAGGTGAAGGGGTGAAGGGGTGGGTTTGGAAACCATAAACTGGTTTAACCCCACTTCTCCGAAATGTCTACACTCAAACTGCACACACCGATTAACATTCGGTAAACCTCGTTAATAATCACTGCCAACAGCACTTCAAGTACCTTATTTCTATAAAACTGAGAAGGTAATTGGGAAAATATAAAACTGATCTAGTTTTATGATAATGCAGATTCTAATGGTTGTACTTGTACAGTGTCAACTTATCTTTCTTATCGCAGAATACGAATGACAAAATGACTCACCGGCCATTTTAGTTTACAGAAAGATGTTTTAAGGAGATAGTTCTATAATACATTTTAAAAGTAAATTGTACCTAAATATCATTGACCGAATGTAAAATTTCTGAATAAATGTAATATGTATCACATGTAATATTGAAACGACAACATAAGATTTTATATCTTATTTAAGTTATATTTAATTTTTCTTTTTTACGATAAAAATCAATTAAATTATAGTTGTATACTAGTATAGAGGTCTTTTCTAGAATAACAATGAACTTATACCATGAACTTACCTCATGAAAAATGTATTTTTACGTATACATAAAGATTAGTTTTCTTACTGTATATATCACAGAGTTACTGAGTAACAAATTGAACGATTACATTTATAGCAGAATTTAACATATTCCCAAAGACTGAGTAGATATAAATCAACCAATTTTCCGAATTTTAACCATTCCCAATGGTTGTACTAGTATGTACTTGATTTTAGAGTCCCAGGACATAAGCCTAATGACAAACTCAGTCTGGTGAATTGATTGAAAAAGATGTATTTTAAAGACCTGACCTGAGTTCAGTGGTTCAGATTTGCAGTAATAACGTATGTGTTTTAATTCATTTGGTTTTTTAAACCCCCAAGGCGAAGAAAATATTTTATTTCCATAACGATGATATAAGTATCAATTGATTTTCTGTCTGGAAAGAGGCAGGAGGGACGCGTTTCAGTGAGTTAAGGGGAAACTCGGAGGTACATATATGATGCTCTGTTTGCAAACCAGCACACAAAGATGAGGCTCAAATTTATCTAGCATCCAAATTTCATAAACTAAAATAATAGGGAATTCCGAGTAAACAGTACACAGTACTTTGATTTCTTGTAATATTTCACACCGAATATTATGCTATGGACCAACAACTTATCATACATCTTAAATAGATGTTATCTTTTTTTTCGTTTTATATTTACCACCAAATATAATGCTTTAGGAACAAAAGCTTACCCTGCAGGACAAGCAATACAAAGATGGTTTCTGTTTTCGTTTTATTCTTGACACCGAATATTACGCCAATTAAACATTTTTCCATCTTTTTTCAATTTCAATAAAGTTCATTCAATGGATATTTCAAGCAGTTATTTTTATGATAGGAACATATAATACAGTTTTTATTGGCGTTTTGCATCAGATCCTTTCATTTCTGTTATCCGTGTTTCCTCAATTTCTGGAAGGTCCCTAAATTCGAAGTACTTTTGTTCATGTTTCATACGATGTAGAAGCCAAGGACCAAACCTTTGCGGGATATGTTCTGGAACATTTGATTTAAACTTGGACATAAAATTAACGCCAATATCACTATCAAACGATGGTGATAAAAAGAACGGAACCGAAAATCTGTCAATGCCTATATCAAGGACACGATGTTTGGTGGCATTGAAACGTCCACCCGTCATTCTTGAAAATAAAACTCCAATATTCAAAATTAAACTGTTCTTCCTTGGTGGGACTGCAATCCATGTTCCATCTAAACCTAATACTTCGAGACCATCGTAACTGAATGTATGAAGCAAGGTTAAGATCTCGGAATCCATATGCGCAGGTGTTGTCACAACTTTGCCATCTTCTATCAATGCATTATGAGGTGGTGCTCCGCTCCATGGAGGATAATGCAGAAGTCGAAATGTAGAACAAGGCTTATCTGAAAATAATCCCTCAAATATATTTTCATTTATTCCTAAACCAATGGCAGCTAGTCGCAGAATTTCCATTGAGGTTTCATGAAATATTTCATACATCTTTTGTAAAAACTGTTTAAAACTGACACTACCATCCTCATCAGGCCATACTGACTTTTCGTAGAACCAGTTGTCAGGGGATACAGTTTTATCGCCTGCTGGCACGTCACGCGCAAATTCAAATCCTTCTTTTCGACTTGGTTCTCCTTCAACTACAGGAAAATATCCACGGTAAACATTATTGTTATCTTGTTTCCAGCTTTTCCGAGCCAGCTTCATTTTTGTTTCTATAGGCAATCCAAAGAACCATTTACACACGCTAAATAACATATCATAATCTATTCCTTCTACATTATCAATGTATAGAAATCCTATACTTTCCATACATTGAACTACTCCCCTGGCCACTTCCATTCTATCCGTCTTTGACCTTGACATATCAATAATGGGTATAGGCAAATCTGACATATTTCGGCTTTGCTGTAAAATATATTAATTAAATTTATTATATATCTCTATCAGCAACATAACTATTTATCTGTGCGGCGTATTATTTGGCGGGCAATTAAGAGTACCATTAAAGGCTTGTTGAATATAGCATGTGCTGTTTACTATCCACAAGATGTTGTCAAGAAGGTACAGCTGAACGGCAATAGTAAACAGCACGTGTTAGTCATGCTAATACAAACCTTTTACGGCAATCGCCGATCTCCACCATTAAAATTTAACTTAGGCAAGTGTATTGGAGCTATTTCTTTCCCGATAAAAGATTCAATGTGACTAAAAGTACCGAGAGAAGTCAAGGAATAATATAGAGCTTGGTGAATGTGAAATTATTTACTTGATAAGTAAATATGTTGTAAGATTTTTTATGTAAAAATTTTCCCAATATAAGTACAGAACTGGTACAGATTTAAATAGCTCATCGCAAAGTATTTACATTATTCTACTCACTTGATACAAATATTGAATATTATTTCTAATAATATACTTACCAGATGTACTAGAAAGTCAATTTGTAGTTGTACAATCTCTTATAATGTCAATAATATATGTATTCACTCAGATACCACTATCAATTTAGTATGTGTGTACACGTCTTTCTATATATTCTATTTGTAGTAACCTTTTTGTCTCTGATAAGGACCGGTTATGAAAGGACACTTACAAACAATGAATATTTGTTGGGATAAGTAGTTTATATTTACCTTGGGCCGTGGAATGGACCAGGAAAATTGATCTGGCCCTATGGCTCGAGCCAGATCAGTTTTCCTGGTCCATAACACGGCCCTTTGGCGGTCCATATATCGTGATATTGCCCTTATCATCAGTAACTACTGTGTTTATTGCATTGAAGAACAAATGAACAAAGGTATTACCAAAAAAGGATTTATTTTTTTATATTTGGACTAAGTAGTTGTAGTCTCATTGACTGACGATATTTCATACTCACAGAGGAAAGGGAATGTTTACAACCTCCCTGTCTGCCATAATGCGTCGTATCTCAATTTTCCGAGTCATCGTTGTCTTTATTCAAAGGGAAATAACTCTGAAACAGATAGTGGTCCCTAATAATGGTATTGCCCGGCGATACCAGATTTTTGGACCGGTAGCGTTCGTATCACGCATTTCTGAATTTCATTTTTGCCGTACTTATACCGATTAAATAATAGAATTTTTTAATGACTTGCAATAAGCATTTATAATAGCTGCACCTTTGTGCACAGAATTATGATCTGAAATTAACCAGGGGCGTTTCCAGGATATTTTGAAAGGGGGGGGGGGGGGGGGCGTATGATAAAATGTTTTGGACCATTTGTTTTGCTAAAAAACAAAATAATTGTGAAATGCACTAATGTAACGGTTCCTGACTTGGAGCATGTATATTTTATAGTTAAAGTGTCAGGGTTTGATATTTTTTATGCCGAATTCTCTCCATTATTTTTTATTTTTGAAAGGGAGGGCGTACGCCCATTACGCCCTTACCTGGACCCGCCCCTGTTAACATCTGGCTAGATGTGCATAATATGCTTTTGTCCTCAAGTCCAGCATTGCCCCAAGATTTCCACCGCTTATAACTCTGTTTAAGTGACAGTTATTGGTAGATGGTTTGCCTTGGATAAAAACAAAGATCAAAAGCATGTTGTGTCTCTTTTTGTTGCATATGGCATGCTCTGGTCCATATATAGGTCACCACCGTTTTCATAAACCACATTTAAGTAACTATAATGTTGCTTGCGTTTGATGCAAGAATGACCGAGTGGATGCTACTCTCAAATCATGCAGTATGTAGCACGCTTTGTTCCTCAAGGTCGGTAGTGTTCAAAGGTTGTATATGTCCGTGTACTCCTTTTAAATAACAATTATTGCTACCTTGCAGTAAACCAGAAAGGTCGAGAGCATGCTATATCACTTTATAAAGTTTTAATATTTAGTGCTTCCGGTCTTCACAAACTGTTAGTTGGTACCTGTTAATATTACAGGGTGAATAATGAATTTTGCATTATTTTTAGGTCCTTTTGATATTTTTTGAATTCGGTCTTTTAAAATGTTTTGGAATATTGTTTTGGTTTTCGACATTTTATGCCTTAAGCACAACTGATGATAAGAAAATCAACCAAATCTGAACAATTATATATAGAATAATGGGTAGTTTCGTTTTTGATACTGACTATATCATGTGGAATATCTAGACGAGCCCGACAAAAACGAACTACCTACTATTCTGTTTATCGGTAATTCATTTTTTTCTGGAAAATATCACTTTTTTAACAAATTTTGATGTGCACTATTTTTCATAGCGGAAGAAGTTTGTAATGCGGCTGACCAATCATCGGCGTGTGACATCATTAATTTCCGTAATTCATTTTCATTGGACGATCAGATAAGTAGATCCTTCCGCACTACGTCACACAATGTATTGCCTAATATTTTCAGTGATACAGCCTGTATGTGATACTCGAAAATATTATATTGATATTTTATAATAATTTCTTGATTGTTTTGTATATTGTTGATGTTTAAATATGTAATGTCTAATGTTATAATTGTTGAATTTTCCCACAGTTTTGTCGCTTCGGTATTCTTTTGTCGATATTTATAAAGGAGATTATGTTAAAACGTTGACCTGATTCAGATACAAGAACTATCCTTGACATGGCTGACTGCCAGGATGGTTCCAAATTAATACACAATGTTGGAACAATACAGAAAACTCTGGTACATGTGAAGATCAAATGAAAATAGACTGAATTTCTTCTCAGACCAAAAACAAGACAAATAAAGAAAATAATACACAGTAACAGCATATAATATGATCCATCTTGAAAAATAAATACTAATAATTATATAAAACCACGTCGTATTCAGTGCATAATTACAGTACGTTTCTTTGACGGTTCTTGTCAAAATGTTTTTTCATGAATTTGGTAATAAATGATTAATTTACTATTAGTCCTAAAACGAGGAAGACAACCAAGCCCTTTATACGAAACTTCTTAAACTTGATATTCAATAGTACGAATGGCGTATATATGTTAAATTCAAAGTATGCAGACATCCTGAAAACAGGAACAAAAAATAAAAATCAACGCCCTCCTGCTCTTCAGACTGCGATGATCATTTTGGATAGTCCAGGATAGTCTTTAGTCACATGATAGAAGCCCTGAGTTCATTTGAGCATATTTCTGACAGCGAGGAGCAGGGAAGCCGACTAATTTAGTGAGCAGGGCAAGTAAAAGTCTTCTTTCTCTGCACAAGCATTAATTATATTTTGCGACAAGATTGAATTGACTACGATAGCAAGACCATGGTCAGAGAAGCCGCGGCAAGGAAAAAACAAGGACTAAAAGAACAACCTTACGCATGTGTCCTACTATTCTGTAAAGTGTTGTTTAATTATTTTTGAATATCGTTATTTTCTATGCATTATTTTAAAGGCTTCTAGGTCACTGTTATCGAGAAAGAAAAAACTGCAAAATGTCAATCCGTTAATGTTAGTTTGTGCCATGGAGATTGGTGTTTACCATAAAACGTTTGTATTAGAACGTCCATTTTACTGTTTTCCGTTTATAACCAAATCCTGACTAAACAGAACGTGCTATATACATGACATACATCAAGCCTTTTATCGTAATCTCATATAAATTAAGTACGCTACTAATGTGAATTTTGGCAGAATTACTTTCCCGCCCATTATCATGATAATCTCAATTCTATAAACCCTGACAAGACCAGTTTATTAATCAAATCAAAAATGAAGTAATATAATTATTCATAACATATTTCGGTATTTTTGGTTATGAGTACTTCTGGTTTGAAATAAGTTTGGTTTTTCGTCTTCCAAATGTTTCGGTTGCTGCTGGTGAGAGGTAACTCCTTGAAATGCGTCGTATACAGCATAGTATAAATTTACTATACATAATATTATTATCTTTGGATTGTTATTTTATTATAAAATACTGTAGAAGAAATATGCTAGGAAAGAAAACAGTTAATGTTTATAACTCATTGCAAATATTACAAAAAAAGACAATAGAACAAAAGCAAAGACTTGAATTAGTGCAGTCAACACCAAATTATCTATTAATGAGACTTGTATAATTATTGCTTATTACACGTAATCTGAAGATCTCCACGGTGGAAATTTTATTACTTTCAGGGGAGACAACTTCCATGGATACCTGAAGCATTGATAACAGTTCTTCTCTATTAATGTGTAACTTATGTAGCATATGGAATAATTTAAATATAATAATCTTTTCTTCATTACTCAACAGCCATATAAGTTTGTTTTCTGTTGAAAATTCATAATTTTTTTTTACATTTCTCAGTAAAATATTGAATATATTTTTTCCTCACATTACTAAGACAACGACATTCAAATAAAAAGTGCACTTCATCCTCTATTCCATTTTACATATATCACAAGTTCTATCACTAATTTGTATATTTTAAAGGTTTCTACCCTTTTCTATCCATAATATATACTAGACATTGAACCCGCGCGGGCGCGGGAAAATAACCATTTTTTTTATGGTGGCCATATTGACTATAAAAAGTTGTTGCGGCCATGTTATTCATGGAACAGGAACTCAATATGGATGTTGTGGTTGGCTTCCCATAAACTTTCTTGTCAAGTAGGTGGTATCAACTGATAGTTTCATGTCTATATATGATGTAGTATTCCAGAAATGGATGTTAATGCGAACTTTAACCAAAGTCAATGAAGCGTGAAATGTAGGTCAACGCGACCCAATTGTCATATGCGGCTGTTCGTTACTACCGAAGATGTATCCACTGATGAAGTAGACTGTATGCCACGTAAAATTACCAAAATGGACCTTAAGGTTCCATCAAAGTCAAAATCTATGACGAAAACACAACCACATAAATTGTCAATATTTTTATTGTTAAAATTAATTCTGAACTGGAACTTGATGAAAAGTTCATTTAATACACATTTCATAGTGCATTACCTTTTTCCTTCAGAATAAATATGAAAGTAAACATTTCCTTAGTGGCGGATGAATTTTTCAAAAGATGCCGTGAGTTTGGTAGCGCAAATTTTTGGAAAATAATTGTTCCAATTGTTCCATTGCCATCATGGGTAGGGCAAGTGAGGTTTAATTCACAAATATATCCAATAATCAGACGATAAAAGCATTTTTAGTGTGTGGCTGTGTGTGATGTACACGTTTATGTTTATCAAAGATGTCCGAGATAAATTTCGCCGTTAATGATAAAGATGACCATTTGTTAAAAATATTTTTATCTAGGGCTTACAGTGAATTGTATGGTAGAGATATATTTAGACAGGTCAAATGACAAATAATGTGAAAATAGTTAAAGGTTGGTTTTATCACTTTTTGCAAGGTAAACATCCGAGCAATCCAAAAAACAGTTGGGAATTCCTCTGAACTTTACCTTACTTCTTCATAATCTTCAAAGTTCATAACCTTTACAGTTAGGAGAAATTGGTAAATGTAGAAAAACAATCCATGAAGCGGAAACATCCCACTCGAAGGAGAATGTTTTTAATTTATTTTATTCCTTTTCCGTAATTTCAAACAGAAAGACATTTAAAATATGTGCATACTTATTTATTTAAATCAATGTGTTAAAATGGTGCATTCGAGAACCTTCTAAAGGATATGTTGGGAGAATTCATATTGGAAAAGTGCATAAAAATTCCATTTGCACATAAATAAAACAGCATTTTAAATTTATAAATGCAGATTGTCAAATCCGATAATAACCTTAATAATCTGAACCATACATCGTTTATTTTAAACCACGCATTTTGCCGCCTATTCGGCTAATTCGTAAATTTAATATTATAGATGTTCCACCCCCGCCTGTGGAACTGCGCCCACTTTCTTACCAAATGAGAGTACATTCAACAATCGAAAGATTCAAGAGACAAGAAATTGTTTTAAGATCTGTTATCAGTTGTTACTACGTGTATTCTATATAGATTCTACAATGACGAACAGCTGATTATGAAATTTATAAACTCAGATAATTAAATTTTCATTTTCAAACTGCAAGGCTTGTGCGAGCAGTTTAAAAAAATGAAAATTTAATTATCGATTTTGAATGACAAGGCTTGTCGGAGCAGTTTAAAAAAAATAAATTTAATTAACTATCGAGAGTGGATAAATTTCATAATTAACGCGTCAAGAGTTTTAGAATATTTTTCTTTTGTCAATTTAATGTAAAACTCCAAGAGGTCTTCCGAACGTTTTTTTGGCGGGAAACGTAACCATAATTTAACCAACGTGTGGTGATATCAGAATTTATCAAACGGGTCAAGAGATGTTTGAGGGGTGGAAAGGGGGGTACCTTTCTCCTTTCTCCCGCCCCCTCTTTCCTTTCTCCCGCCCCTCTGCTTCCATCTCCCACCTTAACAACCGTCTTTTTTCAGATCAATCGATTTTAATACAAATTTGAATTAATATATGACCATATATAGGTGGCATAGGTCTTTATAAAAGCATATACTGATTTTACGAACAAGGCCTGCCCCCGACTCGTACGCAAATTAATACACAATGTTGGAATGTTGTCAATGGTGCATTGTGCATGCCCCAATCAAGAAACTCATTTTTGATATGTATGGTCATGTATGAAGATCATGAAATTAGACAGTTTTTTATTGTGTCATCTCTATTTTTCCCTGTTCTCGAGAACACCTTACTTTTATGGTCAATTGGATAACGTATATATACTCTCTCAAAAAAGAAACGCAACATACAGAAAATAGGAAATTTACTTCATATATTATTTTCATAATTTATGATATAAATAATTTACACAGGAATGCAAAAATTGGCACACTTCTTGTTCATGAGTTCTTTTACCTTGGAATATCACAGTTTGTCACATATTGTCAATAAATCACTCATAAATTGTCAATATCTGGTATGTCCACCATTTGCTTGTAACACAGCCCCGACTCTTCTTGGCATAGATTGAATTAAACGCTGAGTTCGAACACGCGGTATCCTTTGCCACTCAAACTGAAGTGCCTGCTGTAATTGTTGCAGATTTTGCGGTGGTGGTTGTCGTTGGTGCACGCGCCGATCCACTTCATCCCACAAATGTTCAATTGGATTAAGATCGGGTGATCGTGACGGCCAACGGATCACATTGACATTCTGTTGTTCTAAAAAGTCTACTGTTACACGTGCTGTATGTGGTCGGGCATTGTCGTGCTGAAAAATTTCTCTCCGAATGTCAATTACGGGCAATAAATGAGGTCGTAAAATTTCGTCTCTATACCTAACAGCGTTCAGATTGCCTTGGATATGTATCAGCTGTGTGTTTCTGGCATAAGAAATAGCGGCCCACATCATAACACTGCCTCCGCCAAAATTGTCTCTCTCCACAACACAGTTTTGCGCAAAACGTTCGTTTCGGCGCCTATACACACGTATGCGACCATCTCGCTTTTCCAGTTGAAAACGTGACTCATCGCTGAACCATACTCTTCTCCAGTTCTGTAAATTCCATGCACGAACTGTAGTACACCGTCTAACCCTCGCTCGGCGGTGTTGGCGTCTCAGTGTTGCTCCAAAGTAAGGTCTTCTTGCCCTCAATCCATGAGAACGTAACCGATTGCGTACTGTCTGTGCTGATATACGGCGCAACCCAGGGACGTTTACAGCTGTTTCTGTTGCAGCAATAGTCCTATTCCGCAGATGGAAAAGTCTGATGTAACGATCTTGCGCCCTGGTTGTAACACGCGGGCGCCCTGAACGTGGCCGATCTGTCGTAGTACCAAGCTGCAGGTAGCGTCCCCAAAGGCGTGAAATTGTGCTACGATGAACATTGTACGTTACAGCAACAGCATTCTGTGATTCTCCGGCCTCTAGTCGTCCGATAGCGATATTCCGGGTAGCAGCGTCTAACCTTGGCATAGCGTCACCTCATCAGAATTTTATTTTACGAATGCATTCATGAAAAGAAATACCGGGTTTTTATACCGACTGACTGAGCTAAAAAATAACCCATGATTTGCACGTGAAAGTCGACCCAGTTTTTGGCAATGCGTAAATCGTAGGGTGTCCCAGATTGCGACCAAAGTCGTTTACGGGTGGATGAATTTAAATGATTGTACCTGGAAACTTTTTATGAAGGTGTAATTATGATCATGTGTACATATATTTTGATATTTATTGGTTATTTGTCCGGAAAAATAATATTTCAAAAAGATAATCTGATGTTGCGTTTCTTTTTTGAGAGAGTATATTTTAAGTTCACCTGGAAAACGCGTTAAGTACATGTAATATTGTTTAGAGGAGGGAGTGTATCTCCCTGACATTGTCAGCATCCCTTCTTTTTAAATTTGTAGAAGATCGCCAAATACTTAGAGGAAACAGATACCCACATGTGAAGGCAAACCAGAAATGATGGGGGCATTTTAAAAAGGAAAACGTAACGGAGAGATAATTCCGTTTTGAAAGGATGATTTCTAGAAATGATCGGAAATGGCAAAAATGGTTTGGGAAATATAAATGTTGCCTTTTTTCAAAGATTTGTCCATTTATTAGAACATTTAGTATCCAGTTTTTTCGTTTTTTTACCTCTTTATTTTTTTTTTCAACATTAAAGTTCGTCTCCCTTTGATAGTTCTCCCTCCTTTCTCCCAACCTTTCTCTCCTTTCTCCCGCCCCCTCTCTCCTTTCTCCTGTCCCCTTTCTCCCGCCCCTTTCTCCCTGTCTCCCAATACCCTTTCCACCCCCTCATATATAAATGCGACAGATTTAGAAAAATGTGCTTATGTTGTTCCGTCTTCTTTCGTTGCACTGTATCATTTGTTAAACCCCTACTGATACATTCACGACCCGTGTCATCCAAAGCTACCAATGTTAAATTCCATACCCAAAGCCACAGGTACTCGTGGACAAGACCACATATGGTACCCCTATGAAAAAAAATTGCGATTTTTAGATATTTTTCTCTTGGAATTCACATGGATATTACTCTCAAGCCGTATTTTCTATCCTGTGACCCAAAGCATAACTGTTACGATTTAAGACTTTAAAATTCTCATACTATTTAAGAACAGTTCTTCTAAGTATACTCGACCGCCTCTGTGGTCTCGTGGTAGCGTGCTCGGGTCAAACCAAAGACATGTCGGTCTAGTACAAAGCAGGGATCATATTCATTATCATATCAACATGTTCTCGTCCTGATATGCACCTGGTTGCCACTGGACGTTAAACAATAATTCATCCATCCATCCATCTAAGTATACTCAGTTTATCATATTAAAACCTCATCCATAATTGAAAAGGGGGAATTATAGATAGACTTGTTGTTCAAAATCCGAAATAAAGAGTACAAAACTTAAGAAACGGTATACTTTGTCATTAACTATGTTGATCTAAATCGATTATATTTATAATGGGAGCAACCATTTGATTTTTATGGGAGGGCTAAGATCAAAATTGAAATAAAAATGTAGGACCAGGATTTTGGCAAAATGAAAAGACTGGATCACTTTAGTTGTAAAAAAAAATCAGAATCTGTGTCAATCGGGAATGTTTTTGGTTTAAATGATAAAATAAAATTAAATGTAGGCCGAAGTTATACCGGCCGAAAAAATAACCAGGACCAAAATTTCGACCAAAAACATACCCAGGATCAAACATTTCATCCTTGTCCCAATAAAAACCAAATGATTGCTCCTTAAATTGAGTCAATCAACAACTAACTATTACATCCAAAAAGTGAAAAAATTAAAACAAAAATGCAACTGAAATATTGGTGTCTAATCATATCCGTCGGGATTAGATCAAATAAACGGTGTGAATTATGTGTATTATAATATGGATTTTTTAAATTAGATAAAAGGTTGGCAGAATAAATCAGTTAAAACGCATAGTTGGTCAACATGATAAATGTGTATTGATCTAACAGGAGGTGTGATCGGGTCAACCAATCATATTCTCTGTTGTCTGGAATACACCAATAAATTTATTTGTTTTTATATGTTCAAGTGTGAAGGTCATTTTTATTTTGACGATTACATGAGCAAACGACAACTTCGTGTTCTCTTTCATTAAAATATAAAACGCATATTAATAATGGATAACGGGAATTCGTCCAACGGACCAACACCGGAAAAACGACAAAAAGTAGAAAACGGCACAGGCACAGGAGTATGTATATCGATTTAATTTATCTATTTATAATTATGTCCTTTAATTAGCACTGATGCATATATTTCAAAGGACATTTAAACTAACTGGTAATTTCTCTGGGGGTAAATTTCATCGTGTAAGTTTGTATTTTGTTTAATTTTTGCCCTTTTACCCACAAAACTCTAAACTCTCACCTTCGCAACCTTTTGATCATTGATTCGTCGATTACATGTACATGTCACATATGTCCAGTTGATAAGAGGATTTTTAACTTTACATGTATTTAAAGAAAATTTTATAGACAATTTCAAAATAGACGTCAATATACAATTTATGCTTAATTATATCCCTAATGGGATTGTGTGTTTTGCATTAATAAAGATTATTATTATTATTATTATCCGGAGAATATATTACATGAAGCTTAATGATTAATATTTTCTCTTTCACTTTTTGAGTTAATTATTTTTATAACAGATTACACGTTACGATATGCTATTTGTGCATATATAACATGCAGTTTTTATGCATACAACGATGATTAATTATTCCGTGTATGTAAGATTTATTTTTATTGCGAATATCTGTCAAATGAAAAGTCGTTTTTCATGAAATTCACATTTATATTTACATATACATATTTTGGAATTATTCTTTGAATTATGTAGTACTGAATTTCGTTTTAGCCCTATATTCAAATCGCTTTCATGAAAAGTTTACAATATTTTGTCACCGACTTATAAATATGATAAATACCCCCTTCACGCATGACTAAAATCATACATTGACCTATTTTGGTCACACTATATTGTCCGTTAAAACAAACATCAAGTACTTCCGTCACAGTCCGTTTGTAATTTTTAAATCCTATTATGTTAAACCAAATAAAAAGTTCTTTGTTAGCATTTAACATTTGACCATGTGTCTGGTTAAATCTGTATAGAAAAAAAAATCCCCTAATATTACACCCCGAATAAAGTGGATTATAAAAGGAGTTCAGAAATTTGTCTATTAATTTTGATTTTCAGATATTTCCGTCTTTTGGGTTTATGTACATTCATATGTTTCAGTCTGCGTATGATGCAATGATAGCGAAAATGACGAAATATGTAAAAAAAAATGTCCAAAATGGATTTGTCAATCAAATATGTCACCGTTACCAGCGGAAACCGATGATGGACAAGTTCAGGATGTACAAAAAGTTAAATATTTAACAAATTGGGGCATCACGTCTATATATAAACAAAACACCTGTTTGAATTCACATTAATGAAATATATTGGATTTAATCCTAGAGATAAACAGAATGGGCGATTTTTTAATATTTAATAACATTAAGGTTAGTACAGTGTATTAGAGTCTTCTCATTTAAAAATAATTGCCCTTTTCTGTAAGGAATTAACATATAAAATATCATTAAAACTTATTAAAATCTGAATTAATATATTCAAAGTCAGTCACAAGCTGGTGGACTACTATCACAAACTACTGTCAAATCAAGAGAGTAACCATTGAATTGATTCTCTTTTAAGTTATCTATTTATTATATTTCTCTTTTTTTCATTTTTTTGCGGGTGGGGGTGGGGGGGGTGTGGAAGCAAAAATGTGATGTTTGATGGTTTTTGAAGGATTGCTCGTGCATATTTGTTTAGTAATAAGATGCTACTATTTGATTTTAGGTATTATTCAATCATTTTGATTTTTTCACCCGTATTTTGTTTGCGACTTTTTTTTATCTAATTTTGGACCTGCTTTTATTTCAGAATCCTTTCTTTAATTCCCCCGTCCTAAAAATTATTCCATAAGTTGCAGTATTTTTAAGCGCAGTTCAGACGAAATATTTATATTTTCTTTATTGTCCGTTTGTGTACCAATTTAATGTATAAATCAAGACACTGATCAATAACGACACGACATTTCCTAGTATTTTTCCTATTAGATATATGAAGTAGATTTAAATAACGAGAAATCTTCAATAAACCACTGACCTAACAAATCAATACACATGAATTTATTATTATTATATAGTAATTATATTAATACTATAATATAGCGCAAGGTTTTCCATACTGGCTTAGTTATTGGATGGTGGATGAATTGTTGTTTAACGTCCAGTGGCAACCAGGTGCATATCAGGACGAGAACATGTTGATATGATAATGAATATGATCCCTGCTTTGTACTAGACCGACACACTAAGTCGGATATTTAATGTGCTAGCACACGAGGTAACTGTCCGCAGGAAGACATATCACCTCACTCGGACACATTATACTGATTCCGAGACGACCAGTCTTTGCTCTTACCCCTAGATACTGCGTGCTTGGCGGAGAAGCAGCAAATACCAATTTTAATGTCTTGGTTTGACCCGGCCGGGGATCGAACCCGCGACCTTCCGCACTCGGGGCGAGCACGCTACCACGAGACCACCGAGGCGGTACTTAGTTATTGGTCCGAGACAAGCCATATTGGACTGAGGCGAAGCCGAAGTCTAATATTGCTAGCCAAGGACCAATAACTAAGCCAATATGGAAAACCTTGCTCAGTTATACCTTTATTCACTAACCAGTCCAATATGATCCTTACTGACTAACCAGTCCAATATGTCATATTGACTAGTCCAATATGATCATTTAATGCATAACCAGTCCAATGTGTCATACTGACTAGTCAATACGGCATATTGGACGAGTATGTGCTTTGACATTTTGTATTATATTGACAGGTTTTATCATATTTAGGCTTATATTCTATTGTTAGTCAATATTATTTCGTTAAAAGATATTGAAATAGTGCAAAACACTTATTATTCGTGGTAACCAATTTTAGTGGATTTCGTTGACGGATCAATCTACGATTTTAAGAACCCAACGAAATATGAATCGCTCTTTCAATATAATGTTTTTATAACATTCACTATTTCTTAATAAATCCAATTCATAGTAAAAGAATTAGAGGCTGGTTTTAAATACAAGGTTTAAAGTGATTCTCACAATATCGCATTTTTCGAATTAATTTTTGAATTTGCAGTATAAATATACTTAATTTCCGGTTTTATGTTTACTGATTTTCAATGAATTTTCCCATATGAAAAGAAAAAAAAATATCTGAGGTTGAATTAATTGAAGAGTTTAATTACAGCATTCAGCCCTGCAGTACCATGGTTACCTGGAGGAGCAACCAGATTATGATGGCAGTTTCAGTTTAATATTTACGTTACCAGAGAAAGTCGGGGCACTTGTCGGAGCTCTCCGTATATTTGAGGTAAAACTGGCCAACAAAAATAGTTTTCCCGATAGTCTATTTTGATTTTTATACGTATGAAAATGCAATGAAATGTGGTAAGAGCCAGTGAGACATGAAATTCAACATAAGAAAAGATTTAAACTATATGTACATGTTTTTATCGCACGTAACAATAACATGTTTATCTAACCACAGAATGAAAATACCTAAAAGAAACAATCATAAGAATTAACCAATAGTACGCGGTAATGAAAATGAAATTGATACTAAAAATCACCTAAGGTACTTAAAATCATCAGATCTCGGCGCTGGTCATGAAATTTATACAGCTCTTGTAGCGGCCATTATACTAAATACTATTTCCCTTATGAATAGCTTTCATGGCTTTGTCTCCTGTTTTATTTTGATCAGTTTGGCATTGTGAATTCTGTCCTTTATTTTTATAGTCAGGGAAATCCTAATTAGCACCTCTGATGAGGCATAAATTCCTGAAATGTGCACATACAATAATATCTTAGAAAGCTTATTCGTGCATTTATATGCATATAACAGTTTATATTCCGAGATTGCTCTGACGTCAAGTGAAATGATGAAAATGGTGGGTTGAATGGGAATAAAGCTTTCGTTTGTGATACAGGGAGATTGTTGGTGAATAAAATGTACATAAATGATTAAGGAATCGATTGATGTATGATTTATCTACTTTTATTTGGATATATTACGATTTTGAGTCTAAAAACTGCCGTCCCAAGTCTGGGTCGGCAATTTCCATGTTTTCTATACGGAGTGCACTCTGACGTCCCACGGCCCCAGCATATCACAAAAAGGCCGTCAGACGTCAGAGCAATCTCTTACTAATAACAGTTATCCAATACATTATGTTCAATATTTTTAGAAACATACAGTGAACTTACATCACATAGAGTCTCGTCCATCCAAACAAGACAAGACTCACTATGCGTTCTTTGTATCATGTGACAACCAAACAGGGGGTCTGAAGGAAGCTATTAACGAACTGAAAGAGAGGTCTACAACACTCCAGATTTTATCCAGAGAATCCGACAAGGATGCAAGTAAGTCTTAGAGACTAATTCTTTATTCGTGATTGTTTAAAGTTATTTAGACGTAACACTCTGATCTAAAACATACATGTAGCTTAGAGTTATAATCTAATCTATATTCCTTTGGGTGGAATTTACATACTCTTATTCAGAGTCTTATATGTACCTGGTTTTTATAGCAGACTCCACCGGAGAGGGTATTGGCGAATAATTATTGTCTCATAAGCCATGTTGAAGAACAGAATTTTACCCTCGTGTAATAGTTCATATAATAATACAATATACCAGTATTTAATTCATATTGTAGCAGATTATGACTTATTTATATATGTTCAAGAAAAACATTAAATTATTGGTAACAATTAATATTTCTTCTATAAAATAATTTTCAAAAAGTTTTCAATTCAGGATGCTTTCGCCTTAAGTATTGGGAGAACCCAGAAACTAATCATTAACTTAAACTTAAGGATGCTCGCTGGTAATGTTTTGGTCTTTTTGTCAGATTTTCGGAATTCTCGGGTTTTATCCATTTCTTAAACATGAAATTTTTTGCCCATGAACCCCCACTTTTTCTTTTATAATTCATTCATATATACCTTAAAATGGTATTTGACAAAATTTTATGAAATCATTTTTTTATTTTTTCATACATTTTTGAGAGACTGAAGTTGCCAATGCAAACTCAATGAAAAATCCAGAGAAAACCCAATTCCTGCAAATTTTCAAGGCCTTATAGCTCTAAAATGAGCACATGAACCTTTATTTTTTCTTTCTTATTTGTTTACTATTCATTTGTTCTCTCAAACTAAAACACCAATTTCAAATCCTATTTATTTCCAATTAGACCGGCGATCACCCTTAAATCATATTATAGCAGATTATGACATATTTATATATGTGCAAGAAAAACATTAAATTATTGGTAACAATTAATATTTCTTCTACTATAACATAATTTTCAAAAAGTTTTCAATTCAGGATGCTTTTGCCTTAAGTATTGGGATAACCCAGAAACTAATCATTAACTTAAACTTAAAGATGCTCGCTGGTCATGTTTTGGTCTTTTTGTCAGATTTTCGGAATTCTCAGGTTTTATCCATTTCTTAAACATGAATTTTTTTGCCCATGAACCCCCACTTTTTCTTTTATAATTCATTCATATATACCTTAAAATGGTATCTGACAAAATTTTATGAAATCCTTTTTATTTTTTCATACATTTTTGAGAGACTGAAGTTGCCAATGCAAAGAAAATGAAAAATCCAGAGAAAACCCAATTCCTGCAAATTTTCATGGCCTTATAGCTCTACAAAGAGCACATGAACCTTTATTTTTTTCTTGCTTATTTGTTTACTATTCATATGTTCTCTCAAACTAAAACACCAATTTCAAATCCTATTTATTTCCTATTAGACCAGCGATCATCCTTAAATGAAATTAATAACTTTTTGACAGACCCTAGATAATTTAGATCCACAATGAGGAAGTGTCTTTTAGAGGTATGCATTTACGGACATTTGTATGGAATGCGCATTATGAGAATGATCTAGCGCAAGATAATATATATATATATATATCTTTGATTTTAATGGAAGAGTAAGTGATATGGGCAGTCTAAAAGAAATAAAATTCAAAATGATAGTATACAATTGTGTTCACTATGGTGTGTCAAATTATTTCAAGTACAAATGCATGCAGTTCATATTCCAGGAAAGAAGAATTGCTGAGCAGATGCTCAGGAACAGATAAATAATCATCCTCGTTGTAAAATAATTGGAACAAGTTGCAGCATTCTTAGTTACTGTCCTTGCTTGAAATAAATCTAAGATATGAACATGTTATTGAGGTATCAAAAAGGCTTGTACGTCGGTACCAAAGACTTACATGAAGAGATAATGTTTCATTTAAACTTCAAATCAACTTTTGGACGATATTTTAATGCATTTTTCTTTCTTTTCAGTCCCATGGTTTCCAAGAAAGATTGCTGAATTAGATCGTTTTGCCAACCAGATTTTGAGCTATGGATCAGAGTTAGATTCTGACCATCCAGTAAGTGTGTTATCTTTTATCTGTAAACCTTTCTATCGGCACCTATTGATAAAAACAAGATATCTGAGTTTTATCAATTGTTTCTGATTTATCGTAAAGTTAACTCCTATATTTATTGCAAATTGTGCGTTTTTCTAGAATAACCTTTGTCAGTTACGCTTATAAACAAAGCTTTGGAAGTCAGAACCAACTTTTAAAACGATGTGAGTATGGACCTTAACAAGATAATACCTAAAATTTAGGTATGGCATAAACTTTTCCCGAAGGAATTCAAACCCAACTATTATTCTTTGTCTGAAGGAATTCAAACCCTAATATTATTTTTTGCCCGAAGGAATTCAAACCCAACTATTATTCTTTGCCCGAAGGAATTCAAACCCAACTATTATTCTTTGCCCGAAGGAATTCAAACCCAACTATTATTTTTTGCCCGAAGGAATTCAAACCCAACTATTATTCTTTGCCCGAAGGAATTCAAACCCAACTATTATTCTTTGCCCGTTACCGAATGGGGCATATCTAAGCAGTGTTGTTCTTAAACCAAGACTGGATCAGGCCTTAATGAAATCCACAGTTCTGAACGAGTAAATATAAATTAAACAGCATGTCCGTTGGTCAGTTTCAAAGCAAAAATTCTCGCCATCGCCTCCGTTATGCCAGAATTTTATGCGAGTAAAATAAACAGTATTTGAAAAATATTTGTTAATACTTTCGACCACCATTGACCATTTTGTTGCAATGTTATTCAGTTTTTGAACTCAATACAAATCGGCTGGAAAAATTGCTTCTTGGCGAGAACTAACATCCTCCTTGACCAATCAATATATAAATGTAATCATGCCAATTTATGAAGAAACAAGAGGCTGTCCGAATGACTGAAAACCGGATTTTTATTTGTAAGGCCAATTCAAGTTAATTGATTGATAATCGTCCATCCCTTCTGACAATATGGTGTGGTGGGAGGATTTTCTTTTTCTTTTTCATTACACGATCAAATCCTGTCAACTCAAAGGGACTTTCCCCACTCATATTTATAAAGTCATTGTATAAATGTATATCGTATATGTCAAATCAAAGATTTTATAGGAAAAAGACTCGAGAAATTTTCGAAAAATCGTATTTTGTAAAAAATAAAAAATATGTGACAGGCCAATTTTCGCGGGGCTGCATGTAATGATAATCTGTCAAATTTAATTGACCTAACTGTTTGGAACCGCCTGCCGTACCTGCCATCGCTAAACTAATACATATATGTAATGTTTCAGATTTTTCTCCGTTGTAAAATCCGTTAAAAAAATCAAAACCTTCTGTTGATATGTGATAATTATTGTGAGATAAATATATCGTTTTGTAGGGATTCACAGATAAAATCTACCGAGCCAGAAGAAAGGAATTTGCTGACATTGCATTTAATTACAAACAGTAAGTACTTAGTTTCTATACCTTTGCTGCCTAAAACTTTTGTTTGATTAGTGGCACACTTGGAAGATTTACTACCATCATTGAGGCTTTAGGAAGTCTAGTGGTTGCCATGATACGCTGGGAATGAGAGTGTCTAAATCGTTAGATGATCACCTTAATTTAAGTACAGTGTAATTTGTCATTTTCATTTTTTGTTTGTTATGATATTAAAACAAAAGGTAAGATGATAAATACATGTAATACAATTTACTGACTTTTTTCTTTTTGTCTGAAACATTGTTTTGAATGTTCCTCTCGTGAGGTTAAATAAAAAGTATTAAAAAAATTCATATACATCAACATTGCAAGATTTCTAGTTATGTTTCACTATTTATATTTTTTTGATTTCCACAGAAACAAATATGCATAACTAATCAGAATATTTCATCTAGTAATAAAAATTCCATTTATTTGCATTTGATTTTGTTTTTTCATTGATGAAAGCGTTTGTCGTCAAATGACATTGCGTCGTTTTGTCCCTTTTAACCTAAGTCATCTAACATCTGTTCATTTCTTTGTGATATATTGTTAATTTATTCCTACAAGTTTTATCGATTCATTATCATTCATTTGCCTAGCATATGTTATGGCCATTTTATTTCGTTTACATGTACAAATGTCAACATCGCATTATTTGTCATGTTTTTAAATTGCATCATTATGCTACGAGGTTTTATATAACGACTGCAAATTTTAAAATATACTAGTAAATAAAAGATTTAATGGGCGAGAAGTTGCATAATCTAGTATCTAGTTTATAAAACATTCTGGAACCGTCAATAGATGTTTACTAGATCATACATAAGCATGCTTGAGTTTTATTTTTTTTCTGTATCCGAATAATAGACCTTCAAAACATCAACCTTGAATTGAGTTTACCACAAATTCAAAAGTTATCTAAAATAAAACAGCAGGCCAACATTTATGTGATCTGAATATATGTAATTAAGGAACACCTATGTATGTGTGTTTGTTTAGTTAGGGTTTTATGTCGTTTTCAGCACATTTGGCTATTTCGCGGCTGCCAGTTTTTATTGGTTGAGGAAGCCGGAGTACCTGAAGAGAACCACCGGCAGTCCTTGTCAATTAAGATCGGACTCGAACGCACCCCGCCAGTGATCATTAGTAGTCAAGACGAACTACCTAGACCACTAGGCCACCGAGGCCCCCACCTATGTATGAAGATGTTTAAATACAAATTAAGCTTTCAAGGTTTCCACAAAACGGAAAATTTCAATTGCCGAACAGACTTTTGTAGAACGTGCGTAAGTTTATCTAAATACTTTGATACCAATTTTGATGCACAATACACGTATGTGCATATGGTGTTGGTTTACGACTCATCTGTTGTGGTCAAAGACTAAAATGTCGAAAACCAAAACAATCAATGCCCAAAAACGTCCAGAATAAGCAGAATGTTGCATATATATACATGTATATTTATAAGAATCGTTGATGATGGGTCCTTCAGCCTTGTCTATCTGTTCAGAGTAGGGTAAAACACCATAAAATGCATTTTTAAAAAAATTTCTTTTTAGGGAGCAACCATTTCGTTTTTAGGAGGGGGTGCTAGGATCAAATTTGAAATAAAAAGGCAGTACCAGGATTTCTGGCAAAATAAAAAGACAGGATCACAGTAGGTGTGAAAATAAAATGCAGGACCTGTGTCAATCCGGAAAAATGGAAATAAAAATTTATGCCGCAATAGCAGCCGAAAAAATATCCAAGGCAAAAATTTCGGCTAAAAAACGACAGGACCACCCCCCCCACCCCCCATTTAATATCAAATGGTTGACCCCTTATTGGAAGAATGGCAGTCATTTCGTTTTATGCTGAAATATTATTTCTATCAACGTAAGCGTTATTTGAAGCATATTATATAGTATTATGTGATTTCAGTGGTCAAGAAATTCCAAGAGTTACATACACTAAAGATGAAGTCAACACTTGGTAAGTTATAAGTTTGAATGCTTAATTTGTGGATTTTTTCCCACTGTTTTGTCGCTTCGGTATTCTTTTGCCGATAATACAGATACTTCTTTGAACACCTTCTTGTAAAATGTTAGGTTTGTGTATTTATTGAAGTCTTTGCAGAGACCTTCCAGTAAAAGAAAAAAGACAAAGATGGCGTATTTGACTATTTTTTTGTATTACTGATTATCTCATATACTTCATCACCCAATCAGTATTTTTAGATTCTGATTTCTGTCATATCAAAGCTGGGCTGTGAATTCAAATATTTTACTCCTCAATTGCCTTCGAAATGTGACTATTTACATTGAATTGTTTGACAGGGGAACAATATTTAAAGAGCTGACGAAACTTTACCAAACCCATGCATGTCAGGAATTTAACCATATCTTCCCACTTCTGTGTGATAACTGTGGATTCAGAGAAGACAACATTCCACAGTTACAAGATATATCAAACTTCCTTCTAGGTAAGTTATATATATATATATAGATATTTCCGAAGAACTGCTTACACTACCTGGGACCTCTACTGATTTTAGTTAGAGTCTTGTTGTTCCTAGATATTTACTGTTTTTTGTATTTTGTTTATCTGCCTGTGAATTACTGTATTGCTCTTTAGACATTCTTTATTTATAAAAAGCGTAGTGCAGAAATGCAGAATGAACAAAACAACAAAAAAATGGATAACAGGAAAGGTCAACAATGACATGTAAATCAATCAAAGCAACCCAGCTGACAGAAACTTGGACCAAACATTAGCACAAACAAATATAAACACAACATAGATTCAGGTTATTCTGACTTACAGGCACTGAACAGTGGTGGTGTTAAACCAATTTCATGGGTACCTAAACCTTCCCATTCTCTGGTTTTTGTCTCGCCTGCGACGGGAAGTCGCGGAGGCGATATATAGGTATTACTTTCCGGCGGCGTAAACATTTGTAAAACTTTAATAACTTTGCACATGTAATACCTACACTTATGATTTATGGTCCACAAGGTAGCTTATCGTATAAGGTTTGTTGCAGTATACTTGTCTTGTGACCCTGACCTCATTTTCATGGTTCACTGACTTCATAAGCATGAATTTAAAATCTGCGTCCAAGTTTCGTGTTTAAATCCATTTCTCAGCAACTGCAACACCTAAGCCAACCATATTTGGTCTATAGATAGTTCTTAGTAGGTATATGCCAGTCTGACATATGGCTTGGGACATTGACCTCAATTTCATGCTCGAGTGACTTTGTCACTTTTTCGTGGTTCATTTCTCAGAAACTGCAATACATAGACCCACCGTATTTGGTCAATAAATAGTTCTTGTAGATAGTTCTTGGTGGGTACATATCAGTTTGACACCTGCCTTTTGACCTTGACCTCAATTTCATGCTTGAGTGACCTGCGTCATATTTTCGTGGTTAAGTCCATTACTCATAAACGAACATACCTAGACCCACCATATTTGGTCAATTGATAGTTCTTGGTGGGTAAAAGTCTGACACCTGGCTTGGGACCTTGACCTCAATTTCATGCTTGAGTGACTTTGTCATATTTTCGTGGTTATGTCCATTTCTCAGAAACTAATACCTAGGCCAACCATATTTGGTCTATAAAAAGTTCTTGGTGGGTACATGCCAGTCTGACACCTGGCTTGGGACCTTGACCTCAATTTCATCTTTGAGTGACTTTGTCACTTTTTCATGGTTAAGTCCATTTCTCAGAAACTGTAATACCTAGACTCACTACATGCCATTCTGACACTTGTGTCTGGACCTTGACCTCAATTTCATGGTTGAACGACTTTCATCCAAGTTTCTTGATGAAGTCCATTTTGCAACAACTATATTACCTAGATCTGCTGTTTTTGGTCTATTGACAGTTCTTGGTGGGATAATGCCAGTCTGACACTTGTCTCTGGACCTTGACCTCAATTTCATGGTTGAGTGACTTTCATCCAAATTTCTTAAGTCCTTTTTTCAGCAACTGTAATACCTAGACCCATCGTGTTTGGTCTATAGATAATTCTTAGTGGCTACATGCAAGTCTGACACTTGTCTCTGGACTTTGATCCCAATTGCATGCTTGAGTAGATACATGTTGGTATGACACCTGCCTTTTGACATTGACCTAAATTTCCTTTGCAAAATGTCGGGTATCAGATGATCATTATTCTGTGTCCATGTGCATACTCAGGCGAAACATGTAGTGTGTCCACTCTTGTTTATGTTTATTTTTGTTTTTGGTCTTAGTAGTATTTCGTTTCTATTTTTACGGCTATTAATTGATTTGTATGTCATTATTGAATTTTATTGTTTGCGTCCTTTATTTTTAATTGAATTGTTACATCATTCGTGTGTACAGTTTGAAGCATAACGAATATTGATATTTATAATACACGTATTAGTTAGAGCTAACAATGACTTTACATGGTCAGTGGTTACTATATATCCTATAATAAGAAAATACTGATGAGACGAGCTGTATATATTTCACAATTTCGATTGGCTAAATTAAGGCCAGCCTCGGTATCACTGACTTCGGTATCACGCTGCAATAGGCATGCCCAAACTGTTACTAGCTAAATTATTTTAATTCACAATTTCGATTGGCTAAATCAAGGTCAGTCTCGGTATCAAGTTGACTTGTATTTATGCATTAAACTTTGACGCATTAAGCACGTTATCGTCAGTTGGTTGTTGAAATTCTGCGATAACTTGTTTCAAATAAATTCCCCGCATACTATGTTTAGTGAACTGGACAGTACATATATTTAGACTAGTAGTAATCCGATACTATTATCAATATTATCAAAGTAACCATGACCTAAATTTGGTTTGTACGTACTTTTACAGATTGCACAGGGTTTAGATTACGACCAGTGGCCGGATTGTTGTCGTCACGTGATTTTCTGGCGGGTCTAGCATTCAGAGTGTTTCACTCAACTCAGTACATCAGACATGGCTCAAAACCAATGTACACACCTGAACCGTACGTATGACTATACTTTGCATATACATGTACATACCACAACAAAAAAATTCTTTTTTTTGCCTTTTAGGGTGACTACAGTATTCAGTAAAATCTAAGACATAGTACAGAAAAAGGGTGAAAAATTCTGCCCATGAATCAGAAGCAGTACACTTGGATTCAACAGGGCCAAAAAATGTCAATATTTGAATACAATTGGCTAGAATCGGTGTGTAGACATTGCACTTATAATGAGCAATCAAATTTCAGATCTATATTACATAAATCTCTCAAATAAACGCCATCTAAATTTTTATTGACAGAGATGTTTGTCACGAACTTCTTGGACATGTGCCTTTGTTTGCTGACCCCTCTTTCGCACAGTTTTCCCAGGAAATAGGATTAGCCAGTCTTGGAGCTCCAGACGAGTACATACAAAAATTGGCTACTGTAAGTAATTTAGAAATTTAATGACAATTAGAACGAATTGGGAATTTTTCTTTTGTTAAGAGCCCTGAATAATAAATATTATGATATTCTCCTAAATGGATTATACAAGAAACATGTATAGGTTACCTCAGTTAATTGTTGATTTTAATTATTTTCAGATTTTCGGAATGTTTTCCTAAATTATTTTTTTTCACTTATTTAAAGAGAAACGAATATCGAAAGTGCATCAAATTTTGATGATATATGTATAGTAGTCTGTTTATCCTTGTTTTTATTTCATGTAAATACAGCTTACTGATGGGAAAGGTCCATGTTGTTCATATGTTTTCAGTTTTAATTGTAGTGCTTGTATTGTTTTGGTCTTGTCTTCGTTGTTCTCTGGAGTTTGTCAGTTGTTTCGATTTTCCCCTCCTTCGGATATCCCTTTGGTATTTCTTGACTTTACTTAATAAATTAAAATCAATCTACGAAATAAAAAGCAGTCTTTCGCTAAATTTTAGACCGATGTTTGATACATAGACCCTTACTAGTAACAACTTTTTGTGTTTATTTTGACCATATTTTTAACTTGAAGAGAAATCATTAACAGTACGTACATGGTTATTAAAAAACACATTTGATTTCATTTCTAATTACAGTGTTACTGGTTTACTGTTGAGTTTGGACTTTGCAGACAAAAAGGGGAGCTGAAAGCATATGGTGCAGGTTTATTGTCATCTTTTGGAGAACTTCAGGTATGAGTAGGTTTAGATTGATTAAAGAGTTTAACTCATTTATTAAGATAAAAATTAAATTGAAAGAACACGTGGCTTTATTGTTTACTTATGTCTTAAAAGCATACTATTTTATAATGTTTCAGTATTGCTTGAGTGACAAACCAGAAAAAAGACAGTTTGATCCAGCAAAAACAGCTGAACAACAGTATCCTATCACCGAATTCCAACCAGTGTATTTTGTAGCTGACAGTTTTGATTCAGCCAAAGAGAAGATGAGGTACATTGTTAATTATAGTCCAGCATACTTGTAACGTATTACAATGTACAATAAATCAAAATACATAATACAATGTATGTATGTCAGTTTAATTCAAGAAGTCTCGAAACTTCGACCTGCATTTGACGATAAATCGATTTTTCCCTTCATTTAAATATGCATCTGTTCATGAAGAAAATTTCAAGCAAGTCAAGCAAAATTTTCCACAGAATGCTTTTCTTCTGTATCATAATGTGGTAGATTTTTATGCCCCGCCCACAAATGTGGATGGGGCATATAGAGTTACCCTTTTCAGTCCGTACGTCCGAACTAGTGGTTAAGTTTTGCGTTTAGGTTAATTTGTTTGGAACTAAGCATATTGTATCAATGAAACTTCATCAGTTGATGTGCCTCGGGTAGTACTGAGCATTCATACTATAATGTGGTCATTATGACCTACATTTTATGCTTGAGCGACTCTTGTTAAGTGTTACCTTCAGGTTCATTTCTTTGGAACTAAGCATAGTGCATCAATGAATCTTTATCAGTGGGTGTGCATTGGATATTACTGAGCAGTCATACAATAATTAGGTCATTATAACCTACATTTTACGCTTAAACGACTCCGGTTAAGTTTTGCGTTTAGGTTAATTTCTTAGGGCGGTGCATTCGTGCATTACAGACACAATTTCTAGTTTCTTACGATGGTGTTTCACAATATATGATGGAAATAATTTAAGACTTAGTTTTTGGGGACTTTGTTTAATAAATTTGCTCGTTTTGTTAAAGTGCTAACTGTTGATTCAAAATTGTTCTATTCTGAATATATCTTCCTATCAGCATTACAGTGTGCTACGAACAGACACTGTATTATAATCTTAGGTTATTTTATTTTTGTTTTGTTGTAAATAGTCTGTATAACACAGTTAGCTTACCGAATACTACTGTTTTTCACAGGTCCTATGCAGCAACCATTCCAAGGCCCTTCAGTGTCCGTTATAATCCGTACACACTTTGTGTTGAGGTCATTAATAGCAAAGATCAAATCATTAATCTTACAAAGACTATCAAAGGTAGGTTTAAACTTTAACAAATATACATGTTAAAAGACAATGAACGAGCGTATGCTATCAACAATCCAAAGAAATAATCTCCAATTTAAAAAGTTACTTTGTCTGTTGATAACAGGCCCTAAAGAAGACATCAATGGATAGGAAATTATGAATTTCTTATCTCCTTTTGATGCTAAAGCAACACAGACTAATATTTATGTCCATTATTTATGTGACCATATTTTGGATATTTAAAGTTATGCAAAGCAATCAAAACAAATACTTATCTGCCTGTTCTAGCTAATTCACTCTATTTGTCAAGTTTGACGCTTTGCTTGAATTAATTGGCTTCCAACCTTTTTAGTCTTCAGGACTACTAAAGGATCGTAAATTAATTCCATATGCAAATATAGTGAACAAAATTGTTGCCAGAATGTTTAATACCATTTACATTTATTTCAGGTGATCTTTCCCTGTTAGAGGATGCACTGACAAAAATCAGTAGTTTGAAGCAATAAAGACCACACTGATCAGATGACAAATGATCTGAACGTTTCATTAAAAACCTTTGGTTTGTAAAAGAACATTTCAGGGTTTTAAATTAATGGATATACATGTATGTATTGTAGATATTGGTGAAGGTACAGCAGTGGAAACTGTTAAAGTTAGTTTTATTTGTCTCATTTGAATTTTATGTTTCCATTATAAACGAGAGAAAGGGACAAATCTCTATTTATCTTATGATTTATAGTCATGGTTTTTTACTTGCAATTATTTATTTTACTATGAGTTTCTGGATTATAATTTCCAAATACATGTATGCTATTATGAACACAGCTTCATGTTTGGTATTTTACTTCGGGACAGCCATTTAATATTTATGGCGAGGTAAAGAAGAAAAAAAAGTCCAGGCTAACTCTTTAAAAATTTTGAAAGGCATAAAAGTGCAGGACTTAGCATTATCCTTGAAGCAAAAATTTTTTAAAATGCATCAAAAGTATATTCCAGGCTTGTGGTCACTGCAAAAAATGTTCACAATCCTGATTACATGTACTTCTTTGCCCCCTAAATTTCATAGAACAACACGAACTCATATAAAAACTAGGAGTGAACTCAGGTGCTACGGAAGGGTAAGCAGATCCTGCTCAGTATAAGGCACCTGTCATGAAGTTCAACAAAGAAAAACGGCAAAAACATTTTCATGATCCTGATTACATGTACTGATTGCTCTCTCGTGTAACATTTATTTATACACGAGTGGACATGAGTAGTTAGATATGAAACCGTGACAGAATTAAATGTACACGTGACAGAATTATATGTAATATAGACATTTTATTTGTAGTATTTTTTTTTCCATGATTGGGTCATTTATATGGAAATAGGTGGCATTTAAAATATATATGTTATGATGTTATTTAAAATCTGAGGTAGATTCTGTGACACAATAGGGCATTGATGTATATTTTAAGTCAAGATTTACTTTTTAGCTCACCTGGCCTAAAAGGCCATGTGAGCTTTTGCCATTACTTGGCGTCCGTCGTCGTCCGTCATTAACTTTTTAAAAAATCTTCTCTGAAATGGCTGGGCAGATTGGATCGAGGCTTCACAGGAATGATATATGACATGTCCTCCACAAACGATCCTCATTTTATATTGATCCGATAAAAAACATGGCCACTGTTGCTAAAAATAGAACATAGTGGTAAATTGCTGTTTTTTGCTAACAACTCAAAAACCGTTAGTTATAGAAAATCTGACTTGAGAAAAAATTGATCAGCATGACAAGATCTACCTACCCTGAAATTTTGAAGGAAATTCCAAAACCCATTTAGGAGTTATTGCCCTTTTTTCGTCAAATTTTCAAGATTTTAACATTTTTCGTCATTTATCTGCAAAACTATTTGAGATAGAAGTGAAATGTAAATTTGAAAAATGTTTGCCATGTTGAGATCTACCTACCCTGAAATTTTAAAGGAAATCCCAAAACCCATTTAGGAGTTGTTGCCCTTTTTTTGTCAAATTTTCAAATTTTTTTCTTAAAAAATCTTCTTCTCTGAAATGGCTGGGCAGATTGGATCGAGGCTTCACAGGAATGATATATGACATGTCCTCTACAAACGATCATCAATTTATTTTGATCTGACATAAAACATGGCTGTCGTAGCTAAAAATAGATTATAGTGGTGCATGTGTTGTTTTTGGCTTATAACTTAAAAACCGTTAGATATCAAAAATCTGACATGGGGTAAAATTGATCAGCATGACAAGATATACCTACCCTGAAATTTTGAAGGAAATCCCAAAACCTATTTAGGAGTTACTGCCCTTTTTTCGTCAAATTTTCAAAATTTAACATTTTTTGTCATTTATCTCTAAAACTATTTGAGATAGAAGTGAAATGTAAATTTGAAAAATGTTTGCCATGTTGAGATCTACATACCCTGAAATTTTAAAGGAAATCCCAAAAACCATTTAGGAGTTATTGCCCTTTTTTTTGTCAAATTTTCAAAATTTTAACATTTTTGCACTGTCATCCGTTGCCCGACAAAAGGACCAAAAATAATACCAACATATAAATATCCTCATGGAATTCATAAAAAAACTCAGAAATCACTAAACCAAAGTTGCAATAGTCTTTAGGTGATTCCTTGAAGAATACTGTCCAGCATGTCAGCACTCCAACCAGGACTACCACCATTAGGGAACATATTTTAACATTAAACCTTATGAAAAATAAATCTTCAACAAATTTTCCCTGAACAATTGAACCAATTGCAACAAACTTGGTCAAATATTTGATTAATTGTCCAATGAAAACCAGACTCCAGGTGAGCGATACTTGCTCTGGTGAGCCTCTTGTTCATAAGCTAGAATAAATAACATGTATATAGTATATTAATGACAAAAATCCCAGTACTACCCTTCTTGATTCTATTATATTATGCAGCCCTACTTGTTTTTTGTTAATTGTTTTTTTTTTACTGCTGAGTGAATAACATCAGATAAAAATTGTTTGTAACTTGGTTTTATGAGATCAAAGAGTTTGTGGTATCGTCCATTATGCCAATATCATGATTTATAGAAGAAATGTGATCAGTTATTACATTGAAAATGGTGGAATACCGGGATGATTGGTGAAAAAAATTCACGTATTAAATCAATGCTGTTTTTTTTTTCACTAAAGGAAGTGGCTAGACGACACTAATTAACTCGTACGCATTCTTGAATAAGTATGTTGTTCGGTCACTCATTGTAAATATTAGGTATATTAACTTCACATTTGTAATTGTTTCTACACTGTAATTGCACAAGTGATCAATATTTAATTGGTTTATATGTAGAAAAATCATACGAATTTGTTTGATCATATTCTAACATCTGATTGTTTTGCCTGAATTTAGATTTTTGTCTTAGACTTTTCTAAATTAAAAAAAAATTACATTAGTTGGATAAGGAGTTTAATATTTGGTTGCTTTGCATACATTTTTCTAAAGTAATCCTATTCTGAAAACACAATCTTGGTACAATGTAACTTGTTACCTTCTATAGAGATCTGTAGATGTTTTGATCTATCTGAGAATTTGTTGTTGTTTTTTCTATTTGTTACATAATGGAATATTATCTTTAGTATGTTTGATGTGATATTTTGTTGACAATAAACAGTTAATATTGTATGTTGTTTTGATGAATCATGTCAAACATGACACATATAGGACAAAAAAGAATGATACCTAGTACATATAGTTGTATCAGAAAGTTTAATGATAAAATAGTGTGCATGTACATCACAATTACTTACATGAAACTGATTATTCCTGTTATAAAATTCTGAAGTTTTTGAAACAAACAAGATTCATTACTTCTGCAGTGATATCATTTGGTATTTACTTGAATCAAAATCACTACATGGTACATGTATAATCAACAAAATGGATAACAGGAAAGGTCAACAATGACATACCAATCAATCAATGCAACACAACTAACAGAACTCCGGACAAACAATAGCATAAAAGAGTACAAAACACAAACATGAACATTACTTCTAGGAAAATTTTTTTAGTAATCGTATTGTTTCGCTCATTAAAATCTTCCAGCAGAGAGCAAATTCATGCAAAACGTACAAGCTGTGATATGTACCCTACATGTATACACTGACAAAAATTTAAAAATAAATTACATAAGAATATATTTTCTTCAGTTGATAAATTTGACCTTTTATTTAGGCATAGTTGATCCTACGTGGATTTCACTTATTGACTAATTAGGCGTGCCTATTACTATTGACCTTCATGCCAAGATTAAATCTTGGCCTTTCAAAGATTTGGTGTACCTGATGAAGGTTTCCGAAATGTATGCAAAAATATACTTGTTAAAAACCACTCTAAATCTAACAAAAAATATACAGAGGACAAAATTGTCCTGATGATTGAATTTTTGATCGATAAAATATTTGTTCAGTTTGGTGTTCCTTTACTCATATGAGGCGGACTTCCTTGACGAGATTCTTAAGGAAAAACAGAAGATGTAAGCCCGTACCTTTAATTTCAGCTTCCGCTACATAGATGATGTTTTATCACTCAACAATTCACGTTTTGGGAATTTCTTACATCTCATCTATCCCATTGAGCTCGAAATTAAGGATACCACAGACACTGCCAAGTCTGCATCTTATCTTGACCTTCACCTCGAAATTGATACCAGAGGAAGGTTGAATACAAAACTTTACCACAAACGGGATGACCTTGACTTCCCAATCGTCAACTTCCCATTTTTGAGCGACAATATTCCAGAAGCGCCGGTGTATGGAGTATATATTTCACAACTCATACGTTATTCCAGAGCTTGGGACATATACGTACATATTATCAGGTTTTCTGCAAACGTATATCGTAAAATATCAGCCGCGAGACACAATGTGAAGCTTTTTCGGCGAGTGAGCTTCATATTGTGTCGAGCAACTTATATTTTACAATATTTGTTTGAAGAAAACTTGATGATAAATTTATCGTATTGTTAACTAGCAATCTGAATGGAATTTCTTACTTTTCAATGGCCATCCGCCTATAACCGGATGTTTTCCTGATATATTCGGGTCAACGTTGGGTCAAACATTATGACGTCGCTGATATATTCGGGTCAGCTCATATTAGGGTCGGGTCAACTCTTTACGACGTCGCAGTGCCGAAATACAGGAAATTCTGAAGGCCTCAGCAGGTCGATATAGCCATAGGGAAATACGATAAATTGACTTCCTGGACAGAGCCCGGCTCCTGACAGAAAAGTTGCTCAGACAGGAATATGTTGCTCCTAAGTTGGAGTCATTCTTATTAAAGTTTTATGGACGTCATCATGACTTGGTTGACAGGTATGAAAAAACGTTTCCCAAATGAAAATGGACCTGTTCAATTGATGTTATCCCTTCCTCATACCGGATTTGACATGGGTAGCATGGCGGGTGTCCCGCAGGAAGCAGAGACTGCTTACTCTTCCGGAACCACAGAGTCTACCCCCGGTTTTTGGTGGGGTCTATGTGTTCATATGTTTTTAGTTTTTAATTGTAATGCATGTATTTTTTTGGTCTTGTCTTCGTTGTTCTCCGGAGTTTGTCAGTTTTTTCGATTTTTCCCTCCTTCGAATATTCCTTTGGTATTTCTTGACTTTACTTATATCTGACTTTATTTTACAATGTCCTTGGGTTGGTTTTGGCTATATTGCATGGGCATTCAAATATGATATACAGTTGACTCTTGTTATCTCAAAGTGGAAGGGACCAACAAACAAGAGGCTCTCAAGAGCCTGAATAGCTCACCTGGCAAACAATGCACTATAAACTAAATTAATATATTAATGTTTGTTGTAAATTAAACTGAGTATTAAAGGTCATGTAAAATGCTGAAAATACCTTTAAAAGCCTTTCAAGAACCTCTGGAAATAAATGGGCATGAGTTCTCCCTACGCTTGATTAAGATACAGTCATGGTCAATCTGATGATTCACAATACAAAATACAAGCTTTAATTCATCTTCAAATACAAGTATAAATCTTTTGGTCTATATGTTGTCTTCGTTTTTAAAATGTTTGAAAGAAAGTATGTAAAAATTGTGGATTAAGGCTTTTTATTGTACTTGAAAAGGAAATATTGCAGGAACAATCATGCTAAGTTTCATCCAAATCCCCCCAGTAGTTTCAGAGGAGAAGATGTTTGAAAATTTGTTAACAACGATGATGACAGACACCAAGTGATGGCATATTAAAAGCTCACTTATTATGAAGTTTAATCATTGTTATACAACATTCTCATCATCACCATTCACTAAGGATACCATGTTTACTTTAAAAACCAAATACTGTTGAAATCCGAGCAAGTGTAAAAAATGGCGGGAAAATGGCCGTCCAAAACAAACTTTCATCATCACCATTCAACTCGGGATACCATGTTTGCCTTGAAAGTAGCTTTCATCTTCATTTTATTTCTATAATTCAGGAAAAAATAGCAAAAAACAGCATTTTGACCCCTATGTTCTATTTTTAGTAAGGGCGGACATGTTTTTCGACCAATCAAAAATCCAAGCATTCACTTTTTGCAGGATACCCTAAGGAGCAATCTTACCAAGTTTCATTTGATTTTGAATAGTAGTTTCAGAGAAGAAGATTTTTGAAATAATAACATAAAAAAAGCCAAAAATGTCAAAAAAGGGCAATAACTCTAACATCAGTTGACAGATTTTCACGAAAATAAGCACACAGGTAGCTCTCATCATGCTGAACACTTTCAACCTGCCAGAATTTGCCATAACCTAATGATTTTTGAGATATTTGCGATAAACTGTTGTTTGTCCTCTATGTTCTATTTTTAGTAACAGTGGCCATGTTTTTCGACGGATCAAAAATCGAAGCATAAACTTTGTGCAGGATACCCTAAGGAACAATCATGCTAAGTTTTATCCAAATCCATTTAGTAGTTTCAGAGGAGAAGATTTTTGAAATAATAACATAAAAAAAGCCAAAAATGTCAAAAAGGTCAATAACTCTAACATCAGTTGACAGATTTTCACGAAAATCAGCACACAGGTAGCTCTCATCATGCTGAACACTTTCAACCTGCCAGAATTTGCCATTACCTAATGATTTTTGAGATATTTGCGAAAAACTGTTGTTTGACCCCTATGTTCTATTTTTAGTAACAGTGGCCATGTTTTTCAATGGATCAAAAATCGAAGCATAAACTTTGTGCAGGATACCCTAAGGAACAATCATGCTAAGTTTTATCCAAATCCATTTAGTAGTTTCAGAGGAGAAGATTTTTGAAATAATAACATAAAAAAAGCCAAAAATGTCAAAAAAGGGCAATAACTCTAACATCAGTTGACAGATTTTCACGAAAATCAGCACACAGGTAGCTCTCATCATGCTGAACACTTTCAACCTGCCAGAATTTGCCATTACCTAATGATTTTTGAGATACTTGCGAAAAACTGTTGTTTGACCCCTATGTTCTATTTTTAGTAACAGTGGCCATGTTTTTCGACGGATCACAAATAGAAGCATAAACTTTGTGCAGGATACCCTAAGGAACAATCACGCTAAGTTTAATCCAAATCCATTCAGTAGTTTCAGAGGAGAAGATGTTTGAAAAATTGTTAACGAGGACAGACGACGACAGACGACAGACGACGACGGACGCCAAGTGATGAGAAAAGCTCACATGGCCTTTTAGGCCAGGTGAGCTAAAAAAGTTTGAGATATCAGGAGGAAATGTAGTGCAAAGTTTAATCTAGGGACCAACACATTACTTTGAGATATCAGGAATTTTCAGATAAAAGAGTTTGAGATAACGAGAGTGTACTGTATATTTTTTTTTCAGAAGGGTTTCTAGTGGAAGTTAATTCGAGAATGCGCACTGCACGCAAGGAATTTAGGTATATGACTTATGTATTTTCATTTTCAGAAACTACTGACTAAACGGAAAAAGCACAACTAATGTACTAAATTTTTTTTCAAACTTTTATTATTACAAACAGACGTTTTACATGTATCTTTATTACAGTGTCATAAGGCATAACATATTAACACATATTAATTGTTTACTAATTAAATATCATAATGTGTTACAAGTCCAATGTAATGGAAAAACATTTTGTATGATTTGGTTATGGCTAACCTCAAACTTCTTAATTTTTTAACTTTTAAAACATAAAACATCGTTATATAATGAATAAAAAAAGGACAAATGTACTGGACCCGTGTAACCAGTTTTAAGGATCTCACTCTTATGTCTAATGCCTCATGTTTCATTTCTTAATTGAAAGGTTGAACTCTTCTTTGATTTCCAGCAAAACCTTAGCTTGTGTGTATATATCTATTGCTGTCATAGCCAAGGCCTTGGCAATTGCTAATGTATATGACTGGGCTACTGGATCACCTAAATAAAGAGATTTAATAACTTGTATAAATATGTTGCTTTGATAACATGTTGTCAGCTATAGTTGTAAACGAACACTACGTAGCTATATCAATGTCTTGATGAATTGATCTACCGCGCAAAACCAGTTATCACTAGAAATTTTTACTGTCTGTCGTCACAGCAGGATGCCTACTCCCCCTGCCAAAGAACCTTCCAGCTCTCTCTCGGTCTGTTGATCATTGTTTCTTTTCAGTATTAAAACGAATGCTTGTAGTTAACTTATTGGTTTAATAGTGACATGGCAAACCATAATGGCGTACTTCCCTTGTAAAGCCCTCCGTCAACGCATCTCTCAAGTATCGATCAGGTATGCCTATCATGGACTTTTTTATAATACACTGATACGCAGTGATATCTACTTGGTAGTTACTGCGTTTAACATTTGATTTTTAAATTAGTTCTTTAAACTACAAATATTCCATTCGTTTTTATTGCAAGAAAACACAGTAAGATATGTCTTCAGCTTTTCGGGAGTTTATATTTTAGTGCTTTTGTTTGTTAATTTGCATTCTTTATACAATTTAAATACAAATGTTTTTACATTCGAAGCTCTGCTAATTAATATAAACAGTAACATGTGTTTGCTTGTAAATTGACAAGAATATTTTGCAAGGCAAATTAAAGGGACAAACAAAATTTGTAATATAATGCAAATATTGATATAAAACACATCACAAACACAATAAAAAGTAAAATTATGGACTATATGAACTCCTCACAAACACATACAATACAGGTCGTAATAATATAAGGTTAGGACTTTAAGTACAGTCAAACCTGTCTATAAAGGGCACCTATGGTACCAGAAACAAGAGGCTCTCAAGAGCCTGAATCGCTCACCTGGTAAACAATGCACTATAAACTAAATTAATATATTAATGTTTGTTGTAAACTAAACTGGGTATTAAAGGTCACATAAAATGCTGAAAATACCTTTAAAAACCTTTAAGAACCTCTGGAAAGAAATGGGCATGAGTTCTCCCTACGCTTGATTAAGATACAGTCATGGTCAATCTGATGATTCATAATACAAAATACAAGCTTTAATTAATCTTCAAATACAAGTATAAATCTTTTGGTCTATACGTTGTCTTCGTTTTTAAAATGTTTGAAAGAAGTTATGTAAAAATTGTGGGTTAAGGCTTTTTATTGTACTTGAAAAGGAAATATTGCAGGAACAATCATGCTAAGTTTCATCAAATTCCCCCAAGTAGTTTCAGAGGAGAAGATGTTGAAAATTTGTTAACAACGATTATGACAGACACCAAGTGATGGCAATTAAAAGCTCACATATTATGAAGTTTAATCATTGTTATACAACATTCTCATCATCACCATTCACTAAGGATACCATGTTTACTTTAAAAACCAAATATTGTTGAAATCCGAGCAAGTGTAAAAAATGGCGGGAAAATGGCAGCCATTTTAAAAATGGCCGTCCAAAACAAACTTTCATCATCACCATTCAACTCGGGATACCATGTTTGCCTTGAAAGTAGCTTTCATCTTCATTTTATTTCTATAATTCAGGAAAGAATAGCAAAAAACAGCATTTTGACCCCTATGTTCTATTTTTAGTAAGGGCGGACATGTTTTTTGACCAATCAAAAATCCAAGCATTAACTTTTTGCAGAATACCCTAAGGAACAATCTTACCAAGTTTCATTTGATTTTGAATAGTAGTTTTAGAGAAGAAAATTTTTGAAATAATAACATAAAAAAAAGCCAAAAATGTCGAAAAAGGGCAATAACTCTAACATCAGTTGAAAGATTTTCACAAAAATCATCACGCAGGTAGCTCTCATCATGCTGAACACTTTCAACCCGCAGAATTTGGTGTAACCTAATGATTTTTGAGATATTTGCGAAAAACTGTTGTTTGACCCCTATGTTCTATTTTTAGTAACAGTGGCCATGTTTTTCGACGGATCAAAAATCGAAGCATAAACTTTGTGCAGGATACCCTAAGGAACAATCATGCTAAGTTTTATCCAAATCCATTTAGTAGTTTCAGAGGAGAAGATTTTTGAAATAATAATATAAAAAAAAGCCAAAAATGTCAAAAAAGGGCAATAACTCTAACATCAGTATACAGATTTTCAAGAAAATCAGCACTCAGGTAGCTCTCATCATGCTGAACACTTTCAACCTGCCAGAGTTTGCCTTAACCTAATGATTTTTTAGATACTTGCGAAAAACTGTTGTTTGACCCCTATGTTCTATTTTTAGTAACAGTGGCCATGTTTTTCGACGGATCAAAAATCGAAGCATTAACTTTGTGCAGGATATCCTAAGGAACAATCATGCTAAGTTTTATCCAAATCCATTTAGTAGTTTCAGAGGAGAAGATTTTTGAAATAATAATATAAAAAAAAGCCAAAAATGTCAAAAAAGGGCAATAACTCTAACATCAGTTGACAGATTTTCACGAAAATAAGCACACAGGTAGCTCTCATCATGCTGAACACTTTCAACCTGCCAGAATTTGCCATAACCTAATGATTTTTGAGATATTTGCGAAAAACTGTTGTTTGACCCCTATGTTCTATTTTTAGTAACAGTGGCCATGTTTTTCGATGGATCAAAAATCGAAGCATAAACTTTGTGCAGGATACCCTAAAGAACAATCATGCTAAGTTTTATCCAAATCCATTCAGTAGTTTCAGAGGAGAAGATTTTTGAAATAATAACATAAAAAAAGCCAAAAATGTCAAAAAAAGGGTGATAACTCTGAAATGAGTGGTTGGATCTTCTTCAAAATTTCAGGGCAGGTAGATCTTGAGGTGCTGATCACTTTTACCCTATGCCAGAATTTTGATATCTGTGACCGTTTCTGACTTATTTGCAAAAAACTGCGATTTACCCCTATGTTCTATTTTTAGCCATGACGGCCATGTTTTTATACGAATCAAAAATCCAAACAATAGATTTGTAGCACCCATACCAATTAATAACTGTACCAAGTTTGGTTGCAGTTGGACTTATGGTGTTGGAGGATTTAACGTTTGAAAAAGTTAACGGACGACGGACGGACGGACGACGGACGACGGACGGACGACGGACGCCAAGTGATAGCAATAGCTCACATGACCCTTCGGGTCAGGTGAGCTAAAAAGTGCCTTTTATACAGAGATTAATTTGACATGCTTTCATTCATGAATTGGTTTCACTGCGCTGTTTATAGACAGTGTTTTGCTATCTAGAGTTGCCCTTAAAAGCAGGTTTGACTGAAGAAGAAGTTGTTCTAAAGAATGAAAACTACTAATGCAGCTTTACTTACTGAGGTCTATAAATGATAAATAAATACACACACCTGCTGCTGTGGTATATCCTTCGTTGTGGTTACAAATTGTTGTTCCGATGTAGAATTTCGGATGAATACTCGGAACAACTCTGGATACATTGCCCATGTCAGTTGCTCCACCATATTTGCGTACTATATCCGGGTCTTCATCGATTTTTATACCAATAGATAATGCATTGTTTTCAAAGAGCTTTGCCATTCTACTGTTTGATACAAGTGCAGAATAAAAATGGTCTGCAAATTTATAGACGGCCTGCAATATAGCACATAAAACTGAGGTATCACACATATGCATTTAAATTTGTATAGCAGAGATAAATATTTCTCTTTCCGTCGTTCCGTCTATTGTTTATAAATGGTTTATGTTTGTAGTATTTAGTTATTTCAAATAACAAGGACTTCGCAGGAAGACGCTATTTTATTTAGATAGTGTTTAGGTCACCTACACCCATTTCAATTAAACAATGTAAAAAATATTGGAATTGGAAATCAAAGAAGTTCCCGCATGTAATTAATTGGAATAGATGATTAGTTTTTACAGCTACATGTATATAGAATACATGCTACAGAAAGACCACACGACGACTCCTGTATTTAATCATGACAATCTTTTCCCTAAGCAATCTTACCTTATTTTGTCTCAGTAACCTATGCCGGAAAATAAAATGATTTTAAAAATGCCTTTTAATATGTTTACTGATGAAACTCTTACCTTACACCCAGTTGAGATAGCTGCTCCCTCTATACATTTTACAAATTTCTCTTTTAAAATATTAAGTTCTTCATCTGTTGGTGTACTCAGATAGTACTCTAGTTCGGCCTCTTTTGGTATTATATTCGGGACATCACCCCCTTTTCTTATAATGCCTGACAGTATAAATGGTAAGGAAATAAATATATCATGGTGAAAAAATAAATACCAAAAACATATAATGTAATATGCATGCGCCCGACCTAGTGTAGAATATGGGTCTCAAATCCAGATATCAAGTAGACTGTAGTTTCAAACCGGAAGTAGCATTTGTAAATCTATCCCAGAAACCCTCAAAAATACAGCGCGACTTCCGGTTAAAATATTTTCGCACTTGCACAAACTTAAAAAGAAATTATGTTTTGGCGATATGTTTATACGATATAATTTTCCACCGACTTTTTTCGAGTTTTTGTTCGCATTGGGAACTTTATTCGAAAGTTTCTTCGATGACCTACAAATATGACACCATAACAACGGCTTCCAATATGGCCGTGTTTACATGACGACGGACTAAAAAATATTGCTACGTACATTGAAATAAAAGGAATATGGGCTTCGCCCGATTTTAGGCTAAAGCCTACTCCATATTAATTTTATCATTTATTCTTGGGTGAATACTTGAATATATGAATTCAAAATAAAATCAGGAATATATTGAAAGATTGTTATGTATGTGCACTTTCCACAGATTATGTCTACAGCTCGTCAGTAGTTTTAAAGACCACAGATGTGAGAAGCGCAATCGGAAGTTGAGCCTAATTTCCGGTCTTACGCAAAGACGCTATTACTAAAAGACGGGACGGGACGGGACGGAACATGGAAAAACGGAATAGAAACGGAAGATTTCCTGATATGCCCTTCTTAAAAAAACTTCGGGAGCTCACCAGGTAACGCCTGCCTCATATTAGTTAATTTTAAAGACTTACCCATTGCTCTCCAAGCGGGTTTCATTTGTTGTCGCATACAGGAAATGTTATTATAACACGTGACAGCAGCATCCAGTGCGTTCACACCGTCCCATGGAAAGGACGACGCATGTGCAGCTTTACCGGTAAAACTTATATGAACTCTATAGAACAGAAACAACACTTGTTGCAGACAATTTTGCATATTCTTACTATTAATTACAGAGACAAATAACACGCTTTAAAAACTTAAACTATAGGAAATTCTTTAAAAAACACCTTCTCTCAGAACCATTTCTGTTACCGTAATGTTAAACTTTGTGAAAGCTAAAGAGTATCTCCCTCGTGCATAGTCCTGTCCTTGGGTGGATTTGGCTTTACACTTTTTGGTCATTTTGGAATTTTTAATTGCTCTTAAACATTTTGGATTATTGTTTTCGTTATCAACAGCTTGCCTTTTAGAGCACAACTGATGAATGGTAACTCGACCAAATGTAAATTCCTGTACATCAAAATATGTATCCGAGAATTTATTTAAAAAACTCAAAACACTAGGCGACCTTTAGTTTGGAATTCCATTCGTTCACAGCTAGCACAAACAAAAAGATCTCGTTCACAGCTAGCAAAAACAAATAAGATCTCATTTACAGCTAGCTCAAACAAATTAGATCTCGTTCACAGTTTGCACAAACAAATCAGATATCGTTCACAGCTAGCACAAACAAATAAGATCACCTTTTTAATCAAACAGTTTTATAACTTCACTTTTCATGTTGATTTTTTATAACTTAATGTTTTCAATAAGGATAAATTAAAAGTTTTTAATGCTTCTAATGTAATGTAATTTTCTATACGTACGGCGTCATGGCAACCATAAGTGGTTTGGACAAAGTAAACTGGGATGGATGAGCCATCATGGCGACGTCTACGTCATCAAACACTCCAGCTGCTACTAAATATGATTTTCCACATTTACCTTCTTCGGCAGGCGTACCAATAACTGAAAGCTTTAAAGATGAAAATACACACACACTTATGATCACACCAATATTGAAAGACTCAAAACAAAGAGCTGGACGTGGATTAAGCAGGGTCAGAATATATACGTGGTGATAAAACCTAGCATTAATGGATAACTAGAGGTACAGTGTCCATCAGTAATTTCAAAAATAATATCGCCACCTCCACCTTGCTCAGATTTTTTATGTTTTCAAATTAAATTATTTCTTCTGATAGATGCAAGAAAGAAGTATTCTAATTCGTGCATATTTTCATAGGGCATGTATGGTGTACTATCTTCTATTAGACGGTTTTGGAGGAGTTGCACTAACAAATTACATGACCAGTCAGACAGACCAGCGAACAGGATGTTTAATATACCCTTAAAAATTGCCTGGGGTTTAAAACGCAAAATATCCAAAGCATCAGTCGATCGTGTTTGAACATTCCTTAAAGGCAAATCTCATTGCATGCTTATAGTAATGGTATCTTTAGCTTAAAAGGAAACTTTCGATAAAAAAAAAGCTTTGGCAGATGTTTCAACCTTATATTTGTTCTTGTTTTCGTGTTTAATCAGGTATGCCAAGTATGTATTAAATTCATCAAACAATTACCTTTCCCAAATTCCCAGCATGTTGAACCATTGCAGCTTTAATAGCTAAACTTGTAGCCACGCCCACTTCCGCAATTAGATTGTGTCCGCAAGCATGTCTGATCTTTGGCAGAGCATCATATTCGCATAAAACAGCCACATGTGGTTTTCCACTCCCATAAACTGCACGGAAAGCAGTTTCAAGTTTATACTTTCTACTGACTTCAAAACCATCTTCTTCAAGAAACTTTGTCAATATTTCATGTGCATGAAATTCCTCGAAACCGAGTTCTGGATTGTTCCAAATGGCTTGGCTAAGCGAATGTAGTTTTTCCGCATTTGTATCTACACACTGACAGGCGGTATGTTTCAGTTGAGACATGATGACAAAATAGATAAATAAATTTCTTTACATGATGAAGTGTCGTGATATCTACAACTGAGGTTGTGCGTCTGCATTAATATGTGATTCCGTAAATTGAATAATTAAATCAGATGTATACATTATATTATGAATGGCCACAAAGAAACGTTTCTCAGGACAAGTTCGGCAGTGATGTTGGTTTATTCAATGTCCTTATTTGATCCCCAAAATTAATATAAAACCATGATTTCAGTCAATGAATTATTCCATCTTCGCTAACCAAGGGTTACGATTCGGTTTTAAGAGGAGAGAAGCGAATCGTAACCCTTGGCTAGCGAAGATGACTTTATTGATACTGTTATAAATTTGTGGAAGTTTACAAATTAGTTTCCTTCTCGTATATAGACCAACGGGCCTTTAAGGAGCAACAATTTGATTTATATTGGGATGGGAGGTGCTAGGATGAAATTTGAAATAAAAAGGCAGGACCAGTATTTTGACAAAATAAAAAGCAAGCCCAGGATCACTTTAGGTGTGAAAAAATGCAGGACCTGTGTCAATCAGGAACGTTTTTGTTTCAAATGAAAATAAAAAAATCATGGACCTATATATTGGCGAAAAAATAGGCTCAAACATTTCATTCTAGCCCCCCCATAAAAATCAAATGGTTGCTCCCTTACATAACAACGCAGTTGTATACACATTATCACGTTCATGACGTTAGTTTATTTATCCCTACTGACAGTATTACTAACTGTATACATAGACGTTGCGTATTTAAGTTAACACGAACAGTCCTTCTAATACCATATTTTACAAACCACCCATATGCAATCTACAAGTTATACACATAGTGTCGGTCCTCTTTTTTGTGCCTTTTAGCACCAATTATATAGTTCATGTATGCGACCTCTGGGTATGTGATTGATATTTACTTGTTTCACATACAAGTAATTTGGTTGTGTTTTCATGACTCTGCACATCCGTTCTTCATATGTAGGTCCGTCAGTTGCTACAGCTTTTACGTTTTTGTGTCAAACTCCAGGACATAAAATTACATTTTACTGCATTTTATCACTTAACATCAAAATTTTAATACAAACACCAGTTATTTAAATCTTTTGAATCAGAGTTGTGTTCCATTCTACTGACTTTGTCTTTTCTTGGACTTCGAACTTATGGACTTTTCCCACTGTTTTATCGCTTCTCTATTATTTTGTCAAACTAATTTAACAACTAATGTATATCATAATTTTTAGGGGTTACAGAACACCTAAGGGAGTTAACTCTCTATAAATCAACTGAACGTTTTAATCACATACTATTTGTAAAGGGAAATCAAGCTTCTCAATGATCAAAATTAGTGTTTGTCAAACTGCTATATCCAGATATATTCAATGAAATTATTCCCGTAAATTGTGTGGTTCAAATTTTTTGAATTTTTTATATTTTTGTCAACAGGTCAAAGTAAATATTTCTACATAATTTTATGAAAATTTAACGATCCAAATCTATTTTAGTCAAAGTGTTGGGTACCCCCTTTTAAGATAATACCGCTGAGAATAATTAATTTATCAACATAAATGAAACAACACAACTGCAGTTCAAAATTAAAACCATACAAAAAAGTGATCATTGACAAATTATTGATATATACAGCAACATTTTTTTTCAGTAATCCATATAATACTTATTATAGTATGTATATGGAGCTATATATATATTAACATGGGACATACACTTTTTTTATCAGGTAAAGCGCACGGGCCAAATAATTTTTATCGTACTTCTTACCGATAAAAAGAACTATGTCAATCATTTCTCATTTTGAACCGGTCCCGTGCTTATAAATGGACCGAGCCCTAAATAATTTTTCACTCATATGGTTATATTGGGGTTCGTCTTTTTTCCTTTTTTTCCCATTTTTCTTTTTGGGGGGATGGGGGGGGGTGTTAATGATTTGCCATTATTTTCTCCCGTTTTCCTAGACTACATGTACAAATTCCAGTGCTCATGTGGTAATAAATTAAATTAAATTTCAAACATTAAATTTTGTATTGGTAAACCGACGCACCATATATTACACTTTGTAAACTGTACGATGTAGTAATTAAAGCATTTTTTTTAAGTAATAATTTTCTTAACTTTTAACAAAGGTACACTATGTGGATCTATATTAACTGCACTGTTCATTATCTAATTTGTTTTTGTTTCAGATGGTAGGGGTATTATTATTCACGAGTAGTTTTTACCTGTTGGAAACAGCGAGAATCTGTGTATTATGGAAATCCCCAGGTGCTAAAATTAACTATGGACGTATTGTAACTAGATTTTATTAAAGGCGCCTGGGCTACTGATTGGTTTATTTGTGTCGATTGCAAAAACAGACCATTTTCAAGGTAGGTTACGTGCAACAAAAAACATGCTCTAGTTAGCTTCGGATTTCCAGTGCTGTAGCAACTTCGTGAATGAGAATTTTCTGTATCTTTTACTGTTTCTGAATATATTAAGATTTTTGCATTTTATCTTTCTAATAATCATTTATAGTTTGCTAGTCACGTGAGCATAACTTTTTGCGATGAACTTCGTCCGAGATCTCGCAATAAATTAAGTGTATAAATTAAATGAATGCATATGACCACACTAAAACTCGTCTAAATTCTCCCATAAAATATTTTTAATTAAATTATATTTAACTATTAATTGATTTCGTCTCTCCCGATTTCCCTCTCGGTTGGGACAAAGGTCCAATTATTACATTTATTATGCTCATACATGTAAATTACTTGGAGACCGAATCGTGAATCAACAACAACTTCCTGTCCTGCAGAGGTTATATTTGTGGTATTTTTTTTGAAAATATTTATTTAACTATTGGAATGTATGTATACATGATTGTAGGTTTTCAATATAAATAACAGGCGAAAGTAAACAATTTTTCTTTATCCATATGCGAAAAAATCCTGAAAAAATTCCCCTGCTTTTTTTGTTTTGTTTCACAGTTTACGTTTCCAAATCATTTGCTCTTCTTTAAAACCATGGAAACATTAAATGGCTGTGAGTTTGCATCAATGCTTCAATAATTCCAATCATCGGAATATAGAACCTTCAGATCAATAGACCTTTGGGTTATAGTGCCTTCGGACTAATGAACCTTTGGATCAATGGACATTCGTTGGAATCACTTTGTCCGTCTATCATGATGGTCAAGATTAAAAACATAGGTTTAACTTAACGGTTCTGAAGCTAGATCTTGACAAACGTGCAAGCATTTTTCATTACACACCCTCTGTTCGTCAACAATATCATTATGCATCATTTAATTCATTCAGGACACATAATGACGTACAGACAGACGGACAAAGTGATTCCAACATGCTTCGTTCTCTGGGGTACCGCAACTAACAGGATTACCTAGGAAGTAACCCAGGGAGCAAAAGAACAAGAACATAGTTACAAAGAGCAACATAGTGTCATTGAAAATGTACATCTACAAGTAATTCTAGGGAAAAAAAGACTGAAACCAGATGGGGACTATTTAATTTCTGCTTCATGTACTTCACCCTCTGTAAATATTTTACACCTTTTTATAAAAAAAAAAAAAAAAAAATAGAGAAAGCTTCAGCATCAAATGATGATAATCGAGCTGTCGGTATTAACAAAAACCCAAATTTGAATAGATGAGCGGAGATAAATAACATGGATATGGACATGATGGAAAAAGAACAATATAAATCAAGTTAAGGATAAGTTTATTATTACTGTGAAATGAAAGGAGTCAGTAGGATTACAATAATTATTCAGTTGTGATGTTTGCTTTGTGTATCAGATTGTGATAAACTTCTTCAAATTGGAAACACACGATAAATTCATTTTTGTATTTTTGTTTATACAACGTTTATAAATGATACCGGATTACATAAGATATATAGGTTATACGAGTTACAGGAAATGCGGTCTTTGTTCTTTCCTCATGGTTTGCTGAAATAAAAAAAAAAAACAATATATCTAAATTTCAAATGATCTCATTGTTTCTTTGTCTGTGAAGTGTAATATAACGAGTTTATATTTGCACTAATTATATTTGCTTTATACTTAATATCACTTCGACACAACTGAAATTTTTACTCATCGAATTTTGAGATAAAAGGAATTAAAATACATAAATTATACTGTCGGGTGGTCGGGACCAGAAAAAAGGTTTGACATAACCTTAATTTCGACTTAAGCGATTTCGAGATAACGAGATTAAAGTGTATATAAATTTTACATACAATTTCAGATCTGCAAGTTGAACAAAATTTATTAATTGCAGTTGAGTGTGATATTTTTCTTTCAAGCTAAACTGTTACTTCAGATGAAAAACAAAGATAACAACACTGGTCATATACTTGGACTTATGTCACTTTGATTTAGATATTTTGTATACAAAATTGGTCCACTTTACCCCTTTTTCATATTAACTAGAGGCTCACTGGAGCCTGTATCGCTCGCTCGGATTCAATTTGGCAATCAAAAGCACCTCAGAAATAAAAGTCTGCAATATTGGACATAATTCTGGCAGTTTAAAGACTACGTATTTGAAAGGGGGTAAAATATATTTAGTGAAGGAGTGCGTTACAAGTAAAATGTAGGGATATTTCCCAGGCACATTTCAATTCACTTCATTACCACATATGTACAATGGCATATGTATATGAAACTGATAAAATAATGTTCACAGATCACACATCAAATATCCCTCAGGACCTAAAAGGTTAACAGTTATAAGTTGAAAATTCCATTTCCTCATCTGTTTTTTGCATTTCCATGCTTTCAGAGGTGTCTGATTCTGTTTAATTTTCATCAGATTCTGTGTTTAAAAAATATCTGTTTAATGAAAGGGCAACAGTTCTTATATGTTTCCTGTGACAGTGATATTTTCAACAATTTCTCACAAGTGATGAAAGTCTTTCTCCTGTTTCTTAACTTTTCGGTTGTTTTTCTTTATTCTTCTGTCGATATATCCTTCTTTTTAAATTTTTCGGTCAAGGATTTCTTGTGTTTTTCTTACCTTTTCGAAATATGATTGAGATTAATTTTTCATTCTTTTCACATAATATCCAAGACATGCAGGATTGTTATATATATATATATATATATATATATATATATATATATATTAAGTATTGTATTTCGTTGTTTTTTCTGCTTTTTTGTGCCGTTAATTTAGTGGATGGATGAGTACTCTATAAAAAGGACATATAGATGAGATGTAAGAAATTCCAGAAACTGAATTGTTGAGTGATAAAACATAATCTATGTAGCGGAAGCTGAAATTAAAGGTAAGGGCCAACTTCTTCTGTTTTTTTCTCAAGAAGCCCGTCAAGGAAGTCTACCTTATATGAGTAAAGGAACAAGTCGGCCAGCAGTGGCGCACAATTCGTACCAATAGGAATGCCAATTGTCTGTTGAAAAACGCGTCCTCCAAATTGAACAAATTTGTCAATCAAAAAATTCAATCATCAGGACAATTTAGTCCTCTGTATATTTTTTGTTAGATTTAGAGTGGTTTTTAAAAGAGTATGATTTATCTCTACCAATGACAAGGTATGTGTATCGTAGTAAATCTTTGAGTTAAGAATCCACATCAAATTGACGCCACTGGTGGAATATGACGTTTCACAGTAATTCTGAAGGCCCTCTTTGAAAGAGGTTTTGTAGAGCAATTAGCTGACTCAGCAAAGTACCGTTGTTTAAACGGATTCGTATGTAGTTTAGGAATCCAATAAACAGCAGGAAGGTCCGTTTCTTCACCCTTTGTAGAGATGCCAAAGGAATGAAGAACGGTCTTGTGTTTTTATCAAGGACCTTCTGCTTAGTGAATTTGGTCGATGTATAAGTTGTGTTACCTGCAGTGTTATCTATTCCCAACTCGTTTCTAAGACACTCAAAATAATAGTCCTTGCCGACAAAAACGATGTTATTGGGGGCTTTGTTCGCTGGGACAACTACATATTTGTCTAGTAGGCGAGTCAAGTTTTCAACAACCTTAAGATCTTTAAAGATGGATGTAGCTTTAGTGCTCATAGACCCTTGGAGGTTTTTTCATTCATTTTAATGTCCTTTGTTTGACCCGGTCGGGGATCGAACCCGCGACCTTCTGCACTCGAGGCGAGCACGCTACCAGGAGACCACCGAGGCGGTCTGTCAGTAAAGTATAAATAAAATTAAAAACCAAGCCGTTCTGATTCAAACAGTAACCGCTGCCCTTTTCTGAACCTCCACATTTCTGTTTCATTAGGAAATCTTAATAATAAAATATATGAAAATGATTCATTACTACATCACTTCTAAGGCAGGAATACCAAAATCACAAATTACCAGTAGTTTAAACTTTCAGTAAAAATTTTTCATCGTTGTTGAGAACTGTTAAAATGTAATACAAGAAACTTGGCAATGTTGTTTACAAAATTTAAAATTGCAAAACAATCTGGCCATTGAATCTTACAATGCCAAAGAATAATCTAAATGGAAAAGCCTACGGATATGATGTAATTGTTAAATCTTACCATTGCATTGTTTGGAAAAAATATTGAAATATTAAAAATATTAATTGCCACCATTAATCGATCTACCATAATATCATTGACTCCAATTTTATCACTTTAAGTCTAGTTTTATTTTTAGTGTTGTTTATTTGGAACATGTTTTTTATTTCATAAATTGTGGTTTCTTCAGAACTTACTAATATAGGATCAGTGAATATTTTTTTGAAACAGTGTGGGGACATGCCCCATATTGTAGACTGTAGTATGACATGTTTTTGCATTTTTCAGTTCTGTTTCAGTGACATCAAGTCTGTCCTTCCTTTCATTTCTAAAATGACTGTGAATTATATTTTTATGTTGATAAAATAACTTTAAATACACATGTATAAATACATTTTATATCATATTTTTATTATTTGTAAAATTACAATACGGTCTCTGTTTCATCTGTAATCTAAATAGTGTTGTTTCAGTAATGTTGATACAGCTTGTGGTGATTTATCTGAAATAGATAAAAAGAAAATTTAAACTACAGCAGATGAAGAATTAAATGATCCAAAAATTTTAATGCTCCTGGAATTTTTCAAAACTGAATGTAGACAGTTCAAAGATTCCCATATCGCCCAACCAGTTGCCATATTGCCCAACCACCTGCCATACTTTGCCAAATAAATGGATTTTTCTGTTGGTAAATTTGCCTTCAAACAGTTAATACCTCAATTTATTTTTCTTAATTTAAGTTTCTTACCTCCTTGAAAACTACCACATATATACAGAAAAATGCATCAAAGAATCAAATGGCCAGGTTACATTACTTAACAATGACTAAGGAGTGGAAATTTGTAAATGTTATTGTAATCGACGAAATGAAGACTATAAGAATATGTAATGTTACAGCAAATGGGAATTCTGCAAAAGTGTTCCTAATGTATCCATAATAGGGGTGCATATGTCCAATATTTATACAAACATTCTACCAAGTTTAAATACTATGGATTGAAAACTGTAGGAGTTGATTACAAAAAATAGGTACCCTCCTTAAAGAATGTTGCTAAAATTGACCAAGTTTCACAATCCAGAAATTTCACAAATATGTTCCAAATGTATCCATAATAGGAGGTGCACATGTCCATTATATATACAAACATTCTACCAAGTTTGAAGGCTCTGGATTGAAAACTGTAGGAGGAGTTGATTACACAAAATAGGTACCATACTTTCGCCGCGCAAAAGAAAACCCACCTGCCCACCCACCCGTCCGACATTCACCATACTATAACCTGGATTTCACTCTGTTTGTAACCTGGCTAATAATTACAATTTTTTTCTGATGCTGCAATGGTCAGATTTGTCCTTGGACTCTCAATGAAGAATATAGTTAAAAAAAAACCTCCTAAAATCATTGACTCAGTGAGTATTCCATTAAAATGATCGATCTAACTTCCATATTTACCTGCTATTATACTATCCAACAAAGAGGAGTCGTTTGAACTTAAGACTGTTTTCCTTGTAAGGATCAACACAGAGTTTATACACTCTATTAAATATTCTAATTTCTTTTCTTGTCCAATAAACTTTGATTTTCTATAATAATTGTTCACAACACCATACATTTGAACAAGATTATCTGACATCTGTTCCATGTTTGATTTTGTCAAAAATTCCTTGATTGAATCACATTCCACAAAAAGTGTCAAGCTTTTTAGCAGCCATTCTAACATTTCATTCATTAAATCCATATCAAAACAACTCTTCACTTCATGTAATATCCAGTTAAAGGTATAAACATATGTTTCACCCAGATCCTTGGAAGGTGCAATTGAAGGAGAGAATGACATCCTTCCCCATGAATGATCAACAAATGGCTTCCAGTAAAGTAATACTTTCATAACTACTTCAGTTAATTTATTACTCGATAAAATATCACAGTTTGTTACTGTATTTCCCATAATGCCATCAGTTACAACTTTTTTTTCTCCAGACTTAGTCGCTCTATCTTCTATAGGTTCATTCCCATCCTTTTCAATAGAAACACCATTTTTCAGAAAAGCTTTTCCTAAACTATGCAGTTCTTTCACATCCGGTAAAGTTATTGATGGAGCAATGTAGTTATGACCTTGAATTTCAAGCTGATCACATGTATACTGAATATGATGCAAGATGGATGCCATAGTCTGCAAAAGCTTTACTGCAGAAATTATTGGTGAATCAGAACTAAAATATTGAAAACAATGACATATAATTAGTTAGGAAATATACAAATTGGAAATGTAGAAATACAAATCAAGGGCCATACTTCTGTCCAAATAGACCTGTTAGATTCAACTTGTTAGAGATATTGCCATATATGAAATGTAGAAAAGAAGCTGCATGAGTGAAAGCACAACAAATTTTCCTTTATCCATTTTTGTAAATGCACACATAACCATCTATCAGCCTGTCCCAAGTACATGGATTGCCCAAACCAAGCACCAGAGTTAAAAATACCAAAGGAGCAAAACAGAAGTCACTCAACAACCACAAAACGGAACAGTAAGCCCTGAAAATCAAAGAACATAACGAAAATTAAAACTCAAGCCATGACAGACTGAACTGTATTAAAAAGGAAATGATATAAAGTGCACTACTAACAGTACTTATTATCAACATATGATATCACAACAAATGTAATAAATTTGTCTAGGGAAGCCATATCATTTTATATTATGTATCAATTTTTCACTGTTAAAAACAATGTCTAAAGTGACATATATATATAGTTATCATATTTGGAATGAAAATGAAGACATTAGGGTAATAATTTTAATAATTGAACATATAATTAGTTCTTACACGTTTAAGTAGAGTTGAAAATGCTACAGACCTAAACCCTTTCAGAAGTTCTTTACAAGCTGTTAACATCTCTCTACTAAATGCTGGTGGGAGAAATCTTCCTTGATTCTCAGTTGTCTCCCCTTTCTTTCCAAGAACCGTGTTCCATAAGTCATACAGAATATCAGTTAGGATCTCTGATCTCTTATTACCACTGTACAAAGTAGAACAAATTATTCAGTTATTAAAAACAGTGAATATTACAGGTTCAATAATACATCTTATTTAATGTCAGGATATACTTATCCCCGAACCGCCTCGGTGGTCTCGTGGTAGCGTGCTCGTCACAAGTGCTGAAGGTCACAGGTTTGATCCCTGGCCGGGTCAAACCAAAGACATTTAAATTGATATCTAGGCATCTAGGAGTAAGAGCAAAGATCTACTGGTCGGCTCGGAGTCAGTATAATGTGTCCGAGTGGGTAGATATGTCTTCCTGCGGACAGTTACCTCGTGAGCTGGCACAATAAAAATCCGGCTCAGCGTGTCGGTCTAGTACAAAGCCGGGATCACATTCATTAATATATCAACATGTTCTCGTCCTGATATGCACCTGGCTGCCACTGGACGTTAAACAACAATTCATCCAGCCATCCATCCTTACCCCTTTTATATCACTGATAATGCTGTATTGATTGATTTACTGATTAATGATTTATAATGTCCAGCGGCAATTATTAATAGCGTATCAGGATGACAAAATGTCAATGTGATATATATATATATATATGACCCTAATTTGTACTATAGTCTGGCACTCAGAACCAGAATTTTAACGTGCTGTCTAAAGAGTAAACAGTTTGCAGAATCCACCAAGGATAAAACTTCTTTTTATATAATATTATGTTTTTGCTTCAGTTGTTGACAGCTACTATAGTGCTATATTTATCACTTGAAATTTCAAATATTAAACAAAATATATTACGTAAACATTCGGTAACTTCATGCAAGAAAAAGATTGTAGTAAATTATTATTAAAAAATATAGTGAGTATATGTACAGATGATGTCTGAAAAATTTTAGTCTTGCGTATCTATAGGCAAAAATGTATCTAAATCCAGTGATTGTAATTTAAATCACACACCTTGTACTGATTACATTTATAAGCCAGGTAACAATCCCATGATTTCTTGTCAAATCCATAGCAACAGTTTTCTCTTGACACCCTCTGTGTACTATTTTCAAAACCTGTAACTGAAAATGAGTTGAGAACTGAAAACACTTTGTATTTAATGAGGTGAAATTTATACACAAGAAACGAGCTGTCAGACTGACAGAAAACTAGATTTTCCTTCATTATAAAGGAAAGATTATGATGACAGAAAACTGACGAAAAATTATTGCAACAACTGACTTGGCCCTGTTTTTGTGTGTGTTTTTCCCAGAGCAAATTGGACCATTACCTGATTGATTGATTGTTTGAATAGTATTTAAGGCAGAACTGGCAGTATTACAGCCAATATCACACAGAGACAATTACCTGAGATGCCCGATCACTGATTGCAGTGTCAAAGAATTATTGCAACAACTGACTTGGCCCTGTTTTTGTGTGTGTTTTTCCAAGAGCAAATTGGACCATTACCTGATTGATTGATTGATTGAATAGTGTTTAATGCGGAGCTGGAGGTATTACAGCCAATATCACACTGAGACCATTACCTGAGATGCCCGATCACTGATTGCAGTGTCAAAGAAACTAAGGAGAAGTTTGAACGTGTAGCGTTTCTCATAAACTCTGTAATCAGCTGTTTCTCTAAGGCCATCGTGTAACAAGGTCAATATCCAACCTCTCTCTTCTTTGTACTGAAAAATATCAAAATATTCTTACCGTAAGAACAATTGAACAACTCAGAATATTTAAATTAATACTGCAGAATATGAATCTTACATTTGTTTTGTTTGTTTGTTTAGTTGGGCTTCTACACCGTTTTCAGCAAATTTGGCTATTTCACGATGGCCAGTTTTCATTGGTGGAGGAAGCCGGAGTACCCGGAGAGAACCACTGACCTTTGGTAGGAAAATTGTCAATCCTTGTCAATTAAGATCGGAGTCAAACACACCCCACCACAGGTGAGATTCGAACTCACAACCTCAGTGTTGACAGGCTAATGATCATTAGTAGTCATAACGAACTACCTAGACGACTCGGCCACCGAGGCCCCTAGTGATGAAGTGAAGATGAATAATGCAATAAAAATGTCCAATTATATCCACTGGTTAAAAACTGTAATGAAGACCTTAGTTCCATATTTATTGTGTCCCTCTATTGTATCTAGTTTTTCCATGCATAATGGTTGCTTCTTCTATGTGACAATTTCAAGACAATGACACTTAAGTCAATCAAAATTGTAATTATTACAAGACATACATGTATCATTCTTTGAAGTATGGGGATATTATCGCCCCCGTCCGTCTGTCCGTCCATGACCTCCTCGTTCATTTTTAACTTCATGCATTCAATTTCTTTACAGTATTGTCAAATACCATATGTTGATGTGCAAAAAGGTATTAGAATTTTCATTTTCAAAAATTGGGCCCACAGGTGTCAAATTTTGAAAATTGTGAATTTAAGCGTGTGACCTTAACTCCTCTTTCATTTTTCATTTTATGTATTTGATTTATATAAAGGATTGTCACATACTGTATTGAGATGCGCAAAAAAGGTTTTAGAATTTTGATTTTCAAAAATTGGGGCCCACAGGGATCGAATGTCTTAAATTGGCAATTTAAGCTTGTGACCTAAACTCCTCGTTCATTTTTCATTTTATGCATTTGATTTCTGTACAGTATTGTCACATACTGTATGTAGATGCGCAATAAGGTTTTAGAATTTTGATTTTCAGAACTTGGGGCCCACAGGTATTGCACTTAAAAAATTGGGAATTTAAGCTTGTGACCTAAACTCCTCTTTCATTTTATGTACTTAATTTCTTTACAGTATTGTCACACACAGTATATAGATGTGGTATAAGGTTTTAGAATTTTAATTTTCAAAAATTGGGACCTTTAGGGCTCGAATTTAAAAAATTGGGAATTATAAGTGGGTGACTGAAAGTTTTATTTCATTTTTATTTTATTTCTATACACTATTGTTGTACACTGTATGCAGATGTCCAATAAGGTTTTAGAACCTTAATTTTCCAAAGTTTGGGCCTGCATTCAAATGTATAATTGTAAAAAAGGTGCACAGGGATACAAAATGCGGGGAGTGCGGGGATAGTTGCCGTTACCGACTGCCTCATTCTCCGTCCATCGGTCACACTTTCTTGTGACATCAACTCCCCATTCAGTTTTGGATATAGCATTTTAATTTCTTCACAGTAGTGTTGAATATATCCTGTAGATGCGCAATAAGGCTTTAAATTTTTGATTTCGCTCAATGGGTGAAATGTGGGACCGAAAACCGAAAAATTATCATAATATGCTTGTGACATCAACTCCTCATTCATTATTGATGCAAGGCTTCTACATTCATTATCAAATGATTGTACATGTGATGTAGATTAAAATTTTGATTTCTTTCATGGAGTGAAATTTGTACCGAAAATGAGTGAATTTTTAAAATATCTCAAAAAATTAATTTCTGAGGCATGTTTTATGCTAGGCTTCTGGTTTCTTCATAGGTAGATTGTCCATGATGGACAGATGCAAAAAAACATGCTCAACACACAATTTTAGACCAATGGCATATAGGAGGTATTCTAATTATCAAAATATGCTGTTGATTTTTTTTCCATTTAAAGCAAAACTGTAAATAAATTTTCTGACCTCATCAAATCTGCCAGCACCCCACACCCACTCCCCTGAAATTCAAATGGTCATCCCCTTATTGGGTTAGTGGGATGGACTGAAATGGTTTTTGCTAAAAAAAATGAAAACAGTGTAATGAAGATGTGGCACTGGGTTCTGCACAATTCCTTTTGAATTTGTTATTTAAAAAGTGTTTTAAAACTATTTTCTGTGAACTTGTGATCATTTGTTTGAAAATAACAACATAGTGATAAAAAGTAACAACACTGTTGTGAAATTTGACAACATTGTCATTAAATGTAATCTCCCAATAAAGAAATTGACAAAGTTAATGTGAGAAGTCAATTAAAGAATGTTGGGGATTAACATAAAGATCTTTGATCCTAAAATAAACTTTACATGGTTTATTTTAACTGGGATAAGTTTTGTCCTTAACACTAAATTTGCAACAAAATCATCACTTGGATGAAACAAATGTGGGGTGGGGGTATAACTGTCGTCTCTGACAGTACTCTTGTTTCTTATTTCTTTTTCTTGAAATTTCTGTGTTGTACATTGTAATTGCAATTATCCAAATTATTCCCAATTTTAATCTGTTTTTGTCATTCCGTTGTGTGCTAAAATAAGCCAGATTATATGGTATCATTTTACCTCTAATGTTGAGCTGTTGAACAACTTATAAAATTCTGGAACATTATAGATGTCTAATGTTGGTTTCAGATATAAAAAGCTGTTTATCATTTGGTACATGTGTTGTTCTGTAAAATAAGAACATATTTTCACTTATAACAAATTGACTATGTAAGAAACTAATAAGTTTTCATTAAATTTTCAAAAACATACCTTATACACACTGCATACCAATTATCAAATTTTTCATGGGTGCAGCAAAATCATATCTAAATCATCATTGAAATGCACAATTTCATAATGCAGTATGAGGAGACAATAACAAAACCATGAAATTCATCATCCCCAAAATATTTATTCAATAAACCGCAAAAAAATGATGCAGAAAATTTAAATAAATCAATGTATAGCAATGACTAGTAAAAACTGGTGACAATATATATGGATTTTCTGAAAAAGATGCTTCTACATTTAAGTTTTGTCATGTGAACAATGATATATTTAATCTATATACCATTAATTTCTATTTATTTTTTTAATAAAATCGCTACTTTGAGTACCTTCTCTTAAAAATAAATATCTCTTAATCACATTTTTTTGTGTGGTTAGCACCATAAGGTGAAGTGTAGATCGCATATGTCAGAAGTATTCCTATTGATGGCAATACAAAATGTAATTGATCTCTGATAGCCTTACAATAGGATATTTAATATCTTTAGTATATTTTACCTGCTTTGAGCATTAATTTTACAATCCTTGACAAGAAAATAGTGATGATGCATGGTAACTTTATGTTAGTTTTATCCAAACTGTTCTTCAGTAGATTCATTACGTAAAGCACCTGCTCCTTCTCATGGAATCTTGACCCTTCCAAATGATGTAAATAACTATCAAGGACATAGTAGGCAGCACCTCTCATTGTGTTGTCATGACAACTTAAAGCAGCCATTACGTAACCAAGACAACCTCTCTCTATGAACTTTCTACAGTCAATAAGCTGATCTGAAATATCCAAAATAAAAATCAAAATTTATTTCTTGCAGATTTTTTGAAAACTCACAGAACAATTCTTTCATTATAAGTTTTTTTAAAATGCACTGCAACTTTTTTTTAAATTTTTTTTAAACACAATTTATAAATCAATATACATGAAGATAGAAAGATTGAAAAATATAACAATGGACATAAAATATACTGTAATTAATGAACTTATTTTCATGACTACCTTTTGGGAGTTGATAGAGGGTTGGTCTAATTAACAAATATCATACATGTAAATGTCCTATTCATTATAGCCATATCTTGGTAAAAAAAGTTTGCCACAAATCTAAACATTTATTTTCTTCCTCTCAAACTTAGCAGAAAAGTTGGTTTACAGTATAACAAGAACACAAACCTGGTGACAACAGGTCAATGAAGACGAGAAGCATAAAACATGGATTGGTTACCTGTTAACAGCAGGCAATTGAAGAGGATAAATGTATAAAAGTAAAGTAAGCATGTCATGAAACAGCTCGTACGACAATAGTAAGAGTTATAAGTGTATAAAACATGGATCACTTACCTGGTGACAACATGTCATTGAAGAGGGGGAGTATAATACATGGATCACTTACCTGGTGACAACATGTGACTGTAGAGCGGGAGTATTATACATGGATCACTTACCTGGTGACAACATGTGACTGCAGAGGGGAAGTATAATACATGGATCACTTACCTGGTGACAACATGTGACTGAAGAGGGGGAGTATTATACATGGATCACTTACATGGTGACAACATGTGACTGCAGAGCGGGAGTATTATACATGGATCATTTACCTGGTGACAACATGTGACTGAAGAGGGGAAGTATAAAACATGGGTCACTTACCTGGTGACAACATGTGACTGAAGAGGGGAAGTATAAAACATGGATCACCTACCATGTGACAACATGTGACTGAAGAGGGAAGTATAATACATGGAACACTTACCCGGTGACAACATGTGACTGAAGAGGGAAGTATTAAACATAGATCACTTACCTGGTGACAACATGTGACTGAAGAGGGGAAGTATAAAACATGGATCATACACCTCAGGTAGAGATTTGCAATCCTTGCTATCTTGTATGGTAAATGCCTGAAACATTAAGGTTAATGTATCCTTAAAGCATGAACTATTTTTGTGTCAGATACCAAAAATCACAAAAAGAGAGCACAATTTAGCCTGAAACATTGAGTATACAATTAAAAACATGATTCATATATATTTCTAAAATTTCACATATGTAGGTCATTTTTCACTGGTAATCTAATATTACTCCATGCAATGGTTCAACTGTGAACAATTTGGAAGTAAGAGAAGCTAGCGTTTGAACTTGAATGCAAAATTGGTAGTATTGAAACCTTCCGTACTTCTGCAATAACACCACTATTTGTACTCATAACAATTCTTGTTAAACTTCTATGAGGTGGCTCAAAAAAGCAATCACATTATTAGCGATTGTAAGTATTCAATTGTCAAGATAGCAAACACTATAATTACTGTATAAAATGTAAGAAAATAAAGGGTCAGTTGAATTTCTCTTACCTGTAATTTTCTCCTCAAAGGGAAATTATGGATGGACAATTGTAACTTTGCTGGGTCTAAGTTTTCTAGAACCTGGTCTATAGATGCTTTCTTCAGTAATGAAGGTCCAATTGTTTTCAGTACAGAATGGTGTTCAATGGCTTTCGGACCCCAAAGATACGGTCTAAAACATAAAGTAAGAAACTACTTTATCAGTAATTTGTGTGCATTTCTTTTGATCCTACAGGCTGATAATTTCAGTATCTTTGATGGGTACTGTTAATAAAATTATCAGGACGGTGTCAAGGATAATTTTCCATACATCAATATCATTTTTTTGTGTTCATATGCATGAACTTAATGAATGAAATAATCCTAACGTAAACTTCACAACTTCCTACAACCTTACATCTGCTAAAAAACTTACTTATTATTTTTTCTTAAAAGTTAAGCAGTTAATTTGTTAAAACTTACCGATAAAAAGAATATGGGCTCGTCCAATAACAGATCTGATAAGCTCAATATCAGAAAACAAATTGCCATTATTCTATATATAATATATGGGTACTAGCTTCCTGTTCATAATGAAGCCTGATTCTCAATATTGTTTCAATGTAAGAAATCTGATGTATACAGACTGTTATCTCCATTCAACACAAATTTAAAAATTTAAATAAAGTTGCTAATTTTAAAATCTGGAAGTGATCCTTTGCATGTACCATCAACTAAGAGGGCATCAATTGCAGAATTGATGGATTGAAATTTTCAACATGATCCAATACAAATCACAGTTAAAACTAACATTGCATTAGGAAAGTAAACTGATGTCATACCTGTAATCTTTTATAACACATTCATTCTTTTCATACATGAACATCAGCTTTAGTAGCTTCTGATCTAAATCAACAGATAAATATAATTTAATTTTTTAAAAGTTCATTCACTTATACTTATATCTTAATATAAGTAAGGAATGTATTTGAAAATATATGTTTCCTTTTTATACATGTATGTTGCATGAGTGGTATGAGTTACCTCCCATATAACATAGTTAAAGTGAAATTTGTGAAATTAGTTCCCTCTGTTGGGTTGGGGGTTTCATATTAATTTCACAAATGCCTCTTACCTAAATATTTTTAGCAAAATCAAAGAATTACAACTATGATTTAAATACGTTTTCAATTAGAACAAAACGTTAGAAAATCATACAATTTTGGATACATGACGGAACCTAAAAAAAAAAAAACTGTGAAGTAATTATTATACTTCTGTCTATATCTTTTACTTTGTTATCCATATTTTATGCAAGAGTCTGATCAGATTTAAAATTTTAAAATACTTGTCAGAACATGTTTGAGACATTTTCTACAATTATAATGTGTATGAATATTAAAGAAAAGAAAACAATACTATTTCTTAATATACTTTTTCTTAAAGTTTATGAGTTGTAAATTTCAAATGTTGGATACCTGTTTCAGTTAATGTGGCCTGGTAAGATCCTAAATATATACCATAATGCTGTGTTGAGCAACATTTTGCATCTAATTCTATCAAAGACAAAAGAAGGCTGCATAGGTCACCTGAAAATACATGTATCATCTCTTTTTAATTACCATATCCACTTTGGTATACATGTATATGTCAGCTAGATAAAAAATGATATAATCAATTTTGGAGTTGATATTAATTTTCAAATAACCTTTTTAGTTTGAAAAAAAATTTATTAACCCATCTCCTTAAAAACTGAACATCATCACTTTTGAAATTTAAGTTAAGAATTATTTATTAATGTATTCGTTAGGTACCTTTCACATGCTGGTGTTTTTCATTGAACATGATTGGTAGGAACAAGGAATGTGAGATCACCATTTCACACAGCGTTGTCAATGGCAACTCCTCTGGCCAATCAGAGACAATTTCTACAAACTTGACAATGATTTGGAATGTCCTTCTGTCAGAAAATCTTGATCTAGAAAACAAATTAAACATGAAAATTATGCAATACACAATTTCTGAAACTTAATAAATATTGGTACAGTAAATTCAGAAATTAAATGCAAATTTATGGTGTAACAGCACATGGGACTGAATACCGGAAAGGATAGATTAAATCCAGGGAAATTCTGTAGCAAATGTGACATTTCGATAATCGTCCAAAACATGAAATTCTGAAGCACAGAAAGTCATTATACCAATTCAGGTGTCTTCAGAGTAAACATTAAAATACTAAGTGATAATTTATAGGCAAATTAGTGAAAATAAAATTACACCCCACAATTTCAGAACACCAGAAGAACTCAACAACTATACAGTATATCAATTAATCTTACCTGATATTTATAAAGAATAACAAAGAGAAGATTGTGGACACGAAAACTCAAATTCAGAATGTTACAAAACATTAGAAACTTACTTCAAAGTAACTTTAATGAACTTTGGTAAGGCTTTCACATCTAAATCAGTAGTCTTCTGAAATAATAAATAAATTTTTTTTGGAAATAACAGACATGACAGTTACTGTACATACTTACAATTTCTTACGTCAATGTAACATGTCATTAGTCATCATGTTACAATCTATATACATGTACTGTAAAATCAGAATTGTATACTGTGTTTTTATCAATACAAAAAATAAGACTGAATGAAGATTGCAATAGTAATATATAGATTAAACATATTTCATTTGCAAATTTTAAACAGTCATGTACAAAACTGTGAAAAGGATGTGACATAATTTAAACAGAGTTATGAAAGTACTCTTTCAAAGGTAGTTTCTGAACTTGCACTATAAGTTTTCCTACTGACACTGCATTGCAATTTTGTGCTGTGTTCATAAATTTTGCATTTTTGTCGATTTTCTCAGATTCACATTAGCATATCCAATAATCTCAGAATTTTTATAATACAGTTCTTTTAAAAAAAAAACAGTAATTAGTAAAATGCTTCAGGTATATATACATGTGTATTTACAGTGTGCATTTAAATTTAACGTAACATGACAGACTCAGTGCTTCGGAATTTTTTTGAAAATTAACTTGCCCATGGGAAAGTTGTATTATTGCGAAAGAAATGAAACTTTTCCACAGATTCACTTGTAGATTACATGTCAATTTAACTTTTGTAAGTTCTCCTGTCCCATTGAATAAATACAATAGCTATTGTTCTCTGTGGAGTTTATTCAATGGGACCTTTAAATTTCTTCTAAAGGAAATCCATCACGCATTAATTTACCTGAACAAAAAATTTAACTTTCAATGTTGAAAATACATGTACCAATACTAAATAACGACACACAAAACTGCAAGTGATGTTGTATTTATTCTTTATCAAATAATTTTAGTAGGCTACTAGATTGTATAAGGGAAATGTTGAAAGTTAAATATTTTGTTCAGGTAAATTAATCAATTTGTGATGGATTTCTCTTAGACAAAATTTAAAGGTCCCATTGAATAAACTCCACAGAGAACAATAGCTATTGTATTTATTCAATAGGACAGAAGACCTTACAAAAGTTTTAATAGACAGGTAACCTACAAGTGAATCTGTGGAAATGTTTCATTTCTTTCGCAATAAAATTTTACTTTCCCACACCATAATTCACATTCCCGCTTTTAATTTCTTTGTTTTCTTTTAAAAGTCTGCATTCATAAATGAAATATTTGTGCAAGCTCATGCCTGAGGCCTTATTTATTAAACATTTATCGTTGTCAAAGTTCAAAACTTTTCATTTTGTTTACTGGTAATACTTTATTACTGCTAAATGCAAGGAAAAAACAAGCTGACTTTCGGGGAACCAGTTTCTAAAATTTAGATTCGTCGAATCACCTACTTTGTCAAACAATAAAAACAACGTACCGGAATGTACCATGTACTGCCGATTTACTTGCCCAACGGGAAACTGGTACTTGTGTTTTTACTTTCCCGACAATTTTTTTACTTGCCCCAGGAAGTAAAATAGGAAATGGGAATCCCGAAGCCCTGGACAGTTTAATTTCAATTTACCAGTGTATGAAAAACATTGCTTCTAATTCTGAACTTCAGTTGTGCTTATTGTTTTTAATAAACGTTCTGTAATTATTAACTTTAGAAAAAACAGATTCAAACTAGAACTGTCCTGAAAGGGACTAATACTCCCCCTCCCCCCCTCCCCGCAGCAACATGTCTGTTTTGAAGCCCAAACAGAAAATCCTGACAATATGCACATCTCCATATAGTGATCTAAAACTCCATAAAGTTTCATGAGAATCATGCAAGTAATGTAGGAGGAGTTGTGGACAACACATGGAACGAAGCTTTGTTAAAAATTGCCAAAGTCTGAACAACTGTATCTTTTACATTTCTTGTCCAAACAGACATTCCTGACAATATGCACATCTCCATATAGTGATCTAACACTTCATTAAGTTTCATGAGAATCATTCAAGCAATGTAGAAGGAGTTGTGGACAACACATGGAACAAAGTTTGGTTAAAAATAAAATTTTGAACCCCTATTTAACAAAGCTATGAGGAGCTAATTGATCAATGAAATCATTATTATGTGCTTATCTAATAAAAGACTAAAGTCTTGGACCAGAACAGAATTTCTAAGTCCAAAAGGGTATAAAATTATGGGACAAGGTATTAGACCAGAACATACTTTGCATGAGCACATCTACTTACTAGGATCTAACAGTATGCAAAGTTTAATTTACCTCTGATAAGGCATGTTTGAAAAAAAAATGGGGGATAGAGAAAATTTCTAAGTCCAAAAGGGTATAAAATTATGGGAAAAAGTATTGGACCAGGAAATACCTCACATGCGCACATCTACATACTAGGATCAAACAGTATGCAAAGTTTCATTAACCTCTGATAAGGCATGTTTGAGGAACTGTGGGTACAAAAAAATTCTGGACTGACAGACAGACAGTCAGACAGACAGATGGACAGACATACAGACAGACATACAGGCTGATTTCTATATACCCCCCCCCCCAAAAAAAAAAAATATGTTTGCAGGGGTATAATAAATCCATTAATATTATATTCTGAATATACATGTAAGTCTCCCTACCTGTAATAAATCTAGAAGCTTCTCCAAAATACAGTCCAGAAGTTTTTCACTACTGTCATCTTTTCTGATTGACACATCTAGTAAAGTCTTCACAAACAGATTCAATGATGCTTGTTGGTATTCAGCTGAATCTTCAGACAGGAAATGAAGTAAATTAACCATGTGTGTATTCTTCAGTCCTTGAACTCCTACACTTGTCATCTGAGTTTGAAGCAGTTTACTTCTTTCTGTGATGAAAGCAAGTTCAAATGAAACAGATTCCAAAAGTACCATAATTAATCAAATAGTTTTTTAAATGTCCCCACCCATCCCGTCTGAAAATTGAATTTTGGTCGAATTGAGAAGAACTCATGAAAAATTTACTATTTCAGTTTGGTTGTCACAATTCTATAGTCTTCAAATTTCAGATCTATTTGGCATTTTTTAACATACATTAAACATTATATATATTACTTACCAAGGATTCCAAATTTTACAAGGGACATAATTAACAGGAACAGTTCATTGCTTTCATCAGCAGGAAGTGTGTGTGCACTATCTATGATTGTCTTGTACTTCTTACAAACAGTTTTTATGTATTTACTGCCTTGATCTTCTGGAAAAAAAACTTGTTTTAACAACATAACAGACTTTAAAATAGTTATTTAAAACTTGGTTCGATATCAACATTACACTTCAAAATGTTTGAGTAAGTTTATATTTAAACAGCCAAAACACTGTTAGATTTTTTTCCCAGTAACTCTCCATTTCGTAAAAATATATTATCAGATCCTTTTTAATTTAAAGTAACATTTTCTTAAATAGCTGATATCATCGAAAAAGAAATACATGTGAAAAGTCAAACTACATGCAGAAGTTAAATTTTATTGGACGGGATTGGTGTTTACCATAAACATTTGTATAAGCAACTGCTCTTTACTATTATTAGCTCGACTGCTGTTCAAAGTAATGTCTTCTCATTGTAAAGTATTTCCCAGATGAGTAACCCCATCTCATCAAAATCATGGATAGTAACAGGTACGAACAACCAGCCTTTTATAATAATTGTCACTGTCTACAGCAGATACAACACTCATTATCAGTTTTGCAAGTATTGTCTCACCTATATATGTTAGTAATGTATATAAAATTTAATTTTGCCATGAAAAACCAAACAGTTTTCCGAATCTATTATGAATGAAAATCTCTTGTACTGAAGAAATAATTCAAATCACTATTACCTGTTGGTTTCCAACTTTTTCTCAATAAATCCAAAATCAGAACTGTTATTTTTTCTAGTTTTTTATCATATTTTCCTTTCAGAAACTCTTGTCTGAAATGTCTGGCAGCAGTATTGTTATGCAACACAACATGTTCTCCCATTTGTAAATATTGCACTTCATCAGATTCAATCCACCTGTCAACAATATTATTTTTTACACAACATGATAGATGAGGTTGTTTTTCCAATATATTTTTACAACAACTGGTCACTCTGCTGTCATGTGATTCTACTTGTAATTTGAATAGACATTCAACACATGATGGACTTATTTTCAACAATGTGTCGTCTGCTCCTTCCATTAGTTTCTGTAGTAAATCAATAGCCACAATGCTTAAATTAGAAATACTGTCATTTTCCATGAGAAATTTTTGAGGAATTTTCATAATTATTTCTAGTAAAGAAGTAACTTTTTCTGGAGGCAAATTATTTGTGGAAACCTTTAATACACTCTGTACGCTCTCCAAAATTTGTAAAAATGGTTTTGTCTCTATATTTTCAGTATCCAACAAAAGTTCTTGAATTTTATTGATGTATTCCATCATGCAAATGTAAACACTTCTGATATCAAAATTTTCTAAATGACGCAAAAGACTGCACAGACATGTTGTCACTAACTCTGTTTGACAGTTTATACTGAAATTTCGCTTTTTAAGAGTCAAATTTGTTTGAGGATGTTTGACATATAGGAAAAACTTCATTACTACAGGATGGTTCAAAACGGATAGAAAAATCTCCTCTACTATTTCTTGCTTGCTCTTTTCTCTTATTTCAAGCTGTTGGAATTCTTTATCAAGACCAGATTTTGTTTCTTCTTCTTCTTTAGTGTTGCCATCTACTTCCTGTTCGTCTGCCATTTCATGACTGGTTTCCATTGCCTCAACTGCTTTCCTTCTGTAAATCATTACTAATTCTTCTAGACATTTGAAGAAGAAATTAACTTTTTTGCCTTTTGGGTGTTCATCCTATAATCAAGAAAAGAGATTATGATTCACATACATGTATACACGTGCATGTAGACAATGATGTGCAATTTATTACACACTGAACGATTTGTTTTGACTGAAGCAAATTAGCACATACAAAATAGTTTCTTTTCCTATGTGCTTTTCTTTAAATTGCTAAACAATTATGTAGTGTGGGATGAATTTATCCACAAATAATGTTACAACAGGCATTCTTTGTACAGTACTTTTCCATCTGACTTTTTTTCATATATAGATGGATTATTGTTTAACGTCCAGTAGCAATTATTGTATACTGTAAATTCGGAAATTTTCGCGTCAACTTATTATTGCGATTCTTCTGCTCCAGGCAAAATTGCGAGGTTTAATTATTGCGATCGCTGACCGCGTGAAAACTAAAAGGCTTTATTATTTCAATCGGAGATCGGGTAAAAATTGAAGATGGAAGTTTTATTAATGAAATCGTTTTAAAATTCAAAATGTCAGTTATATATAATAGCTGTCAATAACTATACAACTAAGTATCTACCGATTAACCTGTTTCCGGATGTCGGCAATCAATGACCAGAAACTTACCTGTGTAAATTTAAACAAAGGGTGACACATTTATAATAAATCGTTACCTGTGTAAATTTAAACAAAGGGTGACACATTTATAATAAATCGGACATGAAAATATGCATTAAAAATGCGAGTTTTTAATATTGCGATCCCAAACCAATCGCAATTTTCGCAATAATAAAAACATCGCAATAATTTCCATATTTACAGTATACATGTATATCAGGATGAGAAAATGTTGATATGATATGAATATGAATGCTGCTTTGTTCTAGACCAACACGCTAAGCTGCATTTTTAACCTCACAAAACTCTATCAAATGAATAAAACTTGTATTCTATTTGTAAAATTCTATTAATTCATCTGTGTGTAAACTCCACTCACTCCAAAAAATTTTACATGAAATCCTTCTTGTTTACACACCAATAAATTCCTTCAAAACAAATTTTATTACTAATAGGTAAAATATTTCTGATGCTTACAAAAGTTTAAGAGATACTTATATTTCAATCAGTGCATCTTAATGAAATTTCTGGATTTTAAACTTCATTTTAATCAGATGACATCTTACCTTTTCCCATGTTTTCAAACAATGATTGATATAGAGCAACAACTGTTTGGTTACTATGGGAACATCTTCTGATGCTACAGACGACAAACTGGATAGTAACGTCTGCTGATTATCTGGTTTTCCAGTCATAAATACTGTAGCCAAAGATACTGATGTTACACCAGGTAACGGAAATATATTAAGATCGGATAATTTTTGTATCTGAAAAACAAGAATAAAATCATTCTGATGAAAAAATAAATATGAGGTGCACAATGAATGGCTTTAGTTACTTACATTGTGTAAATTAACTCACAGGTTTAGAAGAACTTCTTGATAGAGAAAGTTTGACGCTGACAACCATGATGTAAGATAATGTGTAGTGATCCATATGTGTCGACACTGCTACACAGCCAACACAATAAAAACTGGGTTTATAGTTTTACCAACTATTTCATTTCACGTATCTGGAAATGCAGACATTTAATCAATTTGAAAATTCAAAGAAAAGAATTCCACAATTTTTGGTTTTTTTTAAGCAACGTTAAAAAATATCTCATACATTTTTAACAGAATTCTTACAAAAATGCAAATGAATTTGACATTCAGTAGTGGACCAAAGTCAAATTTTTAAGATAACTTGAATAATATTCTCTTCAGTAACTTACATACTCCTTAAAAACAAAATTTCCATTTCAGTAAAATAAATAAAATGGCTGACATCAATAAAATACCTTTCCTGGTTGCATAAATGACATCATGTATTCCTTAACAGATTTATCAATACTCATGTTTTTATGTAACTGTAATAGACATATAAGTGGTAATGGATTCAGCTGTGTGTGGAAAAGATCCAGGAGCAAACCAGATACATATTCCATTATCACTGAAAAATATATAATGTATTTCATATTCATTGTATTTTTTTTTCTTTCAAAAAGCACCATGCGAAATCTGTCATAATCATTTAATAATGTGTTATACATGTAACAAGCAAAATTAAAAAATAATCTCTTACAGTTTGTAGTTTTCAAATTCTGTCCAAGGAGAGTTGTCTGCAGTCTATAGCCCACATATCCCAGTAACATTAGGTAGAATAGTATTATAAACATGATTGCTTTACGTTGATGAAATAGCAAGATTTTCAGAAGATTAGCAGTTCACTTTAATTTATTTAATGGAATGTTACGTATATCAATGATGCATACATAGATGGATGAATTGTTGTTTAACGTCCAGTGTCAGCCAGGTGCACATCAGGATGAGAACATGTATGATAAACATGAACATGATTCCTAATTTGTACTAGACCGAAAAGCCTAGCTCACGAGGTAACTGTTCGCAGGAAGACATAGCACCCCACTTGGACACATTATACTGACTTTGAGCCGACCAGTAGATCTTTGCTCTTACTCCTAGATGCCACATGCTTGGCGGAGAAGCAACAAATACCAATTATAATGTCTTTGGTTTGACCCGGCCGAGGATCGAACCCGCAACCTTCCGCACTCATGGCGAGCACGCTACCGTGAGACCACCAAGGCGGCTGATGATGCATACATGTACCTTACATCTATTCATTTTAGTTTTTACGTTCAGATCATCTACTTGCTCACGCATTATTTTCTCAAAAGTTTTTGAGATGAAAATTATTCTACCACCAGCAGTAAATGTCTTCTTGTCAAATTATTGATGATGTGATTGAAATTTAATACATGTAGTATCTTAAAAATATTCAAATTTGTTGGACATAAATATCTGTTATACCTTGAGATGTTTCTTTTTCTTTTCCCAAGATTTCAAGTGTTACTAAAATCACGGGACTATATGGAAATCTACAATAAAGTACGAATGTATGTATCTTTCTCCTCTTCAAAATCTATTTCAAATGAGCTTTTACTTTCTAACAATTTAAGAACTATTTTTTATTTTTACATGACTGTAAAATCAATTTCGCAATGAAGATAGAAACCCTATGCAAAAAATTCGGATTCTCATTTGCTATAATTCAACAGTTGTCTTGAATAAGTTAAGTCCCTTTAATAGCGAGTGCTATAGAAGCATATGCATTTTCTACATATGAGTCATTTAGAAAGTCTTTTTTTAATGGGGGCAGCCATATTGTGCTACATACTAGGGCTAGAAAAAGTTCTATTCGCCGGAAACGAAAGTAAGTAAAGTAAGGGAAATAACTTGCTTCAAATTATAATTTTAGAGTCAGAATCGTGATAGAGGAACTGAGTTTCTGGAAAGGGCTATTGCTGTGCTCGCATCATTGGCCACGCCAACAGCATATTAAAATTTATTATTTCATGATGGTATTTTTTCTTGATCCTGTTTGGCAGAAAATAGCATAGTAAGTACCCGCAATAGCAACCTAACATTCATCAAATATTCTGAATTCATGGTTATGATCTAATAATAAAAGTGGTAGGTTACGTGCAATTTGATAGCAACCTAATATGATCTAAAAATAGAAAATGGACTTTACTAAATTTCTTCGCGAATGATCGTTAAATTGAATCAAAATCAGGTTGATAAGTATATATTATCAGGTTTTCTGTAAACGTATATTGTAAAATATCAGCCGCGAGACACAAAGAGAGGCGGCTTATATTTTACAATATTTGTTTGAAGAAAACTTGATGATAATTTTATCGTATTGTTAACTAACAATCTTAAAGGATTTCTTAATTTTCAATGACCATCGGCCTATAACCGGATGTTTTCCTGATATATTTGGGTCAACGTTTGGTCAAACATTGACGTCGCCAATATATTCGGTTAACTCATATTAGGGTCAGGGCAACTCTTTACGACGTCACTGCCGAAATAATGGAAATTCTGAAGTCCTCAGAAGGTCGATATACATGTAGGCATGGGGAAATATGATAAATTCTGTTAGCAACCTAGTTCAAAGTTAATTGTATAATTTCATATACCTCTAGTGTTGTTCAGTTGGTTGTTTTCTGCAAACAATCGGTTGATGTCAACTAACTGACTATCAATTTTAATTGGCTGCATATTCATTTTAGTTTTTCATCTTATTTTGTAAAAGATACATAGAATACTACTGCCATGCTCACTCTGCGTACAAATGAAAAATACGGCTTTGATATGTACAGAATATGAATAGGTTAATAATAACTGTAGGTTCTCAAGTACATTTACAAACTTTAAAATAGTTATAAAAGTCCAACCTACATGTAAGTGTATTTTAAGCTTTTTATGATATTTATTCACAACCAATTATAATTGATTATGATTATCTATTATAATACAAGGATATCCACCCCTGCAACTGTTATGGAGAAGTCTAATCTCTCTCAGTCAAAAGCAGGGAAAAATGTTTGAAACACAGGGAGACTTTCCCATTGAATTTACCATATTTTTACTTAATTTGTACTGAAATCTTCAGAATATCAGGGAAACATAACTTCTGCTTCAGCATTATAACAGGAAGGCTCGACTGATTCATCTCTCATTTCTCCCAGTATGGTGTTTGTTTGTTTGTTTAGTTTGGGTTTTATGCCGTTTTCAGCACATTTGGCTATTTCATGGCAGCCAGTTTTTATTGGTGGAGGAAGCCAGATTACCCGGAGAGAACCATGACCTTCGGTAGGAAAATTGGCAATCCTTGTCAATTAGGATCGGAGTCGAACACACCCCGCCACTGGTGAGATTGGAATTCACAACCACAGTGTTGACAGGCTAGTGATCATAAGTGGTCATGACGAACTACCTAGACAACTCAGCCACCGAGCCCGATCTAATTGATCTTCAGAACATCACTATATACCTAATCTGATTCAATATAGGATCGTCTTCGTTGATTTCTTCATTGTTGTCATCAAGGTCAGCTTCATCCATTTCCAATAGTGCTGAAAATATTTTAGAAACGTTAATTTTGGTATAATATTAATGCTGATATTTAAGAAAAGATTTGCATTCACAGGGATTATGATTTTACATTTCTCAGAAAGCTTACTTACACAGATTTGTGGGGGGAAAAAAACGTTATCTATTTCTAATGCTTGCATGAACAAAAATGTGTAACGACTGTATAGTAAACTTCAAGAACAATTGAGATCTCACAAAACATGTTTAACCCCGCCGCATTTCTGCGCCTGTCCCAAGTCAGGAACCTCTAGCCTTTATTAGTCTTGTTTTTGTATTTTGGTTCAAATTTATGTTTAAGAATTTAGTGTGCCATCCATTTTGCTGAACTAGTATACATTATTTTTTAGGGGCCAGCTAAAGCCTGTCTCTGGGTGTGGGATTTTCTCGCTGCATTGAAGACCCATTGGTAGCCTTGAGCTGTTTTCTGCTCTTTGGTCGGGTTGTTAGTCTCTTTGACACATTCCCTGTTTCCATTCTCTATTCTATATACTATCTAATAATTTGCATAAATAAACATGCACCTTCAAATAAAAGTTGCTGGAAATTTTTAATTACCATCAATGTTACTGTCAGTTGTTCCTATATTAAGCGTGTCCATCTCTGTTCCTGCTGATTCTAAATTTATCCCTTCAGATACAAAATCATTCACTTTGTCACTGTAAGGATATGGGTTACTGATAAACGTAGTGAAGACCTTGGACAGGAAGTTGGTTAGATTAGTGTCGTCTGCTTCTACTGATTTAGTGTAATGTCTGATCCAGAGAGAAAGTTCCTCTTTGTTAAAATCAAACAATCCAGTACTGATTAGCAGCTGCAAAAACATACATTTCATATATATTCATAAATGTGACTTTTAACAACCAATAATTTGTCTGTTTGAACTTAAGGATGTTCGCTGGTCATGTTTTTGAATTTTTGTCAGATGTTCAGAAACATCTGGTTTTATCCATTTGAATGCCATAAATTATTTTTCCCGCTAACACCCATTTGTCTTTTCATAAATCTTTTGCAGACAGGCTGATTCCTATATACACCCCCCCAAACTTTGTTTGCAGGGGTATAATAAACTGCTACTGGGGTTATCTAGTGTGCACTATCTGGCTGAGGTTATTTCTTCATAGAGTGAAAGAAAAATACACTCAACCCTTAAATATCCTGAAAGTTTTAATGTCTTCTATATATTATAAGCCTGGAAATTAATCATTTTAATAGAATGGTGATGGTGAGCTAAAGTTTTTCATGAACATGTACTGTACTATTAACATACCTGACAGATCAGATTTTGTGTTGGTCTACACAAGTCTTTAGAATTCTTTACTTTCTTTGCCATTGACAAAAGTAGGTACATCAAGGAATGGCCCTCATGACTCTGAAAATAAAGAAATCATAACATTCAAAACAAATTATGTTATTAGAACTAACTTTATTTTACTTATCTTGATAAGGGGGACTCTCAATGCTAACAAATCTACTAAACCAATTTAGTATAATTAACAAGTTTTAATTTTTAAACTATAAAACATTTTTTTATTTTTATTTTAAGTCCTACATTAATACCTCTTTTACCCAAGGCAACTTTCTAGAATCTGCCCCTGACAACAACTTCAGAAGATAAAGCTGAGGTAAAAAATCTTCATCACTAGATTCTGATTGGTCAGGCTGTTCCACAATGTATCTCACTCCCTCCATTATTTTGCTCATATAAGTTGGATTATCAGTGAGACTTGCTGGAAAAATCTCTTGGTAAAGGTAAAGAACTTGTTCAAGTCTAATCATGTGATTTGTCTCCGAGATGGGCTCAATTTCTAAAAATAAAACAATTCCATGAAAGCAAAACTATGTACAGCCTCAATTTTAACAGACGATACCAACTGATAGAATTTTGTGTTATTATGAATAAATATTGTCCTCTTTTGACAGCAATTTTTTTTTCATCTCACAATTTAAATTTAAACATATGAAAATATTTAATTATAGCATTGAAAAAAACTGGCATGATGTGTACCATAAATTTGGATATCTTGATTGTGGTTTCATTCTGGTTTATTTGGCGCCTGTTGCAAATTCGCAAAAATTAAACACCAAAATAAGCCCAATCCAAAAAGAAACTCCAAAATGATTCTGTTGATCTGGGAAAGTTATCAATATTGATTTAAGTTGCAATGCTTTGATTGATGTTAATTTTGGCAAAGTTAAACTGCTGTTATCATGCAAGTGATCATCTAATTAAATTCAAACAACAAGTATCAGTCAATTATTACGGCCTGCAGTGACAACATTATTACCATTACACAAGACACTGCTAATCAAACAGATCTGTAAATCATAACAGTGAGTTTTATATTTATTCATTTTCATTTTTTGTATTAAAAGTGCCAAAATTATACACAGTACTGACTCTAAGTGCCAAATTTTAAAACACCTCAATTTAATATCCAATTTTTAGCAAAAACCCCAAATTATCCCTATCCTAATTTACAGTATATATTGTTAGTAGAACCTAGAAATCAGTACACAGTAATTTAATATTGTAAAAATTATACATTTCAAACCTACCTTGTGGAACATCTTCAGAATTACCTCCCTTGTCTTTAACCTTTGTAATGAGTTTGTCCCAACAAACAAACAATGTCTGAATATCTGGCATTGACTGAAATCAACAAAATAATTTATACATGACTGTATATTTGACAGCATTTAAAATATCACATTAAGTTTTGGAGTATATATTGAAATACTGTCATGGCCCAAAATGGAAAATATACATGTAATTTATCAGATTTTAAAAAAAAAAAAAATAGATAATGTATAACTTATTCTTAAATTTGGCGAATAAGGACCTGATAGTACAAAAACATGTTAAAAAAAATAGTAAAATATTAAACATGAAAATAACCATCTTTTACAATTTATAATCTTTCTGATTACCTTAGAAATATCCTCCTTTATTCTTTCAGCAATCTCAACTAATTCCTCCTTTTTATACAGGGTCTGTAACACCAAGGCATCTTCACTGAGTAAACACTTCAGTAGTCCTGTTGATCTTCTTAAAGTTAATTTGATAAATCCCAGCACAATGTGTCTGACTACCAACTCTTTATGCTGTAAAAAATATAATCTTGGTGCCTTTTGAAACCAGATTTTTTTTCTAATAAAAAATGTGTGCATAGTAGGGAAAACACTCTTTAGAAAAATACAAATTATAATTAAATTCTATTCATGTATATAAAAACTGGAACATGCATACTTATAGTTTTGAATATTGGTAATGGTTTCAGACTGCAAATCTATGAGAAATACAAACTGTTTTACTGTTAGAAAATACAGTCAATATCATAATCATTTTTTTAAAACTGTAAGTTTTAGTTTAGTTTAAACTTATTTATTTATAGCGGACTGGGAAACAAGTAATACTAATACTAATCCCTCTCAACCTGGCAGGTGTAAGAGCGGCCCCTGTAGTGGCATTTTGGCCTACTTTTTTAAAATCTACAGAGGAGTCTATGACGTGCTAAGGGTGTTGCACTCCCTTAACACAGGACAGCAGTTTTTCGTCCCCATCCGACAGACTAGCATCTTTTACCTTGAGGAGACCATCCTCGCAAATGGTGTCAATAGGGCGTCGCAAATTTGATTCCTGAAATTTTCATCCCAAACGGGAATCCAACCAGGGACCTTATGCTTCATGGTCTGATGCAGTAACCACAATAACACGGCGCCATGGAGTTTACGAGGATATGTATCAAAAGATTTACAGATCTTTTTGACAAAATTTATGTGGTTCTTAATAAAGCCAATGTACTAACCTTCAATCCTTGATTTATAGTATGTAGTATCTGTAAAGGAGGGAGGAGTGTAGTTCGTAACATCATAAAAAGTTTTTTCAGAGGAATAGCCTCCCTTATTTTTGTAATGCCACAACTGTCTTGCTGTGCTCTAAAGATCTATAAATATAAGAATAAACTTAAATATCACAGCTACCTCCAGAGATAGAACTGTTAATGATCTTTTTTATCACTTCAAATTATAACTTTTTGTGCTTCTTTTATTTTGAAGGCGGGCCTCGGTGGCCGAGTGGTCTAGGTAGTTCGTCATGACTACTAATGATCACTAGCCTGTCAACACTGAGGTTGTGAGTTTGAATCTCACCTGTGGCAGGGTGTGTTCGACTCCGATCTTAATTGACAAGGATTGCCAATTTTCCTACCGAAGGTTGGTGGTTCTCTCCGGGTACTCCGGCTTCCTCCACCAATAAAAACTGGCCGCCGTGAAATAGCCAAATGTGCAGAAAAAACGGCGTAAAACCCCACATAAACAAACAAACAAATATTTTGAAGGCATTCCTGACATTGGTTTATTCTGGCAATAGTTGATTGCTCATCTTTTAATGCGTATTTGAAGAAACACAATGACTCGTTAACATTTTTATCAATCAATTAAAACTTTATTCTCTTTATTTTTGACAATATTCTCTCAGTGATGGATACCCACCTCCTTTCACTTGTTTCGTTGTTTAAGATCAAATATGAAAATTTGGCCTTTTTGATGATAAATTAAAAAAAAGATGCAAATTTATTTATATGAAAATCTATTCTATATTTTCAAACATTTAACTCTATAACACATTGGTAAATACATCTTACTCTCAGTAGAAAGTCCATAGAAAAAATCCACTTCTGTGAGACTCTAGGTATTAGAGAGCTCTGTAAACAAGGGAGATAATACTGTAACTGGTCTGGACACGCTGCCAAGGACGATATAATTAATTGCTGGATCATCCGAGTATCTATGACCTTGGTTAATGAGGTAAGAAACGAGGTTAAAATATGGTTCTGGTTTCTGAAAATCATGAAAAAAAGTGGAAGTGAATGAATGTCTTCCAATGGTACGTGTACATGACAATCCGCCTAAACAAATGAATATACATGTATTTGAATACCTGAGGAGATGTTGTATAGATTAGTGGTTGCATAGATCTAAACTCTACTGCAAAATTAATCCAGATGGACAAAAACAAACTAGATGTAGTGTGAGCAAAGCTCACAAAGGATACCCCCCGCTTTGCCTTGCCCAGGGTAAAGTTTCATAAGATATTTGCATCAATTTAAGCATACTCCTGGTTGCCTTTACTACTCCAAACAATTATCTGCCTTGTGTGATATTAGAAAGCAATGATTTTGAGGAATTGCGCTTACGAGGTTCATATAATGTATAAGCCAAAAAAAAAAATACAAGTCGAATTATCTCCCTTGTGTGATATTGGAAAGCAAAGATTTTTCTTCATGCACATCTTTGGATGATGCACTTCCTTTCTGTAAAGTTTCGTTGAAATCCATTGAGCGGTCTAGGAGGAGTTGATATATTGAAATAGGAAAAAAATAGAAGTCCAATTATCTCCCTTGTGTGATATCGGAAAGCAAAGATTTTTCTCCATGCACATCTTTGGATGATGTACTTCCTTTCTGTAAAGTTTCATTGAAATCCATTGAGCGGTCTAGGAGGAGTTGCGCTTACAAGATATACGGACAGACAGACAGACGGACAAGGTGATTCCTATATACCCCCCAAACTTTGTTTGCGGGGGGTATAATAAATATGAATGGATGAAAATCTATAACCCCACTCAACTGTTAAAAAATGGGAAATGAAAATTATTCTTACTTTTGAGATGTTCCAAATGACTTGTCAAAGAAAATGATTCCATATTTGTAAGAAGTACAGAGTTCTATCAATACTCTGTGTACTGATTCTGATGCCATTTGTTTCTCTTCAGATGTAACATCTTCATCAACCTGGAACAAGTTTAAATTAAACAGCACTGGTTTCCTGTCTAATAACATTGACATATTTTATGCAATACTTATTTTTCTTTAATTGAAGAAAATTATGCTTTGGAATGCTTCCAATTATGAAACACCAATACCCATGTAAATGAAAAATGTGATGTAGCAAATTTCTTGTTTTTTCTTGAGACGGTTTGTATTTCTTATTGTTATAATGCTTTTGCATACAATAGATTTTTGTGTACATTATTTTCTTTGTTCATCTTTTTTTTCTTCTTCAAATATCTGATAAAATTAAATAAACATCAATTATTGCGTGCATTTATTATTGCGATTCTGTCATTTTAGACCAAAACGTGATTTTAATTTTTGCAATATTGAGAAAAACCCCACTTCATTGAAATAATAAATTCCGAAATGCGAGTTTAAATTATTATGATTACAACCCTGTCGCATTTTTCGCAATAATAAAAACATTGCAATAATTTCCGAATTTACAGTACTAAAAATGTTCCTGCTCATCTAAACCTTTTACATCTCTATTCTCACGCACACTTATCTCTCCAATTCATAGCAATTGGTTATAGTTATATTTTTAAAATATGCTGATTAATGTCAAAATTTGGGGGGTGTGATTCGATGAAATATTTCCCATTTGAAGTGTGTATATTACACCATTAAGATACAAAAATTAATAATTGAAAAATCTGTTTCGAACAAAAATTGGATATGAAAGAGATTGAAATTAGTTTAGAGCATGTTTTGCCGCTATACTCGTATATAATTAACTAGAATTGAACACACACATTAAGGAAATAATATTACACCAAATCACATTCTTGGTTTTTGGAAATACATCGTAAATGAGAGAGATAAGCAGGCGTGAATCTTCACTTCATATTATTTTGCTTCTGTTTAAATATTAAATCCAGATTAGAAAAATAATCAAGAAACAGATTTTGCCTCAGACCTCGCAAAAACAATTCCATCTCAACTTTTTTTTAGTGGTCAAAAAGAAAACTTTCAAATTTCAAATGATTTGGTGAAACAAAACTCAGTTTATTGAAATGGAACTTATAAACCACTTTTTCCATATATTTATTTTTCAAAGGGAAAGAACTCTAAAAAAATAATAATCTGATGGTGCTGATTTTCAGTCATTCAAGAGAATTCTGAATTTAACCTTTGACATACATGTACATTTCATTAAAATCTGTTGAGAAATGTAGACAAGAAAGCACTTACAAAAAGTTTACTGTTCCAAGAGCAATAACTGTAAAATCAATCCAGCCATATAATCCAAGAGAATGCTGATATAAATCACATTAAAATCTGTTGTGAAATGTACATTTGTAGATGCAAGAGCACATACAAAGACAATTTTCCATATTTTTACTCTTCCAAGGGCAATCACTCTAAGAAAATCAATACAATTGTGCTACACATCTAAGAGTATGCTTATTTGACATTTAGTTCATTAAAATCTGTTGACGAATGCAGATGTGAGAGTGCTTACAAAGTGTGAAGGACTAACAGAAGGACATCATCATTTCCATATCCCACCAACAAAATGGATGATGGATTGATGAATTATTGTTTAACGTCCAGAGGTAAATGTCTGCATATGGAAGACGTATCACCCCACTCAGACACATTATACAGAGTCGACCATTCGATCTTTGCTTTTACTCCTAGATGCTGGGTGTTTGGCAGAAAAGCAACAAATACAAATTTTTATGTCTTTGGTTTGACCCGATTGGGGATCGAACCTGCTAAGGCCAAAAAAAAAAAAATATGTGAGTTTACTGTCACATGCTGAAAAAAAATAGGGTCGGTAGGTCGGTTTTTTTTTTAAGGGTTCATTCATACAGGTAAAAATAAACTGTCTAACACTGGAAAATGGCACTACTTCTCCAACTGACAATGTAGGAGTAACCTTAAAATTATTTGGAGACATTGCTTTACATGAATCATTGTTTTTCAAATGACAATCGTCACTATCGTGATATTTATTGAATACATGTATATCAATGAAAGTTCTTGAATTGTTAAACGGAGCTATGACATTTTTGTCTGCTTTTAAATGGGGACACTGTTTAAAAGTTGGCGACAAAATGCTGGCGGCGTGGTGCTGGCACTAGAGGCCGCCATTGTTGTTTAATACGATAAATACCGGTACCGGTGACGGAAAAGGCGGGAATTTCCAGAATTTCAGAAAATTGCCGATAAAAAAAGTTAGAGTCGGGACGAAAAAACTAGGGTCGGTCGGGTGACCGTAAACGCACATATTTTTTTTTGCCTAACTTCCGCAATCGAGGCAAACACGCTACCATGAGACCACCGAGGCGGTCCAACAAACTGGAAATATGTCAAATTGGAACTCGATCTACATGTATGTTTAATGGTCCCCACAGTATTTATAAATTTCAAATGATTTGCTGAAACAATACTAAAGTTACTGAACGGAATCCTCAGTTTTGGCTTGTTTCCACAATGAAAAGGGGTGTAATCCAGATGTGACAAAAATAAAATACCTTAAATTGGAAATCCATATGTGTTTATTGTTCCCTAACAATATTTCCAAATTGGCTTGGCATAATTAAAAAAATTGTGTCATCCATCGATAAATTAATCACCCCATGAAATGAAACTGCTACACCATACCTCCATTGTATCATCTTTAATTTCTTTTTTATCAAACTTCTTCCACTCCTCAATTCCCTTCCAATGATACAGACTACCTAAATGTTTCAATGCTTCTTCATTAAACACTCTGACCTTCTGTGTCTTACTGATAACTGGATTCTGTATAACCTACAAAATGTAGTTACGTATTGGGGTGAGATTTTTAATAAGAAATTTAGCATGCTACATTATTTTCTGATTGGAATATCAAAAAGGGTAAATTCAAACAAAATTTGATCTACTGTATGCCACTGCATTAGAATTTATGTACAAAATAAACACTATACAAAACTGGTACCATGGGAGATAACTCATACACCTTCATTAATTTTCATAGTACAAATCTCATGGAAGACCCAGATAATTCACAAAAATTAATGCTATTTTTGTCACATTTATGTTGAAATATATTTTACATCAGATAGAAGCAAATACTTGTATGCCAAACCTTTTCCAATAGAGTACTCAGTACTAGCTGAACTGTTTCTATTTTATCATAGCACAATCCACTAAATATTCCAGTGGCAAAATCTGCAACAAAATGTCACGTAATATGCATAACCATTCGAAATTTTCGAAAACTTATGAAAAATAACCACGGGGACCTACTCCCTGAATATGAAAAAATGAATTACTAGCCACATCAGTCACAAGAAAAAAATTCATTTTTCTAGCAAGCAATGTGGATAGCAATTGCTTCAAAGGCCAGAAACAAACTCCCTGTGTTCGAATTTTTTCACGTTTGTGATATACAACAAATACAATATTTGCATTATACAACATAATGTAGATATATAGAAATTCTAACTTGTAACAACTTTTCATAAGTTATAAATACTTTGTATACATTAAAGGATCCCCTATGATGAAATCAATCTGTACAATAATTGGGTATTTTATTTTATTGTTTAAGGATATCAGAGTGAGGTATGTTGATAAAAAATACAAAAATTCTATCCAATTTTTAATAATTTTAAAGGAAGAAATTTTCCAAAGTTACAGTTTCGCAAGGACTACTATGATAAGATGTTAAAAAGAGCTGAATTAGATTCTAAAGAATATACAATGACACTTTCATCGTTTTATTTCGTGAAATGATCACATGGAGTCCAATATGACCGATGTGATTCTATCTTACCTTTTGTATCTAATAAATGCCTTATAACACTGTCACTACCGGCCAACATAAAACCCAGTATAAAATGGATCAAACAGGTACGAACGTCTTGTGGATCCTAAAGATATAAATTTAGTCTTATAATAACTCTGTGAATTAATCATCAAAGTACTTCAAATTACAATACGATATTAACTTTTTGTAAACTTTTAATACAGAATAAAATTTCACAGTTTTTCATCAAAGTCAAGCACTCCACTGTTTTAGGGGTAAAAAACTAAAATAACATGACAAAATGATTTTTGACCTATATGAAATGTGCATTTGATATATTTTAGATGTGTCAAAATATCCCACAATATTTTATGCATTTTTTTCTTCTTTTGAACAAACTGTCCTGTAAAAAAAAATGTTCTACATAAATTTTTATAATGTCCCCTTGATACAAAAATGTGTGAGTCTTCCAAGGGAGACATGTGTCGCCTACAGACGTCAATTTTTACAAAAGATATTAAAATTTTCTAAAAATGAAATATATATGCACACCTGTGAATTAAGGTTAATGCACAGAGAAAGTTTAATCAAATTCTTTCGAGTGGTTATGGAGTAGTTGAGGATAGAATTTCCCCCTTTTTTTTGCAAAAATGTCAATTTTTACACACAAAAAAATTTTATTAAATTTTCTAAAAATGAAATATATATGCACACCTTTGCATTAAGGTTAATGCACAGAGAAAGTTTCATCAAATTGCTTTGAGCGGTTATGGAGTAGTTGAGGATAGAAGTCTTGAACCCCCCCTTTTTTTTTCAAAAATGTCAATTTTTAGAATAAAAAATTTAAAATTTTCTAAAAATGAAATATATATACACACCTGTGTATTAAGGTTAATGCACAGAGAAAGTTTTATCAAATTCCTTTGAGTGGTTTACAAGTAGTTGAGGATAGAACAAAAGTGTGACGACGCAAGACGACAGATAGTGATCCATATGTGTCGACCATGCGTTCTGCAGGCGACACAAAAATGTAACAGGTGTTAATTTTCTCTCATAACAAGAGGTTGAAGACAATGTTTACCAGCCTAAGACGCCCATATGGAATATCCTTGCCTTCCAGTGTACATCACTTTACACAAAACGTCACGTCACAGTCCATTTAGTTTATGTTATAATGTAAAAAAAAAGGAAAACATCAAATTTCCATTATTTGGAAATAAAATTCACAAAGAAATTGCATATACATGTTTTTGTAAATAGAAAACAACTACATGATTTCCATTTAGAATTTAATTTCAAGTTTTAAACTTTTATTAAAGAACCAAATTACATACTTTTGACCTGTTTCTTTGAATTTTTTCAGACTGTAATAAGTGAAAATATATCATTCATATAGAAGGATATAGTATAAATAAGGGAATTCTGCCCTCAGGATCAGATTTTGTTATTGTAAGACACTTAGCAATCCTTTTATAAGACCGACAAATGTGACCCATCTGGTGGAATTCCCCTATCCTACATCTTTCTGTATGATAGATAGTTACCATTATATGTTGACTTCAATAGTGTCTCAATGATGCATCCATATCCTTTCATTTACATATCTGTTTATTTTCCTTCAGGTACGGCTTAAAACCAAATATCTTCAGCAATGGCAACCTATTAAAGAATCAACTGTTCCTTATGTAAACTAACCTTTCTATCTCTTCTCCCATACAACATCTGAATATTAGGATTTCTGAAGTCTATCTGTGTCAGTATTGCCTTAGCTGATGTCTCACCCAGCATTGTCATGGCTGACAGAAGTTTCAGCGTAGTTTTGAGTTGACTGGCCTTGTTCCTGGATGACAGACTCGAATAGATTGACCCTGCATGAGCACCCCATAACTTCTTCACAATATTGTGACCAACTAGTTGGTATTTGGTCAGATCATCAGCCAGTCGAATCAGGATGCATTCTAAGGCTTCAAAGATTAACTGAAGCTGCAAAATCATTAATACATGTATGATAACATTTAATAGTTTTAAGCATACAAATCTCACAAAAAATGGAATTAATATGCATTTTTAAAGATTTTCTGTTTTATTTTAAAATATTCAGTAGGTAAAGTTTACATTTTTTTTATTTAGAATTCTCCATCAATGACATACTGAGTCACTGCCGTTTGGTATGTGAAGCAAACACTTTACCAAGCAATTCTTAAAGAATTCAGAATCTTGTTTCCACTAGTGCATTAATGCCAGATGTCCCAAAGGATCCCAAGAAATAGCAATATTCATGGCTAATTTTAAAAATGAGTGGTATATGTATGTCCTTTACTTGAGCGTAATGTTTAGTCATACCAGCACAAACCACTGAAATTCAACAGGCCTCATAATTTTTTCACTTCTAACAGTTAAATATAGAAAACCTGTCTCTTCTACCATCAAAATCATTTGTATTTTGATTAATTTTTTTATAAATTCACCTCAGATGGCTTTCTTTTCCCTCCTTCTAAGAGCTGTAGTATTTCTGTGCATTCTTCTGATGACCTACAATACCCAGCTACAATGTCATTTCCACCATCTTCTACATACTTGGAAGCACAGTCAGTAAATCGTTCAAGAGCTAGAGTGATATAAAAAAAGTTTTTACAATATTTTTTGAAATATGTTAAATATTGTATAGATGTCAAGTGTTCTGAAGATTAAGTTTCATATGCAAGCAATGTAATGTCACATGTATAAGATTAAAAAAAAAAAAAACATGGAATTTTTCTAATAGGACAAAAGTGGAAATTTCTTGCAATAAGTGCAGTCATAACTGGAACTTCTCAAGTGACAGCCATTTTGTTTTTGTCACTGCTGGTTACCAAATCCATTTCTCTTCTTAATAAATCAATTAAACAATTGGTTTCTTAGATCAAATTTGCTTAGCTATCTTTGATATTATTATATACTGTAGTTGCTTATCTCAAGATTAACATGAAGAATAAAATTTTTCCACACTATAATCCATTTTCGCCAAATTAAATCGATAAAAGTTAACCCTTATCAATCACTTCTTACTTTGCACCTGTTTCATATTAACCTGACATAAAATAAATCAAAATCCTTTTATATAATTGCTTATAAGTGCTTCTTAATGACAGACAGTCAACGTTCATACACTGCTGGAATGTAGTAACTGCTCAGTGTAATTGTAAAAAGAGAAGACAGTAATAAGTAACAAGTTCTTCTAACCCATTAAACAAAAATTTATGACTTTGTTTTCAACTTTCTTAGTCTAATCTTGCTGACACCCCTTTATATAAACAAACAGCTCATGATATAAATTAATTGAATGTTGAAGTCAGGCGAGATTTTTAAAAAGTTATTACAATAGAGTTCATTTACAATGAGGTCCAGGGGATTCTTGATCTCATTTCGTTATTGACATCATTTGTTATAAGAGAAGGAATGCAGCATTACCTCCCCTTTTAAAATTAACTTCAGGAAATTTTCCATACAAGTGTCAATGTGAAACAGTTTCTGTTCTAATACCAGTGAATTACTAATGTTCTTTGTTAAAAGATTTATTTTTTATTCCAATAAAATATCTTTTGAAGATCATTTTCCCTTCTGAACCACGAAGATGAATTATGCAGAAAATTTGAATAAATAATCCAGAATTACCTCCCTTACCAAATGGATGTTTTATAAAAAAATGTACTTCAACTTATCAATCACATCATAAGTAGCCATTTTATTACCGGTATTTGTATTTAAAAAAAAAATTTGAAAGACATCATTAACAACAACAAAGATGGGATTATTTCAAATACCGAAAAAGGAAGTGTCAAGTGATTATTTCAATTCACGATAATGGACATGTCAAGTACAATTTACTAATGTTATATGTGAACATCCGTTTGTAATGAAAGATAGATAAACAATTTCTTGGTTTAGCTATTTTATTCATTACAACGGGTAGGATTAATAAAAATTTGAATGTGGTAAAATAAAATTAGAGTGTGGAAAACAAAATCGGATGGATGGAAGGACAGTCAAGGGTAACACTTAATGCCCCCTTCGCCTAGCGGCGGGGGCATAAAAATAAAAACCAACTATAGAATTATTGAAAAATTTTGAACACCTTTAGCTGCAATTGCAGAAGTGACTTCCAGTCATTTTTTTTCTAAAAATAGACATAAACAAATTCAATTAAAATAAACAAAATTCTTTCCCTACCTTGTTTAACAGAACACATGTCCTTTCATGTAAGATTAAGTTGCAAAAATAGATGAAATGTGTCTGTTATCTATGCCAAAAACACCTGAATGATCATACAACTTGCAGTCAACTTTGACCTTGAATTTCTCCATAATTGCACAGTAGAATTTTAATTTGTTCAGTAGAAATGTTAGAAATTGTATAAAGAATTTTTAAACATGCAAATTTACAGGTATGACGGATTACGCATTTGCATTAAAGGTGAAATAATATACAACCAGGTGAAGAAACTCGCAGTTGCGAGTAGATTGTTGATGTCATACTTGCAAAAGCAAGTTTCAGTTCACCGTTCAGATATACGGGCCAGACCTGAAAAAGCAATAAAACCTTCATACATGTACATCGCTTGCTTTCAAGGTCATACTTGTTTCATATTACAAAGGGGACATCTTATCCACAGGGGTTCGTTACAATTGACACAGTATGTCATATGTGACTGATCCGGTCCCGATCTATAATACCTTGTTATGGTATTATAGATCGGGGCCGGATCAGTCACAGATGATGTACTGTGTCAATTGTAACGAGCCCCTGTGTCTTATCAGAATAGTTATCTTAATTTAAGAAGAAGCAATGTAGTGTAGATAGTCATTAATTATAAATTAACCTAAAAATATTGTGTTTGGGTCTTTTAATTCAAATTTAAAATGGACTTCAGAATATTCGTCCTCGTGTTTTTTCTTTTTATCTTTGGGTTTATCATCTTTAATATCCGATTTTCTTTTCTTGGCATCTTTCCCTTTCATTGTCAACACGTGTGATATTTACTTCCTCCTTTCTATAGATCTCTAAATCTAGAGAAATGTCGAATGAAAGAACGCAAAAATCTATGACGTAAATACGTTAAATTCACTAAAATAAAGCCAAAAACGGTGCAAAATGATCAGTTTCCGTACTTGACATTTGAAAATTATATAAAGGAATAACTTTAAAATCTGTATAAGTAGAACAAGATAATGAATAAATATTATTTTTATACAATCAACGTATTTATGTGAAAGCTATATAAAAATTTAAAAAAAAACTATAAGACTTTATAATCGTCCGCATTTGATTTCTGATTTAGTCACGACTTCAATGACATCACCAACCAAAACAACACATTATCACAAGAGAAAAAGTCATACATACAGATTCTAAAAGATTAAGGTGTAACAGGAACCAAAGCCATGGATAGTATCCTTTTCCCAAGAATTTGAAAGCTGTCACATGTTAATCATAGAAGTTTTGTATATTTGCAGCGATCCGAAAGTTAAAAAAAAATCAAAATATTGAAACGGAAGTGCAGATACAGCCACAGGCAATTGTTTCTTTCAAATTGTAATTCTGTTGAATGGACAAGGAGGAATAAACACAAAAATGACAGAAAGAAAAAAAAACAATTCTAAGGGAGCAGGGTGGCGGAGTGGTTAAGGCGCTGGACTTTAAAACCATTAGGTTGGGATTTTCACTGATTTCCCAGCCCGGAAATTAGGCGGAATATCAGGCTTCCCTCCGCCACAAGCCTGCCGACCATGTGAGAACCCCATATCTGCCAAACGTTTGTTAATCTTGCAGTCGATGAAAAGCTCTACAGAGCTTATGATTATTGTTGACTTGTACACATGTGTACAAACCGACATTAAATAAAACTTTCCTTTACCTTTGAGTCGGATAAAAGGTTACGTTATTTTTCTAACTAACCCTGATCCCATGCTTGTAACCTGAGATTGCAGTTTTTGATATGGGCCTGCTGAATATTCTTAAACAGAACGATCGAAATCAGAAGAATCTTGGATTAGTCATTCGTGAGACAACAAACATCATGAATTTATTACCAAGAGTTTAAATACTCAACAAAAGTACACTAATTTAGTGTAAACTTTAATGCATGAAAAAGATGAAACGTTAATATTAAATATCTTTAAATAAAAATGTATCCAACTATCTCAGTTCATGAAAATAAATATTTACACAGTAATTAATCAAAAGCTTAATATTTTAGATGAATAAGAATAATTTTTTAAAGGAACTAAATGCTCAATGGTGACTAAGACTAATTCGTTTCGGATATAATGTTAAAATTCCAACTTTAAGACATTCACAATTTGACATATTCATCTTGAAAATTAGCAATTTGAAAAAGAACATTTTCCCCTGAGATTCAGAAGAGGAAAAAAATTATAGAAATTATGGTAGTTATGTTATGGTAGATACTCCTTAGTTTCCCAAAAAAATCTATTTTGATTACAAAACATTAGTATCTTTTTCCTCTGGGGCCAAAATACATGTACTGGCAACTGAGTAGGCAATATACTACATGTTAGGCAAAGCAGTATAAAAAATACAGTATCTGATTGTGTATGACCCTTAACCAGATTAAGAACACCTGTTTAATCTAAAATTTGCTGCCAAAGATCTGGAAAGAAATGCCAAGAAGTCTGAAAAGACCGAAAAAGAAGAAAAAACAAAGTTAAAAAAGGTAATCTTATTGCTTACAGGGGTCCTGCTGGCATTCAAAAACTTGACGCCAAAAAAATCGCCAAAGCATCATTTTTGTTGCCAGGTTCAAAATTTGTTCCCCAAGTCCACATGAAGTCACGCTCCCCCTTTTGGAAGCATTTTTCCATACATGATTGTTCTTTTATTCAGTACTATTTGAAATAACATTGCCTGAGAGTATTTTTGATGAAATAGTTTTAATGACAGTTAACTTTCATCTGAAATGAACTTTATTTTGATGGCAAGCCTAATAAAACATCGATTGTTCTACATTTAATTGTTGATGTTAAACCAGAAGTGACATCTTAATCTTTGCAGATTCGAAATTTTATGATATAATGCTTTTAAACACCTTTTAAAGGTGTTAAAAGGCATGCATATTTAATTTCATGACTAATAAAATTACCTAATAAAACTTCTGATGATATTAATACTATCTTAGTGTTTAAATTAAATTGTCCTCAGAGTGGTCAGTCAATTGAGCAGTCAAGTGTAAAAGATCTCAGCACGTGCGAGTTATTGATTGTGTTTGTTTACTGTTGAAACACCTGCTGTGTTTATTGGCCTGATGTAACTGTTCATTTATCATACATGTAGATAATTATACATGTTATATAACACTTACAAATGATAGTTCTTTGTGACCATTTAAAAAAGTTTTCACATACAATGTAGGTGTCAGATTTTAAAAAAAAAGGTCGAAAAATTCTGTCTCCAGATTGAATAAAAAATTGCATTTGGCAACATTGGCGAAGCCCAGCGTGGTCCCTGCTTATTTTATTTTGTCTTTAAATATTTAAAGATATCTCAGTTTCAACATGTCATACATTATATAATTATTTAAGTTTTAGTAGTTGTGTATAAATATTTATTCTGCAACTACACTTTTAACTGACCAATATAGCCTGCTCAATATTGTTTTTCTATATTGGGTCAGTAGCCAAATATAGTATCCTGGTACCTTTGTCCTCACATTCAACGATATTTTGCATTGTGTTCTAGTTCACAGTGATTATTATGTCGTATTTCCCTAGATTACCCACCAAAAACAGCCCTTCTTCAGCTATAAATGCTCAAACAGATAACAATTTAGTGTTGCAGGATAAAAACAATACATGTATACGTACATTGTACATTGTCAGAAAATATAGAGTGTATTTGTACTCGCTGCGAAACCTCACATTTCTATCCGTTTCTAAGGCTTGTACAAATAAACTTTATATTTTCTGACAATGTACATGTATTGTATATATATATTTTTTTACAATATATATATATATATATATATATATATATATATATATATATATATAATTTTTTTTTATAAAAAATAGGCTATTCAGAAAGGTAACACGGAAGGAGCGAGGATACATGCTGAGAATGCCATAAGGCAAAAGAACCAGGCACTAAATTATCGTAAAATGAGTGCAAGAATAGATGCAGTTGCAGCCAGAGTACAGACAGCATTAACTACAAAACAGGTATATAGATAAACAAAAAATAAAACAAATAACAGTAAAAGGTCAACAATGACATATTAATCAATTAATGCCATCTAAGAGCACAAAATACAAACATCAAAACAAGAGAGAGTCAGGATAATCTGACTTGGTACAGAAACTGAACAGTGGTGGGTTTAAACTGGTTTTATGGGTACCCAAACCTCCCCTTATCTATCCTGACCCTCTGGTGTATATAAAACACATTATACCAACAAGATGACTGCTAGCTAGAAATGTTAAAATTGTTTGGACAATACATTATTTGGATTGCATGTTAAATGTGTACTCATTTTAACCGTTAAACAAGCCAAGGCTCTTATAGTTGCTGGTTGGATACTGTCACTGTATTAAACTACTGTCTGGACACCTCAGTTTTTAAAATGGATTTTTCACATATTGAAATTCTAAACGTTAGAATTATTAGACAATCTTTTATTGGTTAATTAACCTTATTGAGTCATCCAAGAAAACAAAAAATTTTAAGTTGTTTATAAAGATTATGTTTGTAGACCTCACAAATGATTCTGAATGGAGAATTTCCAATAGAAAAATTAATGCCCTTGAAAATTTAAAAAAAATAATAAGGTAAATTTATCAACTCAGACCTATACTAAAATTTTTAAAACTGTTGTTTTAAATATTTTTAATGTACTTTGTGCATATTTCATGTAATGCAGGGTTGTAATACTTAATTTTATAAAATCTCATAGGAAGAGTTATCTCCCTTTTACATTGAAAATTCCATAGGCAGAAATTTTTTGTTTCTTTGGAAGACATGATTGAACAAAATCAGTTAAGTTCAATTGTTTCAGTTATGACTTAGCTCATTGCATCTTTCACCCAAGTGACTAGACAATTCACATGAATTAATGTATTCAAATTTAGAAAAATCAATTTTACGAACTGAGGTGTCCAGACAGTAAGTAGATTGGGGTAACACGTCCATAAAGGGTTTAATTGTATCTCATCATGGAGTTCAGATAGTCTTTTTTAATCAGTGACCACACAGCGTTGTAATTTTAGATGTGTGATTAAAGAACTGTTTTTTATGTAAAATTTATTATATATTCAAAGGAATTACATTGTGAGTAATTATTGTTAGATGAATACTGTAAGGTAACTGAAGAAATAACATATGAAAGCACATGTTTTGTACAGGATTTTATAATGGGACAGTTTTTTTATTTTTGTGAAAAAAACAATCCTTATGACTACAGAAAGACAAATTATTCCAAAGCCATTTATTACAACATAATTAAATATATTTTAAGCCCTTTTATGCCAGAACAAGTGAAATCTCTACGCTTTTTTTATTAAACAGTTGTTAGATCTGAGGACAGGGAGTCCTTGATTAGATTTGCCATCTAATATTGATATTTCATCTCATTTTCTTTTGCTGAATTCTTGTCTGTTTTCAATATTATAGACCTCATTATATGAGTCGAAAATCAAGGAAATATGCACACCTTGTGCATCAAAATTGGTATCAAAGAATGAGTCGATGCCACTGCTGGTGGACCTCAAGTCCCAGAGGGTATCTCCAGCTCAGTTGCTAGTATTTTGATAATAGGCCAAAATTGATAACTTAAATTTACTTTTACAAAAATGTTAAAGTTGTGAAAACTAAGATGTATCTCCCCCATGGATAGCTTTGTCTTTAGATGGTTTTGGCTTTACCCTTTTGGCATTTTATATTTGCTCTTCTATTTTTTGGATGTTTGGTGAAAACTAAGATGGATCTCCCTCGTGGATAGCTCCGTCTTTAGATGGTTTTGGCTTTACCCTTTTGGCATTTTATATTTGCTCTTCTATTTTTTGTATTTTTGTTTTTGGTTTTCAATAATTTAGGCCATTAGCACAACAGATGTGTCATTAATTGACAAAATGTAGAATAGAGAATAGAAACAGTGAATGTGTCAAAGAGACAACAACCCGACCAGAGAGCAGAAAACCAATGGGTTTCAACGCAGCGAGAAAATCCAGCACCTGGAGGCGGGCTTCAGCTGGCCCCTAAACAAAAATGCATACTAGTTCAGCGAAATGGACGGCACACTATGTCACTAAACTAAATATACAAATGAACCAAAATTCCAAAAACACACAAGACTAACAAAGGCAAAAGGTTCCAGACTTGGGACAGCTGCAAAAATGTGGCGGGATCTCAAACATTAGTGGTATCCGGACCATAATAGATCATGATCGAAAATTGTATCTCTTTTTGACCGTGAATGACTGAACCAAACAATTTAAAGCTGGAATTTTGTAGATATATTTTTCTCAAGTTGAAACACACTTTGTTGCTTATATGCAGAGTCTGTAAAAATAAGTTAGTTATATTGGCATTTCCGAACTTTGCCGATAATTACCGAGGTCAATTCAATTGCGTTGTATGGAACATCCGGGAACTTTTGAATAATCACGTGGTCATTTATGGTCCGGATACCTTAACAACATCCTGACATCAAAATTGGGATCAAAGAATTGATTCGACCCAATGCTGGGTGTAAATGAGCAATAAATTTGTTTTTGTATTATATTGTAATTATATATAGTATACATATATTATATTACTTATCATAAGTATACTCTAATGTAGAAAATGCTTGACAAAGTCGTACACATGTATATGAAAGGATATGGGGTGTGCATCAAACAGAAAACGTCTCATTAGTAACTTTTTCTAGACTTTACATTAATTTTCTAATTATATTTCAGGTGACAGGATCGATGGCAGGTGTAGTGAAGTCTATGGAATCAGCAATGAAGTCTATGAACTTAGAAAAGGTGAGAATAAACTAGCAACAGTTGATGGATGGAAAGATTGATTTGAATCCAATTATCTTCAGATTCAAAGATGTTACAATAAATAATCAAATTATGACAACAAGAGTTTAAACTTTTCAACATTTTTCAGTCATATGTAGTTTAATCCAAATTAAAACAATTCACAGTCTTTACAGTTCACATTAAATATTTGAATTTGTACCAGTTTTTACTGCAATACAGTACTGAATTTTGAAAACTTCACATTTTTTCAGGTATCACAGTTAATGGACAGATTTGAACAACAGTTTGAGAACTTAGATGTACAGTCACAGGTTATGGAAAATACCATGTGTAACTCATCAACATTAACAACACCACAGGGAGAAGTCGATGGTCTGATGCAGCAAGTAGCAGATGAGGCTGGGTAAGGCTTCCACTTGATTAAACATTTGTTTCAAGTTAACACTTGGATATTTTGTCGAGGCATTTAGGACTGCCACATGATATTGGGTTTCCCAATTGTCTAAGATGTCTATTTTTTGGTCTGTTCAGAGATGGGATGTTTCCTTCTTGACATTTTATTTCATATCAGATATTTCTCATATGCATCATACATTTAAATCTTTATAGAAAAATGTGAAGAAAAGGACACATTTCAAAATTTTGTAAAAGAAAATTGATTTTGTGAAATTCTGAAATTTCAATGTTTTAAGCTTGAAAACCACCATTTGAGAAACACGTAAGTTGATCAGATGGTACATGAGGACACTGTCAAAATTAAGTTTGATATTTATAAGCTGTACAATGTAAAATCACATATAGCCATTATTTGTGTAATATTGGCTGATATACTCTTTACGGTAAAATCATGGGTGATTTTTTTCTGGAATTTGTCAGATTTCTGGAATCCTGTATCCAGGGTTTAAAATTATAATAGCCTGCCCAACTGCCCGAGACGGCCTTTTTTCATGGCGGATGAGTAAAAAATTCAAAGTGTCCATCCAGGTAGTCAAGCAGAAATGATTGGAGGTTTTGGAGTTCCAAATTATCATGACTGCCAAGTGTCATTAACAGCCAGCACTGTGGTCTAGTAGCTTTTTGGGGGAGTTCAAACCTTGCTATATCACTTTACAAAATAATGAATACTTTCCCAATTTCTGGATTCTGGAACTTTTGTACTTTTGTAAAAAATAAAATACTTCATGACTATAAAAACCAAGAAAATTTCTATGAAAAAAGTGATAGGAAGTAACGATATGTTATTCTGTCATTTTGGGAATATAAATGAATTATCATTATATTTTTCTCTTTTAAGACTGGAATTAAATATGGACCTCCCATCAGCCCAGTCATCAGCGATAGGTCAAGCATCGTCAACACAAGCATCAACAGAACAGGTCAGTATAGTGTAACAAAGGTTTGTTAACAAGATTTTTTAATAGAAAAACTATTATTATTCTCTTGATTTATTATGAAGAGGTGTCCATTTGGTTCCAAAAAATGAAACAATGAAATGGAAATGAACCAAGTCCCTGAGCCAAGTTGAAATTTGGTCAGTTTATATTGATAAACTTTGTCCTCTTGTTAAAATTTAACTGAAAATTACAGCAGAAAAAGTTTTATATGGTCACATTAATACTCTTGCCAAACATCCCATTGTGAAAATTTAAAGATCAACTTTACAAGACTACAAAATATTATTTTATCATGAGTACTATATTATGTCAAATTTTCATTTATCATTTAAATACATACCAAATAAGAGAGGTTTTCCTAGTAAAGGGAAAAATATTTAATACATTTTATTTTTATTAAGGATGTCTAAAAAAGGAGACTCTTCCAAGGTATCTTGCAATTTGATTATTACCTGTATTTTACATTGATACATTTGAATACTACATTCCCATTTTTATGTTATTTTATTTTATAGGATGAATTATCACAGAGACTTGCAAAGTTACGACAGATGTGAATTGGTTAGACTATTTAACTTTGTTATTTAACGATGTTATCTATGAAGATTATCCTGGGAAGATATGACATGCATGTCAGAATTAGAATGTGAATATCTGCTCATACATGTATTCCATGCTCTTATAGTACAAAACTAATCAAAGAACATAAAAACTGTGGAATTTTACCTTCCTACCGTGGTTCATATATTTTAATTATAGTATGGCCAAAAAATTTATCAAATCATGGTTGAAATTTGTCAAATTGAAGACCAGTATTCATTTGTAGCTGTCAAACCATTCTTAATTTCATTCTTAGGACTGTTTTAGTAAGAAATGAATATTAAAAATGTCATATTACACAGATACATGTATGTACATATTATGTTAACAATATCAATATTTTAAAGGCAAATTTTCCAATGAATAAAAAGTCACAATTTTTATGCAATGGATGTCTTGAAAAATGCATTTTGTTGTCCAAAAAAATAACAATATCTAATTTCAGAAATTAACTAATTACAATATTTTTAAATCTGTTTTCTTCATTATCACCTCACTATAGATTGTTGAAATTTGATCGTAAGTGGCATTATTTCATTTTCCATCTTAAAGGACACAGTTATATTTACATGTATATCCTTATTATCTATTAGCCCTAGAGACTTCAACAGAATATGTCTTTAGACCAAGTAAACTTGAATTACTACGTTTTGATTGAAATACAAGATAAAATACTGACATCCCCATACATAAATCAAAAATGTAATTATTTTCAAAACTTTTTAAACTAATTTTACTGAAATTTTGCTTTGTTCTTGAATCACTTTTATATCAACAATGTTAAATTATGGTATTGTGAAATTTTCATTTCTTTTAGCTTACATTTCTTTAATTTTGCATTTAAAAGATAAAATTATGCAGAAATGACACTCATTACTTAATAAATGTACATTGCATAATGTCTGCTCTTTGGTATTATTTTTAAGTTTGATACTGAATCAAACTCAAAGATAATACTGATATGGCTTTGATGGAGATAAAATTTGTGTTTATGTTATCTAATTTTTCACATCAACATGTAAAATACCAAAACCACACTGTGATAGAATAGTACCAGAGAGACCGAGTAAAAATTACATCCACAATTCCCAGTATGCTCCTGTATTTACCAGCATCCTCAAAACAGACAAAAAATTCATCTCTGAATTGAAAAAAATTAAGTCTGCCCTTTGTGCCCTTTGCCTCATTTTTTATAAAAAATTTTGTTGAGAATCTAGGATTATTTTTTCATGGCCTAAAATGTATTTCATGGGTACCTAGTAAAACATTCATTCTTATTTATGCCACTTATCTCTCCAATTTATAACAATTTGTTATGGTTAAATTTTTATAATATGCTGATTAATGTCAAAATTTGGGGAATGTGATTTGATGAAATAGTTCCTGTTTGAAGTGTGTGTATTACCCCATTTAGAAACACACATTTATAATTGAAAAGTCTGCTTCGAACAAAAAATGGATATGAAAGAGATTGAAATTAGTTTATACTCGTATATAATTAACTAGAATTGAACACACATATTAAGGAAATAATATTACACCAAATTACATTCTTGGATTTTTGGAAATAAAGCAGGATAATGCAAATATTTAAATTTAACCATTGTTATGTATGAGAAAGATAAACATGCATGTTATTGATATTTATTATAAACTTACTTTTGAATTTTCAATCGTATTCAAGTTTATTTAAATACAATAATTGATAAAAAATTTTATTTTGGAATTTTTTTTGTTTCAATGTTTATTATGGTAATAATATTGTATTATAATATATAAAATTTTAGTTCATATACCTTTACTGTTAAAGACCGATTTATGAACATGATTACAACCCAAAAAATTTTAATTGATTATCTCACATGGTTATTTCTGGAACAGCCTTATCACCAACATCAGAGACCACACAACATCAACGCTATAAATGCAGGCCTTCAAGCGGCCATATATATTTTCTATAAAATCCCTATCTTTTTGAAAATGCCCTATAATCCCTATATTTTGGCATAAAATGACCTTTTTCCCTTTATTAGCCCTATAAATTTGAACCATTTGGTTGAAAATTAAAATGTATTTTTTTTGCTTTCCCCTCCTATGAAAACCTTTAAGAGTATTGTAAATACATGTACCTATAGATATGATAAAATCCACTACTTGAATATTTATAAGAAACTCACTGTCTTCATGTGCACATCAGTCAAGTCTTGGTGATTGACTGCAGCAACAGGATGCCAAGGCACTTTTGAAAAGGGGTGAAGTAGAGAGATGTATCCCTATAATTTCCCTATAAATGATTAGTGGCCTCGGTGGCCAAGTGGTCTAGGTAGTTCATCATGACTACTAATGATCACTAGCCTGTCAACGCTGAGGTTGTGAGTTCGAATCTCACCTGTGGTGGGGTGTGTTCGACTCCGACCTTGATGAGGATTGCCAATTTTCCTACCGAAGGTCATTGGTTCTCTCCGGGTACTCCAGGTTCCTCCACCAATAAAAACTGGCCTCTGCAAAATAGCCTAATGTGCTGAAAATGGTGTAAAACCCCAACTAAACAAACAAACAAATATAAATGATTAAATTTGCCTATTATACCCTATTGTTTAAGAAATTCAGCCCTATAAAAAGCCCTATTTTTGGACCAAAAAACCACTTGAAGGCCTGTAAATGCTGAAAGGTTGCTAAATTGTTGTGACTGAAAACTTTTTTTTGTGGTTTTTACTTATGGTACGTTATTTAAGACATGTGTGGATGATACTAAAATTATTGTCAGCAGATATATGACATCAAATTTAGTTTAGAATAAGAGTTCACATTAGGATATTCTGCATATATTACAAATTACGTTTTAACACGTGGTTAAAAAATTACAGTAAATGAATGTAGCTTTTTGTCTTTATAACCGTGAAAATTACCTAGGAACAAATGAAGAATTAAAATTTTTCGAATTAATTAGTCAGAAATAGTTTTTTTGTACAATTACATGTATACTTTAATTTAACAAAATCCATTTGAAATATAATATTCTGTACATTATGAATATGTAGATTTTTTTCATTGTTATATTAGTTGAGTATATTGTACAGATGATAGTGTTACATAAAGAATATGAATGGACAATGTTTTGGATATATTATGATATTTTATTGTTGCATGCAATAAAACAAATGAATTATAAGGATAGATATGATTACTACATATGGCACCATGATGCCCTGACCTATCATGGATGAAAGGACAGAAGTTGTCAAATACTGGAATCAGTAAGTTGTCTATGTCTTTTCCTGTGTTTTATAAGGAATATATAAGCACAGAATTTACCAAAATCCAGAAATACGACATTCCGTAAAACTTTCCCAATGTTGATTGGTACTTTGAACACAGAAATTCAAGTACATTTCCTGGAATCTTTGATGGCTCTTGGTGCAATAAACCTTGCAGAAATATCTAAACAATAAAGCCAGTATAATTTTTTTTTTTTTGATGAGCTGAGTTTCTTGACTTCCAGGTAATGATTCTTTCTAGCCTTCAGAATGGTTGCCAAAGCAGAAAATTTTAAAAGTGTCATTAAAGGCAATTAAGGTTTCAAATAAAACTTATGCTGTAACTGGTTCGGGTTATCCTCACAACTTTCAGATGATTTTTTTCATGTTCCAGGTTAGACCTAGAAAAGCTGTTTACACAGTAAATTTTTAATTAACAAACAATACGTATTGGTACATAAGAATTTTTTGACAAAGCCATTAATGTCCTTTATTTGTTACTTTCAAATTTTCTGCTAGAAAATGCAAAATAACTTTTTTAAATCTCGACACTTCTTTTAAATGTTAAATGAAGTAGTCATGATTCATAATGTGAGTCATCTGATTCATTTCTTCAAGAAGACTATAGTATTTGTTATGCTTGTTTACAATAGAGTTCTGCATATTTAACATATATTTCAAATCAAATCAAATCAAATTAATTAGCATAATTATGCCCAATCAATGGTCAATGGCTTACAAATAAAAACAATAAACAAGAGGAGTGATTTAATGAAACCAATCATATATGGATAATTTTGGGGGAGCACACACAACAGGGGCACCTCTTTCCAGTTTAATTCTCTGTTATCTGCATTGTTAGTTCATCCTTACTGTGATGGACACCAATTACTGTATTTGACACTTCACCAAAATTTTTGAATTTGTTATGTGACGCAAGCCCTTAAGTTTCAATGCAAACAGCTGCAGAATTTAGATGTCTCTACCTTTTTCTGCGGGAGATCACATTGTCATGTTTTTCCTGAGGCAGTAGTTAAAGTTTCTGTTGTTTTGTGTTGTTGTTTTGTTCTGGATATCGAGTTCTGATGGTTAATTATGAGAGTGTAGTATTTGGCTTCCTATTTCGGTATTTTTGGTTGAGTGCTTTTTGTTTAATATAAGTTTGGTTTTTGGTCTTCCAAATGTTTCTGTTTTAATGCTGCTGATGAGAGGTAACTCCTTGAAATGAGTCGTATACAGCATAGTATAAATTTACTATATCTAATATTAGTATCTTTGGATTGTTATTTTGAAACTCCTGGGATGATGCCTCTGCTGGTGCTGGTGGACCCTAGGTCCCCGAGGGTATTCGCCAACCCAGTCGTCAGACTTGCCTACATGATTATTCATTGATGTGTTACAGAATTTACCAATATTTAGCAAAATTCAAAAATAATAGGAATACTAAGGGTTCATTCCTTGTATTGCACATGGTAGATCTCCTTAGCTGAAATTTGGCTTCCTATTTCGGTATTTTTGGTTATGGATACTTCTTGTTTAAAATAAGTTTGGTTTTTGGTCTTCCAAATGTTTCGGTTTTAATGCTGCTGATGAGAGGTAACTCCTTGAAATGCGTCGTAAACAGCATAGTATAAATTTACTATATCTAATATTAGTATCTTTGGATTGTTATTTTTCCTCATTATTGTTCTAAGTCTTGGAAATACATCCTCTAGTTTAAACAGGGTAAAATCAAACTTTCAAATTACATCAAAACAGTTTTAAATCGAAAATAAATTGATAACAACAAATTCAGTAAACAGTAACTCTACAGAACCAAGTTTCAGCAAAACAAAAGGATGATTTCCTTCTACTTGAACGTACTTTAGTATTTTGTTGTTGTTTTTTTTCCCTTCAAATTAGCTGCAAAGAATAACAGTTAAATGCTTTTGAAACATCCAACAAATTAGCTTTACATAAAAATTTAGTCAGATCATTATGTTTTTAAAATTAAATAATTTTTAAAATGTACATGAACAGACCTTTTAATTAAAATCAATTCGTTTGAAGACAATTGGGTTTGTACAATTGAGAGCTCTGGGATCGAATTTATGAACGGAAAGAGAGAATAAGGTTTACTAAATTCAAACCTTTCCGGGGTCAGCTGCATGACTGGGATTTCTAACTAAAAGGGCAGATTTGTTCGTAACATAATACGTGCTTATTATATTGTATCATGATAGTCTGAGCTATTTTATTTTATTCTTGTCTATTTTTTTCACTTCGGATGTTTATATTTGCTTTCAAAACTTCGGATGTTTATATTTGCTTTCAAAACTTCGAAGACAATCTGTAGGAATGATCGACCTAAACTGTATTTCTCCGGAGAGGTTAAGGGTTTTAGCAGCAGACATACTATGAAAACATTAAGTCCAATAAAAAGTCCAGTTTATTTTGATGTTGCTTTCTTCTTCTTTCCACCGGAACCAGTTGTCTTTTTGCTAACCACAACAGTCTTTTTTGAAGATCCACTTTGTTTTGCACCGCCATATTGTCCCTGATCTGAAGAAAAGTGTAAAAATACAGTAAAGCTGTTAATAGGATATATCTTTTAAATTTTTATTATAGTCTAGTACCCCCCCCCCCCCCCCCTTTTCATGCCCGCTCCTGACTTATTTCCCATAGTCCAACAGCCTATATAGCTTAGATTCATTAAGTAAATATCAAACCAAATATAAAATTTGTGACAGGACTAAATGATTAGTATGGGCGACCAAGAAATTTACTAGGTAATCACATTCATGCTTTGGAAAACAGCATCATATTTTTAATATATCCATAATATTACATATTCTTCCTTACAATTATCATATATTTAGTAGTAAATACAGGAGTTTTGAATATACGATAAAGCCCATGATGTTGGTCCGTATCTGACCCTTTATCGCATGGCTTACCCTTTATCGCATATCCTTCCCTTTATCGCATGGCTTTTTTCAATTCTAGTTTTTTGTATTTTGGGGGGGGGGGGGGGGGGGAACGAATTTTTTTTTTTTGTTTGGTGGGGGCGGGGTTAAATTTCAAAAAACAAATGTTGTTAAATTTTTCCCCCCCATTATTTTACTTTTTTTCAAATACCCCCCCCTATTTTTTTAATTTTTTTTCACAAAATATTTTCCCCGATCAATTTCATTTGTGGCAGTGGACTTTAATTTGGAAAATTTAAAGTCCTCTGTTTAAATATATGATAAAGTGTATAATACATGTTAAAATCTGTATCACATGCTGTATTATTCTCTATATCCCAGAAAAGTTTTAAGCGCCGTCTTTGGGTCGACATTTTTTCCCCGCATGCGTTACCAACTCTTTTTTTTAAATATATATATATATATCTTTTTTTCATCTATTTTGGAGCCTACATTGTCCCAATCCCTCGCAGAAAATCAAACGATTCCTTCTTTAAAATAATTAATGATTAATGAATAAGAGTATAAAGTTATACAATTACCAAACGTACCATGGTCTGGTTGCGATGACACCTTAAAATGAATATTCCCTGAAAAATAAAAATTGGTGAATGCTTGTATGATAAAAATATCTCTAAAAGAACATATACTGTGTAAAGAATTTTTCGTCATTTACTTTAAAAGTAAGTCGAGTTGTCGACTATTGTAAATTACTAGAAGATGAATACCATTTCTCTTTATATAGATGTTAGAAATGATCAAATTGACAAAACATTCGGCCAAACACATCGTTACTCCTTCACGGGTGGGCTTGTTTATAAATAGCATACCATTCCGTGGGTATTTAGTACTTGCTCTGGGTATTTTGTACTTACTCTCAACAAGGGGATATTTATTTTCCCAGTCTTGTAAAAGTGGAGTTATATTCTTGACAGTCTTCTCTCCATCCACTGTAAAATACATTAACATATCCAGTCTGATATATCGATTGTAGCTATTCTCACTATTTTATTGTATATAGACATTTTTGATAGACATTAAACAATTAAAAAGACTAAAGCAAATATAACTCGGTTTCATGTGTAAGTCTTTGATACCAATTTTGATGCACAAGATGTGCACATTCATGGTATACTGTATCAACGTACTGCTGTTATTTAAATGTTGGACTACGACAATCATCTTGGTTAACAGACATCAAAACGAAGAGGGCCTTGGTGGCCGAGTGGTCTAGGTAGTTCGTCATGACTACTAAAGATCACTAGCCTGTCAACGCTGAGGTTGTTATTTCGAATCTCACCGGTGACGGGGTGTGTTCGACTCCTATCTTAATTGACAAGGATTGCCAATTTTCCTACCGAAGGTCGGTGGTTTTCTCCGGGTACTCCGGCTTCCTCCACCAATACAAACTGACCGCCGCGAAATAGCCAAATGTGCTTAAAACGGCATAAAACCCCAACTAAACAAACAAACAAAAAAGCAAAACTAAGAATGCAAAAATTGCACCATTTTAAGAGCACGTTGTAACAGGCTTTTAATAGAATTTTTTTTCACTATCCACTCCATCGTCAAGATCATATATATCTTACTAAAAGCAATATTCGGACTGACAACAATAAATATCATGTGGTATACATATCATTTATGGTTCTCGCAGTCATTCAAATAGATTAGAATGGATGGATTCTTTACACGGGCGAAGGAATATGTTTTTTTGTTGAAATTACCTTTTATTTGAAAATGTTATTTTGTTGATGTTTGTCAACATGTCTTTGCTATATTAGTTTTAAAGAACACTTACTCTTAATAACACATACTATGTACTTGGTTCTTGGTCGGAACATTTTTCTTATGTTCTCCAGTGGGTCTCTTGTGTAGAGATCGAAAAAGCCTTTTTCGTCTGCAAGGTCTACTACACCTAATAGAAATATCACATTATTTAAACGTAAAACAACTAAATCTACTCTAAGCTCTATATACGACTCAGTTTTAGCCATAATATAAATACTTATGAGTAGACAAAAGTCTTTATTTAATTTAACAGCATTTGTCTGTATAATGAAAAACATAATTTCATTGACAACATTTTTATATAATCTGAATTAGATATTAAAGACTATTCTGATTTAGACAAACCATTTCATAGATTAAAGTTTCCACTTAAAAAAAGAATTTAAACAAACAACCATTGACAAATATACTATGAAAACTAAAAATAAACTATCAAAACTAACAGAAAACTCAAAGTTATTTAATGATTGACCGTATTTTTTTTTTCAGTCTATGAAAAAATAACTTCATTCACGTGATGCACACTAAATAACACGGATAGCGGTTTATGTGCATTGAGGTTATTCGAATAGACTGAAAAAAAAAAATTACTGTCAATCCTTATAATGTAATTCCAACGGATGTTTTGACGTCTAAAACGCTGGGATTCCCTTTAATGACGTCATAGTGAAAACGAAAATTTAGTCTATGATATGATAGACGAAAAAAATTGACCAATCAAATGACACGTTATATCCAATATTAAATTATTTTTATATAGTTAACTGAAAAAAGATTATTGAAAATGTTACTGTGTTATCTTTTATTTGTATTGTTTGTAATTGTAATGATTGGCCCATATGGGCGTAATATGCATTAAAATAAATAAATAAATAAATAAATTATTGTCAAAAACAAATTAAACAACAAATAAGCTGATCTGCGAAAATCTTATTTCCCCCTCACCACTGTTTGGAGCCGCCCGCCTAGCTATCCATTTTCCATGGCCAAAGTAAACAGGATGTTTTCGTCGGGGAGGGGGGGGGGGGGTGTAACTCTCTGGATTTCTGAAGGGAGTGTGTGGAAATGGCTTAAGAAACGGTACCCGAGCAAATACTAGATAACCTGTCAATAATATACCGGAAAAATAATACCTGAGGAATTGAATATCACTCAAAGTTTGTGTAAATACAACCATAATAAATCTTAGTTTTTCAAAACACACCCCGAATTAATACCAATAGTCATGAAAAAACCCACCCAAATTGTCCTCACACCCCTGTATAGGTTTATATATGGAGTTACCCCCTCCCCCGGGCTTGTGACAAATATAAAAATAATTAAATAAATATATACTGAGACAAGCAAAAACAACCTAAGTCTCCCCTGTCCTCAGTTTCAAAGACTGTTTAAGAAAGGAACCTGTTATTTTTTCTTGATGTAGATTAAAGGGATTTAGCAGGACCACTAGCTTTCCATAAATAAGTGATAACGATAAGTTGTCAAAAATAGAAACCAGGATAACATGGTCCAAGCTTGGGATAGGCAAACACAGGATTATACTGGATCTCAAACCACTCCTAAAACTGGTAAGTGACAAGCAAGCAAGAAATGCAATACGCAACAAAAATCAAACCATCAATTATTTAGTATACCATCAATGACATATAATTACAAAATCATAGAACACAATAGTGTGGTTCTCGGAATGCTACCAGTAACCTCGCTCAAAGTATAACAATTTTATTAACAACAGCTAAAACTATTCTTACACAAAAAGTATAATATATGTAATATTTATGTTACGAGGGGGAGGGTGTAATACTTCTTTTTTATATACTGTTCGAAAATAGGCAATTTCCGCAAAAATTGTTGACGTGGTCTTAATTTTGAATAATGTGACGTGAGCAGTGATGTTAGATTTACTTGGTAATCACATGATGTGACGCGAGCAGTGATTTTAGGTTTGCTAGGTAATCACATGATGTGACGCGAGCAGTGATGTTAGATCTACAAGGTAATCACATACAACATTTTGAACGATATTCAATCAATGCATTCATTTATTCAATTTTTTTTTCAAAACTCTGCACAATTCATATTCAGAGTGCCATATACTTCCTTCTGATAATAACTTAGTATTATTTTTATTTTTTAAATTTTCAATTATCCAAACCCAGGGCCGAGTGACCAGTCTGTTGTTTGTAGTTTGTCGTAACTATAAAGTTCTAGTCGACCAACAACGGAGTTCTGACTAGTTCGGACCAAAGATTTGTTTGACTTCTATCTGAACTTTGACAATGATTGCTTGGGGCACGGACAAAGGCCTTCTCCGTAATTTATGTAATTGGCGTCTCTGTTGTATTTGACTTAACATTCTTTCATTTCAAGTAATGTGCTCTTGATAAATGGGAGGACATATTGACATAAGATTAAGAGATACGTAAAATGTATAGAAATAAAACAGAGTAGCTAAAAAAGGGCTTAATGTCAGTATCCATGTCCAAGTGTCTGTGCGATTGCAAGGTAATTATTTCTCTCCAGGTATTCCATCTTCATCCAGCAATCAAAGTTGGCTGTCATAACATACTGAGCTGCATCGACGGAAACCCACGGCTGGTCGCGCTTACGCTTTGCTTCACTTACCGATAAGTGTAGCAAAGCGTAAGCGCGATCGGACTTGGTTGTCTGACGATGACCCCCAATAAACATCAAAACAAGAAGATGTCCGAGTAACAGCAAACCGGATTTTTGTCCATCACATTTTTGAGCCGCCAACCGCGCATCTCCGAACTAATATCGATTTGAAAATCCGGTTAACTAGCTTCGAAATTTTCACCATAATTATTTCTGCTAACAAGGGGAAGTGAAACATTTACATAAATCTACCCAAAATGAAATAAACCGACACATATACAGTCATTTCGGGTAATTCGGCGCATTAACATGAAAAATGATTTGAATGCGCCGAATTAAACACTGCGGCGAATTACCCGACAACATACTGGTAGTATATAATTAATAGGTCACTTACTGCCTTTTGGGAGGTTGCATTTCTTCTGTAGATAGTCCATCAATATTTTCACTGGACAGTCTGGATTAACCATAAAACTTTCATCATCTAAAAAAGTGTTGATCCCGTTCTTGATTTTTCGTTTATTTGTAGTTTGACAAGATTTTGACAGTCAAATTTAAATTTGGTTGTTCAAAGAATTATTAAACGACAGTTATACCATGATTTATTAACGGTTTAAATATTCACTGAAAGAGAATTTGTTTACAAATTTTACAGCAGATATATTCACAGTAAGACTTTTCGTTGGACCGTTTCACTAGTGATCACAAATAAGTAGCTTTCTGTTTCTATCATCACAGTGACACAGTGACTGATCGAACTTGCTATATAGTGCAAATCTCAGATAAAAAATATTTAAAGCTTTTGAGGACCCATGGAGTGCATAAGTGACCATATTACCTCCGTGTTCTACAAAAATGAACATTTTCTTTCTTCTATCATTGCCTTATAAACGTTTCTTTTGACGTCATTTATTACGTAGCGACCAACCTAAGAGTACACGGGAACTTTATTTTCCTACTGTAAAAAAACATTTAAAATATCCAATTACATACAAAATTTACAAGTTTTATATATAATGTAGGGTTTCAAAACCTTCAAGCAAAGTTTAAAAATCGGAAAGCAACGCTATTTTCCGGAAATCGTTTGTTTCTGTTCCGTCATGTAACGTTAATTAGTGTACTCGTTTAGTTGAAAGTGAAAGTAAAAATAGTTTAAGTTTAGCATCATGAAAGGTGCTAGGTAACTTATGTAATCAAAACAACGAGCCTGCACAGAAATTGGTTATGTTACTTGTTTTAATTGCAGAGCTTGAAATGGCTAGCATTAATCATTGTTAATTTTGCTCACGACATGAGACATGGCTGCAGTTGTGCAGGACATGGTTTTGTAAACCTGTAGGCTGTAAACATATTATTGGACTGAATTTGGCATTCAACAGGTAATGTCTGCTAATAATTGTGAATGCACTTATGAAATAATTTTTAATGTACTCTGTGTTGTAAATACCTCTGTGACAGAATTCTCAATGAAAAACTTTAATAGTGACTTTTGAATCTTGCATTGCAAATAAGCAGATAATTCAACTTTGTTCTGGCTGGCTATCTAATTTCTTTTGGGATTCTGTGTCCAGAGCTATTTTTCTGACTTGGCCGCCCAACAAATCGATTCAGAATTCCAAAAGGGATCAAGCTGGCTACCATAACTTGCCAGATACTCAATCTTGACCTGCATAATTTTTATGTCATCCTAAAAGGTCCAACGGAAATTGTATTAATTTATAAAAAAAAATCTATATTCAGTATCTACAACTATGAGAACAAGAACTTTCATTAAAATCTCTAAAAAATTTTTTTTAGAAGTGGCAGGTGCTGAGATTGGGTACTAGGCAAGATAGTGTACTCAGCCAGTAGGATGCAAAACTAGAATATCATGTAACAGTGATTTTATTCCACCAGTGAATTGATTCCAGAGGAAACAAATCCCTAGTGATAAAATACCACCAACCAAAAATCACTAGTGTTTTTATTCCATGTCCAGTGAAAAAATTCCATCCATCTAAAATAAGGAAGTTTTCACTGAAAACATAATAAAAACCATAGTACCTGAGTGATTTTTGATCATTGGAATTTTTTCACTAGGGATTTGATTCCTCCAGAATCAATTCAGTGATGGAATAACTTTTTTCTTTACAAGAAACATTCACCAATTCTTTCATATATAATTTAACATCTGAGGAAAGAGCAATGCTATGACTGTGCAAGAAAATTTATCAGTCAATGTGATATAAATGGTACTCAAAATTAAAAATTAAAGTATAAAAAGTTTGTGATGAGGACCAAAAAAACTTCTGAAGCGAATTCAAGACAGATAGCTAGCTGCCCAATAAAATACATGTAGATGATCATTATGTAACACAAATCATCAATATTATTTATTACAGGAGATTAAACATAAATATACACATAGATATACATAGAAATAAAGACAGAATGTGTACAGAAGGTCGACACCTTCATGTTCTTTTATCTTAAAATCATCTTTCCTTGCCCTAATTCTCCTTTTTTCGTTATCCGATATTCCGTTTGGGTATTTGGAATCTTTAATATATTGTACAAGTGTACTATATTCTTCAAATTCCATTTTATTGGAATTTTTTCACTAGGGATTTGATTCCTCCAGAATCAATTCACTGATGGAATAACTTTTTTCTTTACAAGAAACATTCACCAATTCTTTCATATATAATTTAACATCTGAGGAAAGAGCAATGCTATGACTGTGCAAGAAAATTTATCAGTCGATGTATTATAAATGGTACAAAAAATTAAAAATTAAAGTATAAAAAGTTTGTGATGAGGACCAAAAAAACTTCTGAAGCGAATTCAAGACAGATAGCTAGCTGCCCAATAAAATACATGTAGATGATCATTATGTAACACAAATCATCAATATTATTTATTACAGGAGATTAAACATAAATATACACATAGATATACATATAAATAAAGACAGAATGTGTACAGAAGGTCGACACCTTCATGTTCTTTTATCTTAAAATCATCTTTCCTTGCCCTAATTCTCCTTTTTTCGTTATCCGATATTCCGTTTGGGTATTTGGAATCTTTAATATATTGTACAAGTGTACTATATTCTTCAAATTCCATTTTATTTACCTGTCCGCCTGGTGAGTATAATTATTCCTTTACAATATTGATTTTGTTTACTCTTATTATAAATAGATACTTTAAAATGTTTAAATGAATCTAAAGAAACTGAACTGGTTTCCTTTTTGAATAGTCCTGATCTTGTTAATTAATGTATTGAAAGAAAACGTAAACATAAATATTTACTTGTAAATTAATAACAAACCTTTTCCCACTATTTAAGGAAAAGTCACACTAGTGTTTAATGGTTAGCCGGAATCAAAACACACCAGAATGAAACTATGCTTACAATATAACACAATATCACATTTGACATTTGTTAGTGTTACAAAGGAAACAAAAGGTACTGTAATAGGTTCAGCGATATATTTAAAGGAAAATTTTGAATACTCCTGGTATTATTAACCTTACAGAAGTTGGTACTACATTTAACATCTGTATCAAGCTTGGAAATATTGTTTGTTAGGACACCATTAATGGGAATATTTTTGAAGAGTTTTAGAGTTTATGCATATCCAGGATGATATACTATCTTTTTGGACTGTTTTTAAATGCAATGCACCTCAAAGTCTTTAATGTCACAATACAGGAGCATGTAAGTAGGTGTTAAATGGTGTAATTTGTGCCATCTGATATAAGGCAATGCTCAAAGTTGTAAATGACAATGGAAGTGTGCTGTTGATGGGCACTTCAGTGCGATATTAATTTTGAAGGACACTTCATCGCAATAACCATTTTGAAGGGCACTTTTGATGTTATTCGTGTGTACATACATTCAGATTTACTCATTGTGTACTCATTGTGTATTGTATATCTTTACCATGTGTTTAGTTTTATTTTGGGCATTTCCGATTAATGTGTATTTTCATAAAATTTCAGAGCATTTTATTATGTACAAATAAATGAGTAAAACTTTGTATTTTTGTTTTAATGTTCTTGATGTTTTAGATAAAGGAACTCATGTAACATGTATAACAATTTGAATGTTTGTACTGCACTACAAGCAGCTGATTTCTGGGTGTAATGCTGCCCTCTGGATGCTCTTTTAATTACATGATTACAGAGTACATGTAATTAACATAGTACATGAAATTGATGATTAAAGCAATTATTGTATCTGTTAAGACTTTCCCTCTTGCAAGGCACCCAGAATAATTAACATTTAAGTGCTTAAAAATTAATTTGTGTCTTGCTTGTAAATATTGACTATTTTTGTAAATGATAGGTTAATGATAAAATCCCTTTCCACAATTATAACAAATATTATATGGATTCAACTAATAGAAATATTTTGAAAAAAAAAACAATTGAGTGCACTGCACACCAAAAGAAAGGTGTAGACTCAATTTTAAAAAAAATCTGGATCCTAGGCCACTTCTTGCTACCATCCCTTTAAAAATTCAAATTGCTGAATAGATGTAATTAGTCAACACTAAATCATGGTGAAATTAAGAACTGCTTTTCTTTTGTTTTAGAATCTGATTAATAGTACAGTATGGATCATCCTGCTGTTGGTTTTGATGATCCAACACTTATCGATCCTTTAGATGCCATTCTTAATGACCTTGCAGAAGAACTGGATGGAGATCCAGCTACCTTTCAAGACCTTTTACGGCTCTCCCAATCTGACCTAGGACCAGACAACATAGCCAGCATTATAACTGCAATGGACTATTTTAGATGTGTAGAAAATAACAAAGTTTATGATAAGTTGGATTTGGTTGACTATCTGATTAATGTTACAGACGTTCTAGATTATCACACTGTCATAGGAACGAACAGGGTACCAGATCAGCTTACACAGTACAAGCAACGGTTGCTGGCTCATAAAGAAGAGCTGAGAAGAAAGGGAATTCATACTGATAAAAATTTTGTTGGCAGGAACGATGATATTCAGAAAATTATTAATGTGTTGAAAGATGAAATGCATCCATGCAAAGGTACACAATGACTTACATAAACAGAGTGTAGAAAAAGCATATCTGGATAAGTTATTAATATATCATCATACATGTCAGTGCTATAATGCAGGTCTAAAAGAGTGATGCAAAACATAAACTACTTTGCAATAATTTTGTTAAAATAAGCCAGAATTATGTAATTTCTTTTCCAAAAGCTTCATTTGCCTTTTTAAAGATAAGGTATTTGACTTAATGATTCTGTGATGTGTATTTGAGGAGATTTTCACCAATTGGTGGTAGGATTTTGAAATTGATAAAGAATGTTTTGAGTTATAGGGGCAGGGTATCATTACTTTAACAATAAAAGAGTGAGTCTCACTCCTTCACATGTATGTGTCATAATTTTGTAACTTCAAATCATTGATGCACACAGGGCTCATAAAAAAGGGCAATTTGGACAAAGAAGTTGCCCAGTAATGTCTGACTGCCTTAACTCATCAAGCGAATTTTGAGGTGCCCTGCAAATTTGTCAGTGACCTGAACCCTTTTAGAAGTTTAATTGTTTGAATATCAGGACCCCCAACCAAGAAGTCAAACATTTAGTTCTGCTTATGTTGGGCTGATAAAACCAGACCAGGTGAGGCTTATGTGATTAGTTTAATGACAATTAAGTATTTGATTTGAAGATCACTAAAATCAATAATTCAATTAATTTCTAGATCTATTTGTTTTATTTATATTAGGCGTATGTATATGTGGCCTGGGAGGAATGGGAAAAACAAGTTTGGCAAATGAAGTCTGCTACCAGCTGATGAAAGCTAAACAAAGATGGCACACTACGAGAATTGACCTTAGGTGAGAAATAAAGCCAGAGAAACTGTCTTTTCAGTTTGGCTCATTGTAAAACATTTATGAGCTTGAAAATTTAAAGATATGGGTATGTTTCAATGAGACATAGTATCTCACAAGATGGAACATGGGAAAAATCATTACATATATCTTTAACAGGAGGCAACACACACCCTTAAAACAAGATAAGCACAAAATGTCCCTGGAAACAGTGGTGTCAAAATTTCAATTAACAACTGTTGTCATATAAACCCAGTAATCAATCAATAAATACATAAACAATATGTAGACAATAGGCTGTCACTGAAAGTACAGGAATCTGGTGTCGAACTGACATTTACAGGATGTGGTGGAGGTCTATTTATCACTTTATTCAATGGAGGAAAAAAGAAATAGACCTTATTTGATATATACTGGTATAAAGTCCCCGCCAATCCAAAATTGTCCTAAAATCTTAGCTCGTTTTATACCTGCTCAAATAAAGTTAGGGTGGAGGATATTGAAAACACCCTATCTGTCCATGACTATTGGAGTACATTTCCTTTCAACTGTTTGATGGAATCAAATAAAATAATTCACACAAAAATACTAAATCATTTGAAGATGTGCATGAAGCAGCTAAGTTATGGTCCAACAAAAGGAAGGGGAGATAATTATCCTTTTCTGAGCAATGAAGCAACTAAGTTATGGTCCAACAAAAAGAAGGGGAGATAATTATCCTTTTCTGAGCAATGAAGCAAGTAAGTTATGGTCCAACAAAAGGAAGGGGAGATAATTAGACATTGTATCCTTTTCTGAGCTTGTGTATGGTAGTACTTCTACTGTTCTGACTATGTGTCTTTTTTTAAACTGCCGATTGTTGTTCATGAATATATCAAATATTTCGTTAAAATGAAAGTACCTTTTGTTTTCAATAGCCGTAATTAACATTAATAATTGCCTTTTTAGGGGCCTCGGTGGCTGAGTGGTCTAGGTAGTTCGTCATGACTACTAATGATCACTAGCCTGTCAACGCTTGGGTTATGAGTTCCAATCTCACCTGTGGCGGGGTGTGTTCGACTCTGATCTTAATTGAAAAGGATTGCCAATTTTCCTACCGAAGGTCAGTGGTTCTCTCCGGGTACTCCGGCTTCCTCCACCAATATAAACTGGCCGCCGCGAAATGGCCAAATGTGCTGAAAATGGCGTTAAACCCCAACTAAAACAAAACAAACAAATCATTGCCTTTTCCAAGGATTTTGAGTAAACTTCAATTCTGCAAATTTCAAATTGCGCCAAAAATTCAATATTTGTCAGACTGTTGGTGTACACACACACACACAACAAATTCACATTCATGTACAAAGTGATGAACATCATACATTAAACAAAAATCAATGAATTTCACTTAAAAAACAGAAAATATTTTGTTCTGGAAATATGAAGCGTATCAGCATTGCAAAAAGCAATAATAAAGATCACAATTAACATTTTAAGGATGTTTTTGAGTTTTAAAATTTTTTTTAAACAAAAACTTGTTAATGTGGGACACACAGTACCTTTGTTTTGGTATTACTATTTTTTTAACTGCTCCGAATGGATTTGATGAATATTGCTGTGGCCATTCTTTTCAATTTTTCACACTTGTTGACCCCCTTGACAGTTCTTAGGACAGTATATCCATAAGAATGTGTGTAATAGTTAAATTTTATTCAACTAGGGAAAGAGAGAGCCTACTGGATTTGTTAAGTCTAACACTTTCTGAGTTACATGAGACCTTTAGTTCAACAGATATAAAAGATATGGCAGAAAAATTATGGAAAGCTATTCAGAACATAAAAAGAAGTAAGTGAAGACATAAAAGGACAGAAACATTTTTTTTTAAGTACAGAGACACATTATTTATGGAACTGCTCAGAATAATGTTTGACTTTTTTCATAATTTGATGATTAGAAAGGAGCTTTCAATCTTTAATAAAATAATTTTTTTTTAAATCTCAAATTTTTTCCAGAGTTGTCTATACTTAGGTGAAATATTTATTCAGTTAAATTTAGATTGCGACAGGCACAGTTTTTCAACTTTATTACACTGTTTGCCTCAAAAATATCCTACATTTGAAGTAACAAGTTATTTTTCATTTAATACTTTGAGGCATCAATTCTAAAATCTTGCTAGATTTCAAAAAAACTTTTTACTAAATATTTTTACACTTGCATTAGAATAGAAATAACAATATTATATTTTAATCCTTTCTGACCACAATTTAGTGATTTGATGATTACTTACTCTTTTAGGGCATTGCTAGGAAAACCAATTTGTAACCATCATATTAAGGATGATCGCTGGTCTAATAGGAAATAAATAGGATTTGAAATAGTTGTTTTAGTTTGAGAGAACATATGAATAGTAAACAAATAAGCAAGAAAAAAATATAGGTTCATGTGCTCATTTTAGAGCTATAAAGCCTTGAAAATTTGCAGGAAATGGGTTTTCTCTGGATTTTTCATTGCCTTTGTATTGGCAACTTCAGTCTCTCAAAAATGTATGAAAAAATAAAAAGGATTTCATAAAATTTTGTCAAATACCATTTTAAGTTATATGTTATTGAATTATAAAAGAAAAATTAGGGGTTCATGGGCAAAAAATTTAATGTTTAAGAAATGTTTTAAGAAAATCTGACAAAAAGACCAAAACATTACCAGCGAGCATCCTTAAATCTACAATTGATTTCGATGAATATTAAAGTACAATATAAATATTTTATTTCAGGAACTATTCTTCTGTTTGATAATATTGATGGACTTTTACAGGCAAGAGATAGAAGGTAAAGATATAAAATAGTAATGTACTTGTAGGATATAACATTTTTCTGTTGAGAGATTTGAAAGGTAATTAGAAATAATTTTTCTGTTGTTCTATATTTAAACTCACTTGTACTCAAGTATTTTATCATTTAAGGGGTTTTTATTCCATTAACAGATATTTGGGATGCTTTTATTTTTCAAATCAGTTTTCTGCAGCAGAGGCCAAGTGTCCTAGACATTAACTGATTAAAACAATTCTTTTATTAAGCATTTTAGCCAATAAAACCTGTGTTTAGTCCATTTGATAGGATGTCAGGTATTCTGAAATTGATATAGAAATTTTGCTTGACTAAAAAACCTTAAAAAAACATGGAGGTAAATACAGCAATATCTAAAAGTCAATTTTTCTTTTTCTTTGATATTTTGTAGACAGATTCCAATTATCCTGACATTTTTTAATGAACTTTTACAGAAGTTGGATGACATCAAGTCAGATAACCAGGTTTGTGTATCTTTCACTCTTAGCCTGTGTTAGACCTAAAAATGGACTGGATTCCTCTGTATTTATTCCTTATATAAAAAAATTCCAGCCAAATTACTTTTGACGGGGTTCTTTGAACTTAGAGATAAATAGAGTTAATTATACCAAGATCAAAGGTCTGTCATGTTTCCTCTTATAGGAAATGTCTTTATGTCAAACCATAGTATGTGTTATGAGTGTGTTTGAACAATATAACAACCTTTGGATGTCACAGTAGTGTTGAATTTGCAAAGAATAATAGGCGGAAAGTTTAGTATGGTTAGCTACATCAACATGTTGACTATATTTGATTACATATAGAATCTTAAGTCGCAGGTAGTTGATTATCGTATTTCTACAGTCCAGATAGTTAAACCTGCAAATCTTGAGCCTCATCTTTTGTATGACGTAACATATCTATATGTCACATTTTGGTAACCAAAATTTTTGTGTATCCTACGTTATTCCCCGTTAATCAATCTAGACGCCTGAACTTTTATGTTTTTCCTTCAGAGATACCCTTATTATGCAGAATGTTTCTGACGTTGACATTACTTTGTTTACATTTTGCTATCGAATCTTGGAAAAGCATGAAGAAAATCGAATGGAAATTTCAAGGACCAATCAGCAACCAAGCACAACAAATCGCACGTGGATTATCAATTTTTGTCAACCAATCGGATGCCCTGAAAACAGGCAAAGAATTATAGAGAAAATGTTCAACCATTGTAATAACATTTTACCACATATGTTTTTATTTTCCATGAAATACACAAGTTATCGTTACAGATTAAGATTTTAATTACATCCAGACAGAAATTGATTCCAGATGATGATACCCAGTTAATAAATGCAATGAGAAGGATCAGTAAATCACAACCCAGACTTAACGAGTTAGTGTTGGAAATAGAACTGAAACCACTGACAGTAAGGGAAGCTACTCAGTTGTATGAAAAGTGTGTCGATGAAAAGGTATGGTAACATTTATTCAAAAAGAAGACTACATTTGGTAAAGGGATGGGAATATTTTATCCAGTAACATTGCATTTTATTTTACTTCATGTAAAAGGTCACTCTTGTCATTGTTATACCCTCGCTTTTGAAAAAAGCGGGGTATATAGTATTCGTATATAGTATTTGTTGTGTCCGTTTGTCCATTCGTCCGACCTTTGTATCCACAACTCCTCCTAAACTACTGAATCCAATTTGATGAAATTTTCAGAGAATCTTTATTACATGATGCCATAGTGCACCTCCTATTTTAGATTTTGATCTGATGAATATTTGGCGTTACCCATACCAAAACATGGACTTTGACATTCATTGTGATAGGGTTACCATGATGCCATCCGCAACTCCTCCTAAACCCCTGAATGGAATTTGATGAAACATGCAGATGATCTTTATTACATGATGCTGTAGTGTACCTCCTATTTTAGATTTTGATCTGACCAACATTTGGGGTTTCCCATACCAACACATGGACTTTGCCATTCATTGTGATAGGGGGTTCCAGTATGCCATCTGCAACTCCTCCTAAACCACTGAATGGAATTTGATGAAACGTTAAGAGAATTTTTTTTACATGATGCTATAGTGCACCTCCTGTTTTAGATTTTGATCTGACCAAGATTTTGGGTTTTCCATACCAAAACATGGACCTTGCCATTCCTTGTGATAGGGGGTACATGTACCAGTATGCCATCCGCAACTCTTCCTAAAACACTAAAGGGAATTCCATGAGACTTTCCGAGAATCTTTATCACACGATGCCATAGTGCACCTCCTATTTTATATTTTGATCTGGCCAACTTTTTGGGTTTTCCATAGCAAAACATTGACTTTGCCATTCCTTATGATAGGGGTACCAGTATGCCATCCACAATTCCTCCTAAATCACCGAATGGAGTTTTATGAAACTTTCAGAGAATCTATCACATGATGCCATGGTGCACCTTCTATTTTAGATTTTGATCTGACCAATTTTTGGGGGTTTCACATAGCAAAACATGGACTTTGTTATTCATTGTGATAGGGGTACTACTATGTAATCTGGAACTCCTCCTAAACTAATTAGGGCTATTTTATGAAACTTTCAGAGAATCTTTATTACATGTTGCCACTGTGCACTTCTTGTATTAGATTTTTGCCTGACCAACTTAGGAGTTTCCCAAAGCAATGTAAGGCTGGGGTATCAAGTAGTGAGCTTTGCTCACAGTATTTCTAGTTTTATTTGTTTAGACAAGGAAAATATTCTTTTTCTTGACCTCAGATGTTTCAAAATGTTCATCCAGTGTTGCATAAAATGACACCAGCATAAACTGATGTGATGCATAGTAAGTTTTTTTTAACCAAGAAACTCATTGTGGAAATAGGACACACAGTATTTCTAAATTTAAAGTATTACATGTATTATATGTATAATTTAATGTTTCAGTACAAGTCGGGAGGGAGTGTGAGTGGCGATATAGTACAGTATTGTGGGTATTGTCCTTTGGCCATTAGATCAACATGCAGTGCTATTAATGGAGGTCTGTTGAAACCTCAGGTCATAAGGTATAATCTGAAAATAGCATACGAGAAAGGTGGTCTAACTTATGCACTCCAAGTCAATAACTGTCTGGAACAAACTTTTAGTTCGCTAAATGAGTACTACCAGAGGAAGTTGGCAAGGCTAACAGTATTTCATACTGCAAAATTTGATGGGACTGCTGCTAGTGCTGTTTTTGGTGAGTCGCAGATGACCATGCAGCCAAAAATGGATCTCTTGGCACTTAAAACTCGCCATTTTGTTGAAATTGCAGAGGACGATGATAATTTATCAAAAGAAAAAAGTGAATCGATTGAATATTTTGGATTTACGAAATTAAAATATTCATTACATCCACTTGTATATATGTTTTTGCAAGAGAAGATCAAAGACGGAAATTTTATACAGGATATCACAGAAGCAAAAATTGGATTTACACAACACTTTGAAAAAGCACTTTCAGATATTGGTCATCATATGGACAGAAATTGCATGAAAGCTTGGAAGATGATTGAGGAAAACAAGAAACACTTTATGAATCTTTTGAAAGGAGATCCTGTCATAGATGGCGACACTGTACATGACAATATGAAGGAGAGAATTCTTCTCTGTACCCAGATGGTTATAGTTGGAAACCTTTTGTTGGGTGATTTCCATAGGTAAGGTTAAATTCTAGCCAGAAATCTTCAATGTTTTCATAAAAGTAAATAAAGTTATAATCTTGTTTGTATAGAACTTTACAGAATTACTATTTAAGGATGCTCGCTGGTCATGTTTTGGTCTTTTTGTCAGATTTTCGGAATCCTTGGGTTTTATCCATTTCTTAAACATGAAATTTTTTGCCCATGAACCCCCACTTTTTCTTTTATAATTCAATCATATATAATATATACCTTAAAATGGTATTTGAAAAAATTTTATGAAATCCTATTTATTTTTTCATACATCTTTGAGAGATAGAGTTGTCAATGCAAAGACAATGAAAAATCCAGAGATAGCCCATTTCCTGCAAATTTTCAAGGTCTTATAGCCCTAAAATGAGCACATGAACCTATATTTTTTTCTTGCTTATTTGTTTACTATTCATATGTTCTCTCAAATTAAAACAACTATTTCAAATCCTATTTATTTCCTATTAGATCAGCGATCGTCCTTAAATTGCATCAATGATGAATTGTGTAATTTTGTTTTTCACTCTACCCTCAATATATGATAAATGTATGAGTAAATCCATCTTTCTTATTGCATAATCAGTCAGCCAAGCCATTTTTGGCAGTGGTGGCAGGCTCGAAGGCAGGGAGACAGGTGTGTTGGGATTAGGGTGCCTATTTTTTGTAATCAACTCCTCTGACAGCTTTTAACCCAGATGTTTGAAACTTTTCAGAATGGTTTTGGACATACAGAGAATGTGAAGAGTTGTGAAGTCAATTAATGAATTTTTCCCAGATTTTCCATGTTGTAGAACTTAGACATTTTTGCAAGAAATGTGTATGGAGGGTACCAATTTTGTGAAATCAATCTTTTTCTAGCGTTTTTAATCGAGAACTTTGAAACATTGCCGATGTGTTAAAGCGTGAAGCAGTATGATGTTATTTGAAAATAATTTTCCATGTTGTGGAACTTAAAAAAAATTTCCCAAGATTTGTGTACCTGGGGAACCAATTTTGTGTAATCAATTCCTCCTACAGCTTTTAACTAAGATCTGTGAAACTTTGTAGAATATTTAAATACCTATGGAAGATGTGCTTGAAGGAGTTTAATATCATTTGAAGAATTTTTTACAGATTTTATATGTTGTGGAAGTTTTAAAACAATAGTGTATGGAGGGTACCGATTTTCTATAATCAACTCCTCCTACAGCTTTTAACCCAGATCATTGAAATGTTGCAGAGTGTTTATGGACATATCGAAAATGTGCATAAAGGAGAATGATATCATTTAGAGATTTTTTTACAGATTTTCCATGTTTTGGAAATGTGTATGGAGGGTGCCAATTTTGTGTAATTAATTCCTCCTACAGCTTTTATCCCAGATCTTTGACAGACATATTGAAGATGTGCACGAAGGATTACATGTAGTATGCCATTTGAAGAAAATTTTCTAAATTTTTCATGTTCTTGCACTGAGTCATCAAATGTAATGTAATCAAGAAGTAATAGCTAAAGAATTGATAGTTCTGATGGCCATTTTGAACTTGGAAGTTTGATAGGCGAGAGATTTCTTCTTCTTGCTGAATTGAGGAAAAGCAGTAATAATCCTTCCTAACATTGGTAGGCTCGCAGATTCAATCTTTCCGTTTATTTACCTTCAAGCTTGCTTTCAGTAACATGTAGCTGCGAGCACTTACATAATTAATTGTCTTGTTTCTATGTTTCGTGTCACGATGGGAGTTGGAAGCATGTCAGTTCAACTTTTGTAATGTCAGAATCTGTGTTAGTATTTTTTAGTTTTCCTTTACCCTATTTAAAAAGGGGGAGGGTTGGAGCTCCTCAAAACTGTTTTCACCCTGCCACATCTTATACGCCTGTCCCAACTCAGGAAAGTATGTCTGTCTCGGTTACCTTTTAGTTTATATACTGATATTTTGATATAATAGTGTACTGTTGGACATAACTACTCATGGATTACTCCGGGGCAATTCGAGGCTTGCAGCATAGTGTGGTTTTTCACCATTGAAGACCATGAATTTCTGGATGTTTGTTTGTTTATATACTTGTGTTTTTGTGCTTTCTTTGTAACTTCACTTCATGTCCATTTTCCTCACATTTTGCTTTGTGTGTGGATTTCTAGCAATAGGTTTGCTTTATCTGAATTGTTTTACTTGGTTCAGAGCTGCTTTGTTTGATTTTGAAATCAGTATAATTTTCACAGAGTATGTAATTAGTTCACCTTTTTTTAAAAATGAAATTCAGCTTTTTGTTTTATCCAACAAACTGAAAAAGTTTGAGATGAGAGTACTATTTCATTTTTAGCTCACCTGGCCATAGGCCATGTGAGCTATTGCCATCACTTGGCGTCCGTCGTCGTCGTCGTCGTCGTCGTCGTCTGTAAACTTTTTCAAACGTTAACTCGTCCTAAACTACTGGACCGACTTCAACCTAACTTTGCAGAATTGTTCTTTAGGGCATCTGGAAAATTTCTATCGTTTAAAATTTTTGAAATGTCGAAAAACATGGCTGTCGTTACTATAAATAGAACATAGGGGTAAATTGCTGTTTTTGCTAATAACTCAAAAACCGTTACAGATATCGAAAATCTGACATGGGGTAAAATTGATCAGCATGACAAGATCTACCTACCCTGAAATTTTGAAGGAAATTCCAAAACCCATTTAGGAGTTATTGCCCTTTTTTCACATTTTTGGCTTTTTTTATGTTATTATTTCAAAAATCTTCTTCTCTGAAACTACTATTCAAAATCATATGAAACTTGGTAAGATTGTTGCTTAGGGTACCCTGCATAGAACTGATGTGGGGATTTTTGATTCGTTGAAAAACATGACCGCTGTTACTAAAAATAGAACATAGGGGTAAATTGCTGTTTTTTGCTAATAACTCAAAAACCGTTACAGATATCGAAAATCTGACATGGGGTAAATTTGATCAGCATGACAAGATCTACCTACCCTGAAATTTTGAAGGAAATTCCAAAACCCATTTAGGAGTTATTGTCCTTTTTTCGTCAAATTTTCATAATTTAACATTTTTCGTCATTTATTTCCAAAACTATTTGAGATAGAAGTGAAATGTAAATTTGAAAAATGTTTGCCATGTTGAGATCTACATACCCTGAAATTTTAAAGGAAATCCCAAAATCCATTTAGGAGTTATTGCCCTTTTTTGTCAAATTTTTAAAATTTTAACATTTTTGCATTTATCTCCAAAACTATTTGAGATAGAAGTGAAATGTAAATTGAAAAATGTTTGCCATGTTGAGATCTACCTACCCTGAAATTTTGAAGGGAATTCCAAATTCTATTTAGGAGTTATTGGTTTGTGTAATTTGAGGTCGGGTTCTGTTACATTTATTTAAGGTTCACCCTTATTCCTGGTCAATTCCTGCCAGGACTACCACCATCAGGGAACATATTTTAACATTAAACCTTATGAAAAATAAATCTTCAACAAATTTTCCCTGAACAATTGAACCAATTGCAACAAACTTGGTCAAATAGTTGATTAATTGTCCAATGAAAACCAGACTCCAGGTGAGCGATACAGGCTCTGGTGAGCCTCTTGTTATTTTCATGTTTGATTCTGATTCAAGTCATTAATATTGGTTAGTTTGAATCATTCAGTAAATTTCATCTGTTGCAATGTACAGTGTACTTTAGTGAATTTGTTTTTCATTTTTCAGGATTAATCGGATAGAAAAGATGTTGAAATACAGCGAAAGGAAAGACAGCAAATTAGAAATCTTATTCTGGAAGATCGAAAAGGCAAATTTCTTCTTTGACCTTGATCGAAATGAATTAGTGCAAAAATATCTCATTGAAATTGAGAATTCCTGTAATGATGTCACCGGAAAGGGAGCTGCCATGGCACCTGTTTTTGGAATATTTTTTTTATTGAAAGGAAAATTGTCAATAAGGAAAAAGAAACCTGCGGATGCTTTGAAAGATCTGTTAATGGCGCAAAAACTTTTCAATGAGCATAAGTTTGTCCGCCATAGTTACTTGTACCATATCACAAATGTTTATGAAAAAATTGCTCATGCATATCAGATGCTTGATCCACCTGATATACCAAATGCTTTCACTTATCTATCGGCAGCTTTTAATAGGGCTTCAGAAAAAGTAGAAAATTTCAATAATCTGGATATACCATCATTCATAGCAAGTATAGGAAGATGTTACTTTATATTAGGTCAACAAGAAAAGGGTTTAGGCAATTTAATCGAAGCAAAGAAGCATGTTGAAAATTCTGTGAGAAATTACACAAAGGCAATGGCATTAGACACTCAGATGAATCTACACAAGTATGATAATTATGCAGACAAACTTGTAAAAAGGGCAGAGTCGTATGTTGAACTTGGTTTGATGAAGGTCAGCGGTGTTTTGAGTGACGCTGTGAAGGATATCAAGGAAGCAGACGAAATGCGACGGAAAATCTTACAGCCACCTCATTACAAATGTACACATACTCCACATTTGGTTGGCAAATTTCTCTTCATTAAGGCTCAACAAGAATATGAGAAGAAACAAAAAGGTAATAATAAGTGATAATAGGATTTAATTCCAAAGCCAAGACAAACTCATGAGGATGAAACATAACAAACAAATACCACAAGGATAAAAACACATTATAAACAACAGAATTAGAACAAGACAGCAGAGAAACTAAAGCACTAAAAACCTGGCTTTACATCAGGTGCTCCAAGAGGGTAAGCATGTCCTGCTTCATTGACAGCACCCATATTTCCATCAAAAATTCAAATTACGTGTCAAGACTGGTGAGACGTCAATTCCAGAAGGATTTGAAATCTAAATGAAGATATCTAATGTATAGAATAGGGTTTTTGGATTGAAAATGTCTGCAAATTTTTATTGTGTGATAAATTGGTGATATGATGTAGAATTCCTTAGCTACCCATTAAAAATATTTCATATCTATTATGATTCACTATAAATCTGCAATGCTGTGCGGGCACATAGAAATGCTGGGCGTGTGTCCGTCCATCCATCAGACATTGTAAGCGCTCCCATTTCTCAATGAATTTTTTTAAAAATTTATATCATAGTTGTGATTTAGTATCATCTCGGTCAAGTTCGAATTTCAGTGCTGTACAATTATTTTTTTGTTGGAGTTATAGCCACGTGGCTGGGGACATTGGAACACTGTTCTTTTATTCAAATTATGACTCTGTAGTTGTTTTCAAGGCTTTAAATCTAAAACATTCAACTAAAATTAAGATATTAAAATGACGATAATGCCAAAAACATCTATGGATTGCCATGCACAAGGAAGATACTCTTAAGTTGACATTTTTAAACCACATGGTATACATGAGAGAATTGTTAATCTTTTTTCATCACAAGATGAAGATTTTTGTGTTGCCTGCGGAAAGCATGGTCAACACATATAGGGATCACTATCTGCCGTCTGGCGTCTCGCTTCGTCTTGCGTCTTGCGTTGTCTTGCGTCATCACACTTTTCTTCTATCCTCAACTACTCAAAGGAATTTGATGAAACTTTCTCTGTGCATTAATCTTAATGCACAGGTGTGCATATATATTTCATTTTTAGAAAATTTAAATTTTTGTTGTTGTAAAAATTGACATTTTTGAAAAAATGGGGGGGGTCAAAACTTCTATCCTCAACTGCTCCATAACCACTCAAAGCAATTTGATGAAACTTTCTCTGTGCATTAACCTTAATGCAAACGTGTGCATATATATTTCATTTTTAACTGAATTTTCATAGGAAAATATCGGTTATTAATTTGGTGATGTACGGCGGGCGGGCGGCCAGGCGGCCGGACGGGCGGGCGGCTGCCAAACAGTGTCCGTGCAATAACTTATGAACTGTTCAACCAAAGCTTTTCAAATTTTAATATGTTGTTACTGATGACAAAATGGAGGTCAAGTTCGATATTGACGATTTTCACTTTCACTGTTCAAGAGTTATGGTTCTTGAAAGATTGAAAAATGGCTTTTCCAGTGGTGTCCGTGTGATAACTTATGAACTGTTCAACCAAAGCTTTTCAAATTTTAATTTGTTGTTACTGATGACAAAATGGAGGTCAAGTTCGATATTGACGATTTTCACTTTCACCGTTCAGGAGTTATGGTTCTTGAAAGATTGAAAAATGGCTTTTCCAGTGGTGTTCGTGTGATAACTTATGAACTGTTCAACCAAAGCTTTTCAAATTTTAATATGTTGTTACTGATAACAAAATGGAGGTCCAGTTCGATATTGATGATTTCCATTTTCACTGTTCCGATATTGACGATTTTCACTTTCACTGTTCAGGAGTTATGGTTTTAAAAAATTGAAAAAAGGCAGTTCAAGTTTGCAAACATCATTTCCATGCAGGAAAATCCGGTTTGCTGTCATTCGACAGCCTCTTGTTAGAAAATTTTAACAGGATCTTTTGTAAAAATTGAGGTCTGCAGGCGACACATATCTTCCTCGGAAGACTCGCACATTTTTTAAAGTGAGTTTCAAGATTTATTTATTTCAAGGACAAATTGAGGAGATTTAATGAGAAAATATGAGTAGTCATCATTTTTATATAAATATTCATTGAATTTTGTGTAACCAACATCAGTGATGATTATCATTTCCTAGAGTGAAATATGACTTGTCTGTTCACTAGTGAATAATAGATTTTCTTTATCTTATAAATCTTGGTAATGTATTTTTTATAATAATGGACACTTTATTTGATTATACAGAAAAAAATTAATTTGAAATTAAAGAAAGAATCTTTTTTTTATATTTTATACATTTTTATCAGGTAATGCCATCAACCATTTATGGGAGGGTATTATGTACTACGAGATCACAAGGGACATGATAAAGGCCGGAGGACTACATCCTATACACATACATCGAAAGGAGTATGAGGAGATTATATCGGAACATCTGTGGGGTCTACAACAGTCCAGGGAGTTTCATAAAATAAAGGATGCTGTTAAATTTTACAATGTTAGTATAATTAAATGTGAGGATTATTTTTCAAGAAAAGAAATATCTTTTATTATGACCTGCATAATGTTCATTTTGGTTCCGTAGCTATAGTCCGAAGGTCAATTGATCCGAAGGTTAAATAGTCTAAAGATTCATTAATCCAAAGGTCCATTGGTCCCAAGGTTCTTTAGTTGATACTTGGAATTATTGGCGTGAACATATGAAGTAAACCCACAGCAATTTTTATGTTTTCTTGATGGTTTTAGAGGGAGCAAAATGATTTGGAAAAATAAGTTGTGTAACAAATCTGTTTTTTAAGTGAAGAAAACATGGAAAAGGAGGGGGTATTCTTGATACAGCCAGTACTTTTTTTTTAGGTATGGGTAAAAAAAATCTGTTTACTTTTACTTATTATTTATATTCATAAAATACACGTAAGTCCAATGGTCAAATAAATATTACAATTGGATACCACTAATATAGACGTCGGCTTTACTGCAGCACATGACAGGAAGTTTTGGTTGATTCACGATTCCGTCTCATTTTACTTAAATTTATATGTATGAGCATAATACATGTAATATTTGGACCTTTGCACTAACTAACAGAGTGGAAATCGACAGAAACTCACATCAATTAAAAGATAAATAGAATTTCATTTTTTATGGGAGAATTGAGACGACTTTTGCCGTAGTCATATGCATTAGTTTTATACACTTAATTCATCGAGATCTCAGAAGAAGTTCATCTCAAAACTGTCAGTTTAGCGTAGCAGAAACAGCACTATAAACGATTATTGGAAGGAGAAAACCAGATCATTCCACTTTTTCATATCAAACTACTTCATGTACTGTTTATCTCAAGTGTCGGATCATTAACCTTCTAACTAGTGGACTTTCAGACTGTCAAACTTTCTGATGGTTACATTTTTCATTTTCAATGATGGACGATGGAAGCTTCATCCAGCTGGACCTTTGGACTATTGAGTCTTTGAGTCTTCCGATGTTGTTATATTTTGCCTTACTTATTTAAAGCGTCGGATCATCAAACCTTGGGACCAAAGGACCTTCAGACTACTGAACCTCCGGACTATCATACGGACACCGTTCAGTTTTCCTCCACCTTTATATGAATTGAATTTTGATTTTACTCCATGCAGTAGACAAATTGTAATTTTTTTAGTTTTTATTATTTCCATCAACAACTGTATAACCTTAAATTTCAGCCAATTGTGTTTTATTGAAGGATTTTCGACTTGGAAAGTTTGAAAAAGAAAGGAAAAGGGCAAGAAGTGAAAAAGAAACCATACAAAACAGTGAGTTTGTTCCAATCGAAGATGTAAAGGCTGAAATGATGATGAGTGGGCCTGGTCAGATGACCTTCACCCCTGTAAATCCTGATGAAAGTGATTCTGAAGATGAAGATTTTATTCTGACTAATGACCTTGAAGAGGTTGTTTTTGAAAATTATAAGCTAGAAGCAGAATACATAATGGACTTTGATAAATTATTCAAGCGAATGGAAAATCCTGATCTTTATCCACCATCATCAGAGGAGGAAGATGATTCCATGGAAACTGAAACTAAGGTCAAAAAGGTCACAAGTGATGATAGTTTAATGGATATTCAAAACGACCTTGAACGCATATCTTCAAAACAAGCTGTTATAGAATTAGTCGGTGATAAAGATGAAGTTTCTGAAGAATTAGAAAATGCTCCCAGTGAAGAAGCTGGTGGGAAATTTATAGCAGATATGCGTAAGAAGTGGGCTGGAAGTTCGAGCAAACCAACAGCTTCATCCAAGGGTGCAAGCATTCAGGAAAAAAGAGAACGTTTTAAAAGGAAAAGATCTAGGGACCCTTCCATGCAGAAATTTTTGGATGATTTAGATGATTTAACTTCAGAGAAGGGCAAGGCTGTTTTAAGGTCAGCTAGATCAGCATCACAGGATCAGAGCTTTGAAATTGAAATGCCTGTTATGGATTATTTAAGTGTTGTAGACCAAGAAGATAAGGATACAAAAAAGAAAATGTTAGAGAAAATGCATCAGATATATCCATCTGTTCAGGAGGAGCATGATGAAGGTATTTAACTGATATGGGTGGTAGTGAATATGCAGAAATACATTGCTGAATGACGATAAAATTTACGGCAAAGAAGATTGCCAAATTTATATGTTTTGCATATACCCATTCCATTATACATTTTATAAAAATACATTGGCTATCAACAAATAAAAATCAAGCATTCCTATATAAGATGTAAGTACATTTGTAGTTCTATCAATATTGTAGCACTTTACCTCAACAGAGAATCAGATTTATCTACCGCTGCTTTACATACCTGATTATGCCTCACATGCATAACAAGTAATGATATTAAATATTCTCGTTATTATGTTTTATTTCAAAAATGAAAGAACGTGATTCATAGTACAAATATAATATTATTTCCTTGCTGTGTATGTTTAATTCCAGATAATTAAATATGATGTATAGCTGTAAAATCCACTCTAAACTAATTTTTAATCTCTTTCATAGCCAATCTTATTTCGAACTGATTTTTCAACAATAATTGTACATATCTATATGGTGTAATACACACATCAAATGGGAAATATTTCATCGAATCACATTCTCTATATTTTGAAATTACTCTGCATATTTTAAAAAATTTAGAATAATCAATTGTTATGAATTGGAGAGATAATTGTGCATGCTTAAAAGGATTTTTTGATACAGTGACTATTTCAACAGGTAAACAATCAATAGTGCAATCTTTGAATAGATTCTTATTGTAATCAATGGAATTTGCAGTCATTTTTTATAAAACAAGGACAATTATTTATTGAAACATTTTAAAGGATGATCTGAATATGTTCGCAGCTAGCTATTCAAAGCTTTGCTATCCACTTCAATTTTAACTGCCAATGCGATGTTTTGATGGTGCTTCCATTAATTTTTTTCCTGCTCAGAATCCTACACTGTGGTCAGAAGGGGGCAAAAATGATTTAAATGTACATGTATAGCACAAAAGATTTATCTTGCTAACAGAAGAGGTCACAATATCATTGCATTAATTAGTAGAAAGTTATAAAAATTATCAATTTATGGCATTGAAAGGTGCAGCAATTAATTTTTTTTAAAAACCACCATTACATAATGTGCGTGGAAATAAAATACTAATTGAATAAGTTTCATGGTAGTTGTGTCGTCAAAATTTACCCCAATATCTCCTATCATTTCTTTTTGATGTGAAGTATTGTTAAATTTTTCTGATTTTTGTCATTATACTCCCGGTATACAGAGTTTGGGGGTATAAAAATTTTATAGGAATGTAGGAATTTCTTGTCCACCTGACTTCAAATCTTTTACACCCCCCCCCCCCCCCCCCCCCTGGACTATGTGTATAAATTCAGTTATCGGTAAATTAACATAAATGTAGAAGTTCAAGAAACAAAGTTACGGTACATGTGAAAGGGGAGATAATTTGGTTTGGAGAAGGGTTATTATTTTGTGACATAGAGTATCTTGGTCCCTTGGGTGTTTGAACAACCAGCAATTGTACTGTGTGTATACATTGAAAAATTACATTTTATTTGTTTTCAAAGGTGATGATTCTAAAACTACTGAAGACACAGAAGAAGAAACTGCCATGCCAACTGGTGGAAGGAAACGACAGCTAAAAGGTGCAAGATCAATGGATACAGCACCTCAGAAATCCAGCAGAGATGCTCGAGGACAAAGTTAGGACATCACAAAATAACTCTTAGGTTTTATTTCTGAGGATGCTTGTGCTGAACAGGTCATCCTATAAAAATTTACTGTATGTCTGTTGCTGAATGTTAACTAGTGGGTGAAGTAGGAGTTCTTTTATCATTTTTGTTTTAGAAACATATAGTGCTATACATATATATATATACCTGCTCAACTATGAACAATTGTTGTTATTTACGAACTACATATATGAATTACAAGCAATGTTTTCTTTTATGCAAAATTATATTTTGTTCTTTTTTGACAATTCTGAAGTTTTATCCAGAAGTTGATAAATACATGAGAAGAGTTCCATTTTGTCTAAGGGCTTAGTTGGCAACAGTTATTGAACAGAAATTTTGGCCATACATATTTAATTCATACATGTCATAATTCTGACATCTAAATAAATCACAGAGAAACTTTTAAACTAATGAAAATATGAATTATCCTCCTCCTCCAGAAAGGCATTTAAGATTTTTTACAGTGAAACACTTGTTTGTGGTACACCAATTTTTGTGGATTTCGTGGACAGATTTGTCCGTGAATTTAAGAATTAAACTAAATATAAACACAAAAAGGAAATATTGAGTTGCCAAGAATGCAATGCATGTTAGATATTTAATAAATATGTGCATTCAAACTGTTGCAGGAAGGTGTACAAGTTGAAATTAATCAAATCTAATGAGGTCAGCGATCATACTTCAGTGTTCTTTGTCATTCTTGCAGTTTATTTTAACAATTTTTTGCAAACTAAACTTTTCATTTCAATATGTTTTTGTTTTAAAATTCAAAATTTTTTTTTTCTCCAAATCCAGGAAATTGATGTCAGCGAAAATAACTGAATTCAAAGTATTTTTTTTAGGTATTTGTCGATGTTAATTGAATGCTTTTTATTTCTATTTGAAGTTATATAACTAACGTTAATGCATTTAGTTTTGTTTTATAACTGAAAATAATTATTTTTTTGATATTTCATCTTCTATATTTATATTATACTTATACATTAGAAAACATTTTTTTTATAATTTTAACTATATGCATTTTGATTTAGTCTATGCTGTTACATGTATAACTTTTTAAGGAGTTTTAAATATTTTTTTTTAACAATTTTATATCTCAAATTAGAAAAATATTAGTAAAAAATAATTCCTAATATACATGTTCACCTTCTAGTTCTTGAGCAGACGACACAAATTTGTCGTATATAATAATCAGTTTTGTCATTAAACTCAAAGTCATTTTGGAGAAATTGCTTTAAACAAGATATTTTTAATTTAGAGAAAATTGGTTCTTGTAGTGAAAGATATAAGGTCTTTTAAGGTAGAAAACAAACATAGTAATTGTTAAACACTGATAAGACAGAATCAGATAATATCCCAGTACATGTAATTATAGAGTGCCCCCAGATATCCATGTCTAAAACAATCAGTTTGAAGTCTGAGGAAACATGGTCTAATTTCCCTTCTGGTGCTGCCAAGATCCGTTGCCAAAAAAGGGAATGTCACAGTTTGGTGCTCATGTGCAGCCTGTCATTAGGCTCCATAGTCCCATGAGAACATTTGATCTGCAAGAAAAGGTGAAACCCCTAAAATGCAGCAAGTACAAGGACTGCATATTATTCAGGGAGAAAAAAATTCTTATAGCTTGTAAAACATATATTTCATAAACTTGTTTTATTATATTATCAGTTTTAAATGTATATGATACAATGGATCCGTTTATTTTTTGGAGATCAGTTTTTGAGGTTTGGTGAAAATTTAATATCTTGAGAATATCAATCTTTAAGGCATTGATATTATCTTCTTTACCCATTATACAACTTTAGTTGATATGTTTCACAAGTACTTTATCACCACAATCATCTTTCATCTCCAAGACTCTCCAAACCGCCTCAGTGTGGAAGGTTCTTGGTTCAGTAGTCCTGATATGCATTAAATGATTGTCATTGGACGTTAAACAATAATTCATCCATCCAAGGCTCACCAGACTTTCAGCCTAAAGGGAGGAGTCACTTCTACCTATTCTACTTAAGATGAAGACAAAGAAGTAATGAAATGATAGGGAGACTTGACCTTTGAATTTGCCACACATTAACTAAATTTATAAGGAATTTTTCTGAAAATCTCTTCCTCAGACCTATAACATATATAAAACAGGGAGACTTCTACCAGTGTGGAGAACCATAATCTCATTTAATTTTTTCCTTTACTGCACATACAAAAACCTGTAAAAACTGTGTCAAAAAAAATATAATGAATTCATAACCTTTCTTTTAATGTTTGAATTTAATTTTACATTAGCTCTGTAAATGGTGCCTTTGTAGATATACGTGTAAATCACACAAAAAATTTTTGCATGTTTTTTAGTACAGGTTGTAGAGAATGTGAAATATAGTTGTATTAGTATTTGTATTGGTTTACATATGACAGAACTGTGTAATATTTTTTGTTGAAGCTGGTTAGACTAATTTAAACTTAATATTTTAGTTTTCTTCAAAGACGACCAAGTAAAATGGAGCAGGTGGGAGCAGTTTATTTTTCATGCCTTAAACAACTCTATTTGACACAAATATCATGATGAAACAGCAGGAATTTAATTACAATTAGAAGTTTTAAAAAGGCATATCATGGGCACCATGGTGTATTCGGACTATGAAGCCAGGGTTCCCTGGGTTGTTTCAAGTTTAGGATGAAAATTTCACACAATTTGTGAGGATGGTGTTGATAAAGGATGATAATCCATTTGATGGAGAGGAAAAATAGCTGTCCTGTATGATGGGAGTCCATCACTCATAGCACATTAAAGACTCCCCTTTAGGTGTTGGAAAAAGATTATGCTAAAATGCCCCTACAGGGGCAGCTCTTGCATCAACCAAAGGGAGAGGGATTAGCCAATCCACTATAAATACCGGTAAATAATAAACATTTTGTCATTTTGGTTGAAAGAAATCTTGAAATTGTTACTTAATAGAATTTAAAAAATTGTTAAATTGATTTTTGAGGGTCAATAAGGGATAAAAATCTATCAGTTAATGATAATTTGCCTTGCTTCAAATGAAATTAGAAACATTTTCAAAAAGGCAGATTTTGGCCTTTTCTGTTGTGCATTTTGTTAGACTGGGTTCATAAAAAATTTATAGAATCCTAAAATATACAGTGAGTGCCCCAATAAATGCAAAGCTTCACAGGTTAGCATAGCTTATGTGTGAAGTATAAAAGTAGTTCAGTCGTATGCTGGGAGATTTTGGTATGAAATGTTAAAAAAGAAAATGAAAAAAAATATGATGGTTTATGTTTTTTATACATTTTATTTGTTTAGCAGTTGTATTGACAATAACTTTTATTAGCTCACCTGGCCTAAAAGGCCATGTGAGCTATTGCCATCACTTGGCACCTGTCGTCATCAGGCTTAAACTTTTTCTTTTAAGATCTCCTCTAAAACCACTGGGCCACTTGGGACCAAACTTTGGTGGAATGATCCTTAGGGTATCTAGTATGAATTTATGTTTTATTCTCTTAACTGTCAAGAAACATGGCCGCCATGGCTAAAAATAGAACATAGGGGGTGTAAACTGCAGTTTTTGACTTATATCTCAAAAACTTAAGCATTTAGAGCGAAACTGACGGGTTAAAAATGTTCATCAGGTCAAGATCTACCTGGCATGACAATTTCAGACGATTCGTTCAAGCCATATTCAGTTATTGCTCCTGAATTGTTAATTTTTAGGACATTTTCCAGTTTTAGGTTATTAACTTGAATATTACTATAAAGAAAAACTGTAAACAGCAAAAATGTTCAGCATTACTTGAAATAAATTAAATGGTAGCTGTACAAGTAAAATGGTCAGGGTCATTGAAAAAGTCCAAAGCAACCATATATACTTCGGTTGAGGACCCTATAATTCACCTGTATAAGTCAAAAAGAAAGGTAAAGAGTCAAGGTAATTGAAAAAGTCCATAGCAACTGATGAAAAAGTCCCTAGCAACCACATATATTTAGATTCATGACCGTATGATATAGCTGTACAAGTTAATATGGAAGCTCAAGAGTCAAGGGCATTGAAAAAAGTCTGTAGCAACCGATAGAAAATTCCCTAGCAACCAGATATATTTGGGTTTAGGACCCTATAATTTACCTGTTCAACTCAAATTGGAAGGTCAAGAGTCAATGCCATTGAAAAAGTCCATAGCAACCATATTTATTCGGGTTTATGATTCTATATTTTAGCTGTACAAGTCAATATATGTCGAAAATGTGACAGTATACATTAGATAGCAAAAATAATCATTGATGCAAGATCCACACAAAAAATAACAGGTGAGCAATTTAGGCTCTTTGGAATCTCTTGTTACTTTTGTCAGGTGTATAGAACTTTATTTAAATCTTTATGTATTATCCTATGACCAAATGCACTATATAACTTTTTTCACATGTAGAGCTTGCTTCATATAAATCTGTATGCATTTAAACATCTCCTTACTAAATATTAATTTTGTCAGCTGTGTAGAACTTGTTTCATATAAATTTTTATGTATTTATACATCTGCTCACTAAGCTGATAAATGTTGAAAAAACTACATGTTAATGAAGTCTGGTGGAATATTTTAGAAATATACTAATATCTGAGTTTCAAACACTTTTCAAGAGCTGGTTTTAAAATCACACCATAAGCATTTACAGGCTATTTGTTCTGTTTTAGTAAGCTATTTGGTATCAAACTTTAGTCAGATGGTACTTGGGTACAATCAAAAGTGCATGTGTCCTCTAGTCCCAAACTCTGACCAATATGACGGCATTAATTAAAGTGAAAAATGTGAAAAATATGAAAAATTTAATGAGCTGATTGGAATCTTACTTCAGTAGAAAAGATAATGGTTGGTTTCTTTATAAAACTATGTTGGTTGTTCAATCCTGCAGTCTGTATTGGCAACTGAATTTAAAAGGACGTTTGGCAAAAAATTGGCATTATATTGCATGTTAGGTGAGCAAAATTATTAAAGTTCCATGGTTGTGTTTGCTATATATATGTTGAATTTTTACATGCTTATTTTTGTTATTTTATACGCTAGTTTTACATAGTTTGTTTTATTATTTCAAATAAAGTTTATTTCCAAAATTGGAATTTTATTTGATTTTTAAAAGTTGGAATATAAATCACAAATTATAATTTTACAAGCAAGAGCAGTCAAAGTGGTTGATGTTCACAGAAGTTGTCGGGTGTATTTTCAATAATAATAAAAAATGTTTTGAAGGAATTTATTGACAAATAAACTTGGTTCAATTGACAATCATAACTTGTTTAAGTCCAATGGTTTTTATTATAAACTTATGTTTGTTTAGTTGGGGTTTTACACAGTTTTCAGCACATTTGCCTATTTCGCGGCGGCCAATTTTAATTGGTGGAGGAAGCCGGAGTACCCGGAGAGAACCACCGACCTTCAGTAGAAAAATTGGCAATCCTTGTCAATTTAGATCAGAGTTGAACACACCCTGCTACAGGTGAGATTCGAACTCACAACCCCAGTGTTGACAGGCTAGTGATCATTAGAAGTCATGACGAACTACCTAGACCACTCGGCCACCGAGGCACCTATAAACTTTTAATGAGATAATGGCCAATTTTACATGTAGAATAATACATGGCCAAACCTATATCGCATGCTATATTAACACAAGTACCCAATATCACAGCAAGAAACTTTGGCAATATAGGGTACAAATGTAGATCATACAGACACTGCAAAGTCATGTATAATGCATATTAAAGATGTATGTATTTTCTTTATATATGATATATATATAAAAAAAATTCTGTTGAAAAAGCCTTTATTGCATGTACTTAACATTCCAATAAAATTTAGAAAATAGTTGACATTTTAAATAAACATGTGAAAAAGTCAACAAAAAATAAATACTACAAAGATATAACCGACAGGATACAAAAAAGGGGGAGAGAAGCTTTGTTAAGCTTGAGTAGCAATTAATACATACATATCTGAACAAGCAAATATTGATGTGTTTATAAATTAAACCTGTACTAGACAACTAACATGCCATGACAGGTTTTTAAGGTGCTAGTCTATGAAGTAATAGTCTGCGACAGCAAGCTACCACAAGTCCATCAAGATGGCAATAAAACAGATATCTTGCTCATTATTGATATTCTCCCTTGATATTATGGTAGTGTTGGTTGGCTAGAGAATTGTAAATGCCTTTCTTCCATATTACATACTATCCTGGCAATATATTTACAACATTTGAAAATAGTCAATAAGTCAAAGTAAATTATCTTCTGTGTCACCATTACTTATAGTAATATTTACTAAAATACCTGGCTTGTCACAATGACAGAACATACTTTCATAGTTATAAACTATTTTCCTTATCAAAATGAGCAGAGTCTTGATATAATCAAAAAATGGTTTTGTTTTCACAATGACATGAAACATATATTAGTCTTATTTTTGTAAATTATCCCTTTCACAAGGATGATAATTTAAATTTATAAAAAAGAATCAGATATTCAAAATTATCAATTCAAATTATCTCTCTTGTCACAATGATCAAAAACTATTCAATTTCATGATCATATGTAAATTGTTGACATCAGATATTCAGTATCATAACCATAAATTATCTCCCTTGTCACAATGACAACAGCTACTCAATATAAAATAAAAAACTTTTATTGTCACAATGACAGAAAAATATATAAATTATCTCCCTTGTAAATTATCCCCCTTGTTACAATAACATAGAAATCATAATCAATTTTGACATTATGCCGAGATATTCAATATTATTATACATTTAAACCTCTTTTCAAAATGACAAAATACTTTGTTTAATCATGGTATTATCTCCTGTGACACTGACTACACAATCAGGTTTTCAATATCATCAATGTTAACTATCTCCTTTGTCACAATGTTCAAAGTCACTCAATATGAAAATATATTATTTCTCTTATTACAGTAGTAGAAATCTATTGGCATCTTGTAAATGGTCTATCTTGACACATCACGAGTTGTGTCCCTTGCCACAATCACAATCACTGACCACCTTACACCAACACATAAAGAGCTTACATTCAATATATTCTGTGTTATCTCCCTGTCAATAGGAATTAGATTTAGTTTGAAAGTATATATTATCAATTCTCAATATAATAAGATTCTTTAATACCAATTTTGATGCACAAGATGTGCCCATTCATCAATTTACGACTCATCAGTTGTGCTCCAGGTTTAAAATATTGAAAACCAAAACAACACAAAAGAATCAGATTCTCATTGCAGAAGAGCAATGCTGTCACAAAAGAATAGGAAAAGAAAATATACCAAATCATAATTGATACTTTTTTTCAACATTTACTGAAATAAATAAATTGATCATATGAAATTACATGTATCTCCTACATTTCAACAGCAACAGAATTTCATTATAATTATCAACCATTCTTACTGAGCTGTTACCCTATTTATGACATCCCTTAGTTAATATAAAGATATTTTGTCTAATCATTGAGAAATATCTTCCTTGTAACAATGATTATGGCAATTCAGAATTATCTCCCTTGTCACAATGATCACTGCAAGACAGAATTGTCTCCCTTGTCGCAATGATCATTGCAATGCAGAATTATCTCCCTGGTCACAATGGTCATTGCAATACAGAATTATCTCCCTTGTCACAATAATCATTGGAATAAGTAGCAAATTATCTCTCTGAACTCAGTGTGTTTCAGTATATATGATATTAAAGAGATACCAGTATGAATTCAAGAAGACAAGGGCAATATGGAGTAAATGTTGACTAGATAAGATCTCTACATCTTTAAGTCTATTTAGAAAAATCTATATTTAATTAGAACCTTAAAAGTCAAGTGCTTTCAAAGTACTTTTCACTAAAAATCAGCAAAATTACTTTTAAGTCATACAGTTTCAAACATAACTTACCATTAATTTTACTCTTTAACTTACCATTAATTTTACTCTTAAGATATTTTGTGAAAAAGTCTCCTGAACGTAACTATAACATGTCTTTCTTCTCATTTGGAAGTGTATTTTTCTAAAGAACATCTAAATAAATTTTTAATTTTATTCGAGTTAACCGCTTTTTGAGACAAAGTTATGGCTCTTGAACAAAATATTTGTGAACTTGTTGATGGAGTTTGTGCTTCTGGAATAAGGATCTGTGTCCCAAAACATGTAGTTCAATCTAAAACGTAATTAATTGTTCTTACAAATATGATGTACATTGCGTTATGCTTTGTTATGATATCGGGTTTAATTTTGGTATTCAGATATATTAGATCTTTTTAAAAGAAGTTACAAAACTGTACAAATGAAATCGCGGGAGGATGATTGAAAATAACGTGTATTCTACATTTTCTGTTCAATGCCATGACATTGCAAATGTAGTAGAATTTGCACCTTTTGATTGGTGTTCAACTCTGCTTGCAGTCGGAACAAATTCAAGGGTTTCAATATACCAGTGTGTCTTTGATCAAGAGGTAAACTGATGTGTGTCTGAATTCGTGAAAATGTTAAATTATATTCTTATCGTAAATGATGTGTGCAAAATGTCAATTTTTTAAAACTTTTTTCTTGCCCAGTTGTTGCCCTTTTCAATGCTTAGTTCAAAATTTTCACAAGAGCATGTTTTCCGTGTTCTGTAACTTAATTATTGTAACATTAGAGCATGATCTGTCTCCCAAAATTACAGTTATATAGTAGTGTATGGGGCTAGCGCTGTTATTTGTAAAAAAAAAAAAAAGACAAACGCCTGTGTGCACCAACTAGGGACAACGGAACCTTTACTACAGTAATCCACTGCTCTACCAACTGAGCTAAAGGAGTAGCTAATGGAGGGGGGTTAGAAACCAGTAACTTCTACAATTTCAATCATACACAAGGGAAGCTTCTTGACACTTCCCCCAACATCAAGAGTCATCATCCTACGATGACGATATCCAACTTCAACCCATTTTCCAACCAGCCCTTTTTGACAACCATGTGTTTTTTAGTTGGGTGCTTACTGCCAATGTAACAGTAGAGCATGATTTGTCTCCCAAAATTGTCTACCACACCAACTGGGAATTGAACTCGGAACCTTTGGTACAGTAGTATGCTGCTTTACGAACCTCTTTTATGTGAAAAGACTGCATTGGCAAACATTCTGTATCTTTTGACTATATAACTGTTTGATAACTGCCTCAGTGGTCATGGTCTCATGCTCGCCTTGAGTGTGGAAGGTCATGGGTATGATTCGAAGTAGGGTCAAACCAAAGACATTAAAATTGCTGTTTCCTGCCAAGCATGCAGCATTTAGGAATAAGAACAAAGGACTGGCCAACTCGGAGTCAGTATAATATGTCCTAATGGAGTGGTATGTCTTCCTGTTGCCTCGTGATCGAGGACATTGAAAAACCAGCTTAGAGTGTTGTTCTAGTATAAATCGGGGTTCATATTCATATCAGATCAACATGTTCTCGTCATGATATGCACTTACTGTTTGCCACTGGTCATTAAACAATAATTCATCCATCAATCCATGAACTGTTTGATAGAAAGAAGACCCTGATGGAGAAGCTTTTGAATGGAGGCCAGTTTATGAATTCCAAAATGGTTCTCGGGTTACAGCTATATCATGGTCTCCTGAAACTTCCTTTATGACAAGAGAAAGAGAAGACTTCATTAGGTATATCATGACTAGTGTTATGTCAGTATAATGGTATATATTTATAATTAAGTTCCCAAAAAATATCAACTGTATTTTGCATTTTACTATATGGGTAAATAATAAATCAGATGACAAGAAAAGTCATTAATGACATATAATTAATTACCGTAATATTCAGTGTGTAGGTCGATACTTTTCTCCTCTGAAGAGCTGGGCTCGACCTATATGCACTACATTGACCTATCTAAGATTTTTTATAAAATTTTGGTAAACACCAACCCACCCCCTATTGTTACTATTATTAAAACGATTTAAGAACCGTGCTTTGACTTAGGGTGCTTTCCATTATGCGGTATGTTCCAATTGAACCAAAGGTTCGTGTTCCATTATTGGTCCGTACCACAGTGGTTCTTTAGAAATGACAAACCAGACGAACCGGAAGAAGAATTAGTGAAAGTTGGTATGTAACGGTACGAACCGCATAATGGAAAGCACCCCTATACTCCGAAAATTACGGTAACAACATCCAATCAACAGATCTTCAGACAAAAACAAAATTAAAAAAAAAAACAAAAAACACAACAAAGAATCAACAGAGAGTCAGGATAGACTTGCTAAAACACTTTATGTTTACCAAGCATTTTCCATTGCGTGCTAATTGCAAAGTACATTTTATAATAGTGTATTTACATTTATCTAGAATATTTGTGACATGCTTGAAAAGCTTCAAAAGTGTAAATTGAAAGATTGAATGAAAAATTTCATAGATTTCTTGCAGTAAAATGAATATTGTTTCCACTATGTTTTAAAAAACTTGAAGCAAGTTGCTTTTTGGAAGTCCTGATTAGCTACTTGGGGACTGTATACCTGTATATTTACTTGATGATTACCACATAGCCATATATTTAGGGTTATACATGTAAATTTACAGTATGGTAACAAATCGCAGTATGAAATGTGCTAACATTTATATGTATGAATAGAAAATTATTTTTTTTTTTAAGATTATGAATTAGGCATAATTCTAAATGAAAACTGATTGTGAATTTTAGGATGATTTAGATGAAACCCAAATATTATTCATTTTTGTCACATTTAAAGACAATAATGAATTTCTAAGAAAACTGAGTATTTAAGAATGTATTATTATATAAAATTATATTATGTAGTTTTTGTGATTTTCCCCCATATGAATTGAAATTGTTATCTTGTATTTCAAGGTTTGCCGTCGGAGGGTGTGACAGAAAAATTAAAATTATTTCTGCTAATTTGAAAGACAGTAACACATGTGAGGTACAGTACATATTAAAAAGTCAGACTTGCAAGCTAGTGGAATATATTATTTTGCATGGGAAAATATTCTTCAATTATAATGTAATAACCCTTTAATATCAGTCAGTTTAGCTAACAATTCATTATTTCAGCATTTCAATAATACATGTAGTTTAGTTTGGGGTAAATTCTGTACATAGAATTATATAAGCAGTACAATGAAATGACAGGAAAAAAACATTTGTTTCTGTTATTATCTGAAAACCTTGCACTGCTGATGAAATGATAGGACCATTCTTAGAACCTATACATTTCTACGGTGGTCTAGGTAGTTCGTCATGACTACTGATGATCATTAGCCTGCCAACACTGAAGTTGTGTTCGACTCTGATCTTAATTGACAAGGATTGCCAATTTTCCTACTGAATGTCGGTGGTTCTTTCCGGGAACTCTGGCTTCCTCCACCAATAAAAACTGGCCGCCAAGAAATAGCTAAAATCTGCTGAAAACAGCATAAAATCCCCAACTAAACAAACGTTTTCTAGGATGGGATTGGATTTTCATCTCAATGTGAAACATTCAAGCCCTCATAACATTCATACTGAAGACATGTACAACCCTATATACTTGTTATATTAATAAGAGGATATAGTAGCAGCTAGAGTGCTCCAGAATTAAATACCATGGGAAAATGTTTGCTACCCGTGTATACTCTCATAACTGTTTTCCTATTGGATAGTAATCGTAATACTATTTACCGGCTGATAGTATTGTAGAAAAGTAGTGATGTCATTTATAATTCTATTTAATATAGCTTGTATATACTGAGGAATAATGATGTAAGGCCACAACAAATTTTATTTTTTGTTCTTTGGAGTTCGTCACTCAAATTTGCAGACTTGGTAATTTTGCTGCTTCCTTTTGCAGAAATGCTGAAAATTCTTCATTTTTCAAGAAATTAAAAATAAAAAGTGTTCACCTTCTCCTAAAATTTGGTAAAAATGGATAATTTTGCAATATTTTAGTTAAAAAAAATTGTGCCACAAGATAATTTGATCTTCGCCTGAAAAAGAATTAAAATTAAAATTTGCTCACTCGCACCAATTTTTGCCATAAAAAATCCAAAGAACTAAAAGTCGATTTGTTATGGCCTGATAAATAGATAATGACTTACAAAGAAACATTATGGAGTAACAAAAATAATCAATGATTTGTTTCAGTTATGTGAAGGTCACACAGATTTCATAAATGCTGTCACTTACACTCCTGATATTGGTGAAGGCATTTATATAGTAAGCACGGGAGATGATCACACATGTAGAATATGGAACCAGGATGGGGAACAGCAGGGTTGTTTCCAGTTATCTGCCCCTGGAATGTCAGTCTGTGTAAATGACAAAGATCCAGGGAAAGTATGAAATTTGTTCTTTATTAATAATTGACAAAAAAATGTTTATGTGTTTACAGTTTTATTCCAAAAAATAAAAGGGTTGGTAGGTCAAATGTACATGTATATATTTTTGTCTTTACTTCACTGGAAAATTGTGTGTTTACCACAGATTTCCAGTGTTGCACATGTTAGTTGACCAGAAGTTGAGAGTTGTGTAATCTGTTAGTGACTAAAGGGGAGAACAAATTGACAGTTAATAAAGTGGATTTTATTGATTTTGGTTGTGTATTTTGAAAATATAATTTTGCGGGTACAAGGATTGCATACATAGCAATAAAATTCAACACAATCTTAAAAGTGGGCTGATCACAAGGTCCACCAAGAGACGGTGTAAAAAGGAATGTTCCTACTTATGTCCAATTTCATCAATTTGTTAAGAAATTTCCTAAGCCTTTAGCCTGTTATATTTTGCTTACACCCATTCAATCATTTTGACATTGTATTTCTTATCAATAGATAAATTGTTAATGTTCATAATGAGACTTGTCATACTTAGACTTACAAGTGTAAAAAAGGTAAGGAGTGTAGGTACCATAAATTGGTTTAACACCACCACTGTTCAGTGTCTCTGCCAAGCCAGACTATTCTGACACTCTGTTGTGTTTTCGTTTTTGTTTTGTGCTCTTTTATGGTTTTTTTTGTGCGGTATTCTGTCTATGGGGTGCCGTTGATTGATTTGTATGTCATTGTTGAACTTCCTTGTTTTCCATTTTGTTGTTTACTGCCAATCAAACCAGTCAAAATCCAGCGTTGTTATGTAAAAATATAAGCAGTAATTATTGTTACATTCTCGCCATGCTTTAGATTTTAGTTGCCCAGAAGAATGGCGTGATAAAGATATTCAGTTTAGCACTACAAAGACAGATTATGTCCCTTGATTGTTGTCAGGCACCATTGATGTCAGCTGACTGGAGTTATACAAATGAAGATTTTGTTGTAGCTGCGGCAGGCACAGAATGGCTGATATTCCAGCTGTCAAGGTCAAGGTGAGATACAAACCGAACGCTTTCTTTTGGTCTTTACACCTATGTTTTCAAGTAAATAAATCCTCCAAATACTGGCCCCTCTGTGTTCCGAATACGGAGATCATTTCCAGTCCAAAACATATATATTCCTGTGAAATGCACCTCTAAAAACCGGCCGAACTCTAATCCTCTTCATTGAGTAGCCAATTTCTACGGTCCATACCTGTTCGGTTTACAGAGGTTCCACTGTACCTGTTAATTGTCAGAAATAATAAAGTCAGCAGTATAGAATAGAATAGAATAACTTCATTGTAGCAAATCAGAGCCCCAGGAGGGCATGCATAGTATCATATTTATAATTGTTCTTAAACATAATCACACAATATAGGATCTTCAGTTAACGCTAGGTGCAGCACTGGGTGGAAACATCCATTGTAAACATTATATCTGGTATCCAAATCATCTATAGATAGGTGATAAATATTTTTTAACCCAGTTTTCAAATACATTCCGGAAAAACAGCTCTGCCTGGCATTAGTTGAACATCCTACACAATAACAGACATACAGACAATATATCTACTAAGTAAATCAACATTAAAATAAATACAAATAAACCAAATATCGATATATTCATCTGAATGGCATATCAGGTCAGGAAGAGTGATTCCCCTTTGCATTCAGGGCAATAAAAGTTCAACACAATCTTAAAAGTGGGCTGACCACAAGGTACACCAAGAGACAGTGCTAAAAGGAATGTTCCTACTTGTGTCCAATGCCATCAGTCCAAAGGAGATTCCGTGTATTATTATGTCACTATGATAGCTCAGTTGGGAGAAAAAGACAAAATATATGCAATATTTTTAAATGTATTAATGTTGTAGCAGGACATATAAACTGGGATAAAATAACAACACAAGTTAGGATTATTGCATCATAAAATCATTACATTAATGTCTGAATTTACAGATCACTCTTTGTACATTTTTAATTCTATGATTTCACGTATAATATGGAAAAATCTCACCCTTGATCATTCATGTTGGGGCCTCGATGGCCGAGTCGTGTAGGTAGTTCGTCATGACTACTATTGATCACTAGCCTGTCAACGCTGAGGTTGTGAGTACGAATCTCACCTATGGCTGGGATTGTTCGACTCCGATCTTAATTAACAAGGATTGCAATTTTCCTACTGAAGGCCATGGTCCTCTCCGGGTACTCCGGCTTCCTCACAATAAAAACTGGATGCTGTTAAATAGCCAAATGTGCTGAAAACGGCATGAAACCCCAAATAAACAGAAGGTCGTGGTCCTCTCCGAGTACTCCGGCTTCCTCCACCAATAAAAACTGGATGCTGAAAACGGCATAAAACCCCAAATAAACAAACAAAACCATTAATGTTCTTCACAAATATGCCTAAAAATTGATTTTTGGCAATACTAGAACTACATGTATTATTTGTATCTTGCCAATTTATTTGTCTTCTGACTGTTTAGCCAGTAGATAAGTTTATATGGTTAAATTTTTCTTGAACAGTCAACCGCTGGAGAGAAGACAGGCTCACACAGAAGGTTGTAGAGATGTCAAATGGGCAAGGAACCAGTCCACATTATTAGCTACAACAGGGAGACCAGGGAGACAAATAAAAGTATTCAGTACCAGACATCATCAGGTATGTCTTGCTTCAAGTAGATTAAAGTTTTTCAGTTTTGGATATTTAACTGAAAGAATTTTAAATTATTTTCAAAATCCAGAAAACAAGCCCTAAGAAAAAACCCTTATACCGAAAAAAAATGTATTTTAATTTCTGGTATTGTTTACTCTTTCATTACAACATACCATGGAGAATGCTAGTGACCTTCGACAGGAAAACTGGAATCTTTGTCAGTTAAGATTGATGAGTCGAATGCTTTTAATTTCTGAGTGTACTAACAGCTGCTTTGTCATGGAATTTCTGGTTATAAAGTATTTTTATGCCCCGCCAGAAATGTGGCTGGGGCATATAGATTTACCCTTGTCCGTCCGTCCTTACGTCCCGATTCGATTAAGTTTTGCATTTATCTCCATTTCTCAGAAACCTATTGTAATATATCAATGATATTTTACCACTACAGTCCTCTTGTATATTACAACACAGTTCAGCAACACTTGGGTCGCTTTGACCTACATTTCATGCTTCAGTAACTTTGGTTAAGTTTTGCCTTTAGGTTCATTCTCCGAAACCTATGAGTGTATTATAATATTTTGTAAAGCAACTCACTATAGTATTACATGTTCATGATTTGATCCATAAATGATTTTAATGTTCCGGAGAGATATTCATTCTTCTATTTATCTGGGAAACATTCAAATTTGAAAAGGTGTTATTTGGGATACTTAAACAGGGTTTGATTATGTTCTCTACTCTTTTTTTACGCTTTTTTCCAGGTCCCACTAAATACCACATTACAGATAGCATATGGTATGAGTTGGCATCAGAAACTCCCAGCATTGGCAGTAGGAGGAGATAAACAAGTACATGTGTACTTGTTACATACTGCCAAATCACAGCCCAGCTGATACTTATTGCTTAGTGGTATAGTACATGGAGAATATGTGTCACTTAAGTTTTGTACAGACTGGACTGTACTCTCTGGGACATAACAATAGTTATAACATCAAATGGTTTGAGTGGAATAAATTTTTGAAATGAAGAATAAATAAAGAACAAAATGATGTTTTGTCGCTACCAGATGCTTTAAATATGCAAAAAAAAATACCTAATTAATAATTTACATAAAGATTTATGTTATGGAAAATTACTTACTTTGGGGGAAAGCTCAGTTGCCTAGTGGTATATTTAACTATGTAGTTTTTGTCGAGCCTTAAGTCGCAGAAAGTTTGACATAGGGATAGTGATTCGGTGGCGGCGGCGTTAACTGACTTCTTAAAAGATTTATATTTTAGAAGACATGGAATGCTTTATACTTTGTACTTTTATACTTTGTATGTAGATGCCTTATGTTACGATGTTTCTGTCTGTCATATGAGTGGGACATGGCGGCCTCCGTATAGTAATCAGTCTTGTCCCTCTGTCCGTCAGCATTTCCTTTGTCGTATGATAACTTAAGATTGCCTTCACAGATTTTTATGATTTTTTATGATTGGACTTGACCAAAGGAAGGTCCCTTTCGGTTTTGAGGAAAATCAGACAACAATTTTTGGGAAAATCTTAGTTTTTATATGAAAAAATGCATATTTTGAGAATTAACCTTATGTCATATGATAACTTCAGATTGCCTTCACAGATTTTCATAAATTTTATACACAGTGTTGAACATGATCAGAGGAAGGTCCCTTTTGATTTTTAGGAAAATCGGAAAACCCTGTTTGGGGAAAAACTTAGATTTTATATGAAAAAATGCATATTTTGAGAATTAACACTATGTCGTGACTGACCATATGGAATAAGATGAAGGCCACATGACCCATATTACACGGTTGACTGGCTTTTAAGTTTCATGTCAAAAATCAGTTTTAACATACAAAATGACCTACAATCATATTACTTGGTGTAAGGGTGCATCTCAGGGAGTAAAACAGCCTCCCACCAAAATTGGGTCACTGACCTACTTATCGCATTTCATTGACTAAGGTTAACCTTTACGTCCAAGTTCAATTCTCTGATACCAAAGGACCAACAGTCACATTACTTGGTGTGAGAATGCATCTCAGGGATTAACACAGCCTCATGTCAAAATTAGGTCACTCTGACCTACTTATCGCATTTCATTGACTAAGGTTAAGTTTTACGTCCAAGTTAAGTTCTCAGATACCAAAGGACCAATCATATTACTTGGTGTGAGGATGCATCTCGGGGAGTAACACAGCCTCCCACCAAAATTAGGTCAATCTGACCTACTTATTGCGCTTCATTGACTTCAGTTCAGTTCTCCGATACCAAGCGACATACAGTCATATTACTTGCAGTAAAGGTACATCTTGGGTAGCTACACAGACACACAACAAAATTGGGGTGGAACTAGGCGAACCTTGTAATCATAGATTTCTGGTTACTGTTTTGTGGTCCTCTTTGTGCACTCTTCCTCAACAATGATGATACAGAAAATAAACTGACAATGACATAAACTACAATCAACCTCAAGAAAAACCTTATTACTGTGATTAATGGAGCAGGACATTCTTACCTTTCCGGAGCACTTGATGTCACTCCCAACTTTCTTGTTGGAGTTCACATTGTAAGTGCAGTAGTTATATGCCAAGCTGAGCAAAGTAGGGATATATAGTGATAGGGATTCAGTCTTCCGTTTGTTCTGCAGTTCAAGAGAATGCAAGAGAATGGATTTCATTGAAACTTTTACAGAATATTCAGTACAAAGACAAGTAGATCAAAGTAGCATTGTGCACCACCTATTTCATTTTTGATCAGACTGAATTTTGCAGTTTTCCACAGACGAACATGTTTTTTTTTCAATTCTTCATAACATGGCATGCCCTGTCCGCAGCTCCTCCTAAACCAGTGAATGGATTTCTGAAACTTTCAGTGTACACTGCCAATTATAATCGGCTGCTTATTTATTTACTTTTTTATTTTATTTTTTAAGAGATACAAGGAATTCTGTCATGCTCAGTGTGCAGAGCATACAAGGAATACTGTAATGTCATGTTCAGTGTACATGGCATACAATGAATACTAATGTCAAGCTCAGTGTACATGACATACAAGGATACTATCATGCCCAGTGTGCTGGGCTTACAAGGAATACTTATGTCATGCTCAGTGTGCAGGGCTTACAAGGATCACTATCATGCCCAGTATGCAGGGCATACAAGCAATACTAATATGATGATAAGTGTGCAGGACATACAAGGAATTTTAATATCATGCTCAGTGTGCAGGGCATACAGGGAATACTAATGTCATGCTCAGTGTCCAGGGCATACAGGGAATACTAATGTCATGCTTAGTGTACAGGGCATACAAGGAATACTAAGTCATGCTCAGTGTGCAGGGCATACAAGGAATACTAATGTCATGCTCAGTGTGCAGGGCATACAAGGAATACTAATATCATGATAAGTGTGCAGGGCATACAAGAAATACTGATGTCATGCTCAGTGTGCAGGGCATACAAGGAATACTAATATCATAAGTGTGCAGTGCATATAGGGAATACTAATGTCATGCTCAGTGTGCAGGGCATACAAGGAATACTGATGTCATGCTCAGTGTGCAGGGCATACAAGGAATACTAATATCATGATAAGTGTGCAGGGCATACAAGGAATACTGATGTCATGCTCAGTGTGCAGGGCATACAAGGAATACTAATATCATGATAAGTGTGCAGTGCATATAGGGAATACTAATGTCATGCTCAGTGTGCAGGGCATACAAGAAATACTAAGTCATGCTCAGTGTGCAGGGCATACAAGGAATACTAAGTCATGCTCAGTGTGCAGGGCATACAAGGAATACTAATGTCATGCTCAGTGTGCAGGGCATACAAGGAATACTAAGTCATGCTCAGTGTGCAGGGCATACAAGGAATACTAATGTCATGCTCAGTGTGCAGGGCATACAAATGAAAGATACGAATTTAATATGCATTAGCAAATACTACTTTTAGGTTCATGATTATTCCTTTTGGTTATTTGGGTATTTTTGAATTTGCTCTTCAAACTTTTGGATTGTTGTTTTCGTTTTCAACATTTTAGACCTTGAGCACAACTGATGAGTCGTAAATGGACGAAATATGCACATCTTGTACATCAAAATTTGTATCAAAGAATTATATTACAACCATTAAACGTATCTAATCTAGACCGATTATCACTTATAATCGATCACCAGAACATCACTATTTATATCTGTCAGAAAATCGGATTAAAAATGAACAAAAATTAAAGCAGCTGTACATAATATCACAACGGAATACTGAATAGAAACTATACACACACACAACATCAACCTTGTATACGTCTCAAAGAGTTGAAGATGAATCTATTAGCTTTAAATTTTAATCTCTTTCTATAACAACAGGTTTTTCATAATTTCCCTTTTCATCAGTGATGTCTATCACTATTGTAGATCTCAATGACTGATTCATGTCCTTTCCAAGAAAAATGTTAGTAACTAATGGAGCATTTGTATTGTGAAACTTGGAATTCGAATTCATGTCTCCATTTAAGTACTTAACTCTGTTTGTTGCCTTTTTGAAAATTTTCTTTTTCATGTCTTCTCCGTGGGTTTTGCTAGATGCTAGAGAATGATCATTTTGTAAATAGTTTTGTTTTTTCGTTGTCTTTATCTTCTTTTGATTGTTTTTGCCAACTTCGTTTCTTTCTTTTAGATATGTTTTGTTTTCAATCCCTTCTTCATTTGGATGGTATTCATCAAATATAACTGGAGAAAATACCAATTTTCGGACAACACTATCCCCTGTTGCATTGACCTGCAAAAGTGATATATTTTAATAATTATCTAGTAAAAAGTAGCCGGTCCTACTTAAGTAGCTGCAAAATGTCAACCCGCTAGCGAAGTTTAATTTTATTGGTGGAGATCGGTGTTTACCATAAAAGGTTTGTATTAGCATGTGTTGTTTACTATTTTCCGTTCAGCTTTACAAGGTAATAAATTCTCGTAGTAAAGCATTTAATTAGGGTAAGATGAGAACCCAAGTCTGGATATTTGACATGGTATATTTTCAACGGGCATTTTATTGTTATCTCAACTGCGCGCCAAATAAATTTTCTCGTAGGATTTTTTTTTCACGCGCTAGATTGATAAGAAGAAAATGTATAAAAAGTACACTTGACTCTCCAGCTATCTAAAAATATATGATAACACAAGGTGATATTACACCGCCTTGGTGATCTCGAGCGCGCCGGGAAGGTCGTGGGTTCGATACACAGCGGGTCAAACCAAAGACTTTAAAATTCGTATTTTCTGCTTCTCCACCAAGTAAGCGGCATTTAAGAGTAAGAGCAAAGACTGCTTGGTTCGGAATCAGAATAATGTGTGTGGGTGGGGTGACGCGTCTTCCTACGGACTGTTACCTTAAATTGTGAGCTAGCACATTACAAATCCGACTGAGCAAAGCATGATGCATATTCATATCACGTCAGTATGTTCTCGTCCTGATATGCATGCGGTAACTGCCAACATTCATTCACCCATCAAAATAATTTTTCTTTCAGAAGATAATACTTTGTAGGGTATTACTGAGGATCTTGATGGGGAGTCTCAAATTCTGTATTCAGTTCATTTTTGTCCAATCATTTGATAAAAACAATCATTTTTTATGTATTTAGTTTAAAATCCTTATTATGTAAAATCTTGTGAGGATAAATCTTTTTGATCATAAATTCCAAACTGCCAAAATAAACTGAGTTACAACACAGGTTTGTTAATGTTATGGGTGTAAGTGAGATACATGGTTTTTAAAGTCATTTTGTATATAAAATAATAGATTTTTAGATCAATTTTCTGTATTGTGTACGGTTGTTGATTTCTGTCATCAGTATTTTCTGCTCAAATTCTTTATCAATTTTAATAAACTGTATCACAAAATACCGAAATAAATTGATGCAATGTATGGCTATTTCGTTAAATTATTCTTTACGGTATATACATTTTAACATCATTATTCTCTGTTATTTATTTTTTAGGTCACTATTCTCTATTCATTAATTTTTAGGCTATTGTTTCCTATTCTGTAAACCCCACCCAGACCCAGATATATTTAGTTGTCTTATCAACTTTGAGATAACTTGAGCTAGCCTGTTGGTAGTTCGGTGCTAAAATTTACCAGAAAAGTGCAAGTCAATCTATTGACAAATTTAAAACATTAGGCCGATTTGCAGCTGACCTACTTCAGGTCTTAAGAGTTAGTAGTTAAAGATGATCTGAAGTAGGTCAGCTGCAAACCGGCATAAAGAAGAAATAGTATCATAGGCCAAACATGTCATGTTTATAATTATACTGGGTTAACTCCGTCCTTCCGTCCATCCAACAAAAACGTTTTGGTCACAGATTCTCAGCAACTATAGGACAGAACTAATTCATTGGAAAAAGATTTTGTGACAGAGTTGCTTTCAATTTTTGTCTCGCCTTGACGGAGTCAAAAGGCGAGACATAGGTATGCTGTTTCCGGCGTCGGCGGCGGCGGCGATGGCGTCAACAATGTATTAGTTTGTGATTAGCTCAGTTTTATGGGGATCCACTAGTGGTAGGTCAATGATAATTGGTATGCAGATGTATTACCAATGCCACATCTCATTGCCATGGAGATTATTTGGCTCCGCCCCCTCAGTCATGGTCTATTGACTTTGAATGGTTTGCTTACTTTACATGTATTAGTTTGTGATTAGGTCAGTTTATGGGGATTCACTAGTGGTAGGTCAATGATAATTGGTATGCAGATGTATTACCATTGCTACATCTCATTGCCATGGAGATTATTTGGCTCCAGCCCCTCAGTCATGGTCTATTGACTTTGAATGGTTTACTTACTTTACATGTATTAGTTTGTGATTAGGTCAGTTTATGGGGATCCACTAGTGGTAGGTCAATGATAATTGGTATGCAGATGTATTACCATTGCTACATCTCATTGCCATGGAGATTATTTGGCTCCGCCCCCTCAGTCATGGTCTATTGACTTTGAATGGTTTGCTTACTTTACATGTATTAGTTTGTGATTAGGTCAGTTTATGGGGATCCACTAGTGGTAGGTCAATGATAATTGGTATGCAGATGTATTACCATTGCTACATCTCATTGCCATGGAGATTATTTGGCTCCACCCCCTCAGTCATGGTCTATTGACTTTGAATGGTTTGCTTACTTTACATATATTATGAGTCTGGTGAAGAGGAACCGTGAGGGATCCTGTACTGGAAATCAACTATAAGTAACTATAAGTAACTATAAGTAAACAAACAAAATTATATTTCATTGGACACAAAGCCAAGCAAAAAGATTTTTGTCTCGCCATGATGAGGTTGGGTTGAAAAGCTACACACAGGTAGGCTAATTTGTGCATATTCATTGAATGAATATTTCCATAACTTACATGTTAAAGTATTGCTATCAGTGGCGGATCCAGAACTTTTTGTAAGGGGGGGGGGGGGCGCTGACTGACCTAAGGGGGGCCCACTCCAGTCACGCATCAGTGATTCCCTATATAATCAACCAAATTTTTCCCACAAAATTTTTGTATTTAGGTTTGGGAACGACATAATAAGTCAATGGTATTTGGTATCCAGTTGTATTAGCATTCACACATCTCATTTAAATGGAGATTGTTTAACCATGTAACTCAGTCATGGTTCATTGACTTTGAATATTTGCATAACTTGTGTAAGATGTTAAGGTATTGCTATTATGATTTCAACATTTGCATAATCAAAATTACAAAAAGGCGAGACATATCTCTGTGATAACAGTTTATAAATATTGTACCTATCTTAAACGCCTTTGAGTTGGGGTATTTGTAAGCTCTTTCATTTTAAACTCTTTTAGAGGTATTTCTAGACAGATTTCATTCAATCATGTAAACCTTCATTATTTGTTAACTGATCTTTGATAAGTATAGATTCTACGTTTTTCAAGTTCTGATAAGTTCCAGTCAAATCTTGATAACGTCTGGTCAAAACATTTTGACTCGGTGATAACGTCGGGTCATTAGCCATTTTACGATTAACGTTTGTGACGTAAAGGACAAGCCGTTGTATGTACATATTATCAGGTTTTCTGCAAACGTATATCGTAAAATATCAGCCGCGAGACACAATGTGAAGCTTTTTCGGCGAGTGAGCGTAGCGAACGAGCCAAAAAGCTTCATATTGTGTCGAGCGGCTTATATTTTACAATATTTGTTTGAAGAAAACTTGATGATAAATTTATCGTATTGTTAACTAGCAATCTTAATGGAATTTCTTACTTTTCAATGGCCATCCGCCTATAACCGGATGTTTCCTGATATATTCGGGTCAACGTTGGGTCAAACATTATGACGTCGCTGATATATTCGGGTCAGCTCATATTAGGGTCGGGTCAACTCTTTACGACGTCACAGTGCCGAAATACGGGAAATTCTGAAGGCCTCAGCAGGTCGATATAGCCATAGGGAAATACGATAAAGTTTTCTACAGGATGAAAGACTTTGAATTATCTCTCTGGAAGAGAAATCTTGAAAAAGGCAGAAACGGAATAAACAATTCTACACATGGACTAACTCTGAAACATAAGTTCGCTCGAGGCACAATACAGGACAGTCGAATTTAATGAAATATTAACAATGCTTGACGACGGAGTTGACCTGACGTTTAATTCATTCAAAATTTATTCAAATACAAAAAAAATATCTTATCGAATGTCATCTTACCTTTGAATGTCGGAAACATTCTCCGCATTTTTCGCAGTAAAGAATACAGCAGAGTATTATAGCTATGAACGTTAATACTATAATAGTTATTCCAATAATCAGTGCTGAAATTAGAATTTAATCATTATGAATTTTCTAAGGTTTGTTCATCCTAGCTCTTGTGTCACAGTTTAACGAGTTAGATTATCCCAGGCACGTCTTTGTTCTACAACAATTTGGCAGGAACATCAAGAACAGTGTAAAAGTACTCGCTTGAAAGAAGGGGAATTTCCCCACAATTGTATCCGTGATTGGTTGCGATTAGACGTGTTCAAACAAGCGCTGATATCCCAGGCTTGGAATAAATGTCGGCTGTTACAATTAAAATCGGAACACAAAACACTGAGGTTGGTACCAGGTATCATCCACGACATGGAAATGAGGGTATTTTCTGCATAAATTTGATATCTGATTAAATGCTTAACGAAATTGACGTCGCATTTTTCTTTGCTTTTCGACCGACGATCACGTATTTTTACAACAGAAAAGGTCAAACCGGGGATAAATCCGTTATCTACGTTTGTAGCCGTGGGCATTGGGATTGTTCCACCATTCTGCACCGCTGCACAGCCTTCGGCTCCCAGGCGTGCACAGAAGTGCTTCAGGGTAATCAAATCCCAATGCCATAACTGATAATGTACACAAAATTGTCAAATGCCACTTGGATTGTATTCCACTTGTAGATCAGCAAGGTATACCACAGCGGGACAATTGATTGCTCGTAGAACACATTTATGACATTGTACAATGTTTACTTTTTGTTTCAAAAAAGGATCCTAAAATTACGTTGTGGTGTCTCGATTTCTAAGTATTCTGTAATATTTAAAAATGTTGTGAAAATATTAGACATAGTTACTTACGTTATTACATGTGCATATTTTGTGATACAGTACCAATGTTTTTAAAGTAAGAGTTTTCACTATTAGTTCGTGGGCTAAGGTACCTCCCTTGCATCCCCACACTTCTTCCCTATTTATGATTTTTAGATTCTCCGATATTTATTTTTGGGTTGTTTAACACACAACAGAAAATTTACGTGCGAATTCAGGACGAAAATCTATCAACAATATGTCAAAGTTACACAGAAATTGGACGGAATAACGAGGACAACGACTTTTGACTGCCAATAGAAAGGTTTGGAGAGTTGTGTAGGGGGCGGAAAATTAAGCCATCCGTAGCGGATACAATGAGCCTACTGTGAACTTAAATCTACAAAGGGGTTGTTTTACGTACAAGGAGTGTGTAACTTTTCAAACACCTCACCCACTATGATCCGCGGCCAGTCTTTCCGTTTTATAACTTAAGATCTGACAACCCCTAGGACGACGGCCTGGGTAGATATGTGGGCAGAGCTTTTTTATCGACGCTGAAACCCAGTTAAATTTGATGAAAGTCTATTTACTCATCTTCATCAACGAATACATCACATCCGATTGCTCATCAGTTTCTTTAAGCAAAACGTCAACAAGAGTTTGCGAAATAAACTCGCCGTCCAATCACTTTGGTTCTAAAATACCATCAACAAAATGCGATCCTTATGGCACGCCAGTAGTATATGAGGACAGGCAAATTAGCATTTGTGGTGGTGGGTGTGGTGGAGGTGCTGTGGAGGTGCCGGAAGTGACGTCACCGGAACCGGAAATGACGTCACAGGAAGTGACGTAACCGGAACCGGAAGTGATTTGCGCGCATGCGCAACCGGAAGTGACGTGTTTTCGCGCCATTTGTTTACGGAAGTGACGTAAGTCAAGGACCCGGATGTGTCGTCTGCGCATGTTCAGGAACCGGAAGTGATTTGCGCGCATGCGCAACCGGAAGAGACGTGTTTTCGCGCCATTTGTTTACGGAAGTGACGTAAGTCAAGGACCCGGATGTGTCGTCTGCGCATGTTCAGGAACCGGAAGTGATTTGCGCGCATGCGCAACCGGAAGTGATGGATTTTCCCCATGATTTGTTTACGAAAGTGACGCAAGTCACGGACCCGGATGTGCCATGTGAATTATCTCCATTTTCCCGCACTTCTCGGTCGTCTCTGGATCTTTTATCGGTCTCTAGGGACTGATACTCTCACTGTTATGTCGAAGTCCGAGGCTATACGTTTGGATTATCTCCCTTTTCCCGCACTTCTCGGTCGTTTCTGGATCTTTCATCGGTCTGATACCCTCACTGTTATGTCGAACTCCGAGAGTATACGAAGTACACTATTGGATTATCTCCCCTTATCCCGCTCTTTTCATTTGGGGGTATTTTCTGTGAGGACCAAAGGTAGGATTGGATTATGTCCCCTTACCTCCAAGTGATGCTTGTCACCAATGGAGGGGTGTCCTTAGCAACGGCGGTCCATTTCATTGCATTAACTTCTCTTCTCTTGCTCCCTCCCGCTCTTTGCTCTTCCTTGCTGCTCATCGCTACTCAGGCTTGTTGCTGTTCGTAATCCTGCTCTTCTCTTGCTCATCGCTGCTCTTCTCTTGCTCCGTGCTGTTTTTCTCTTGCTCTTTGTTGCTCATCGCTGTTTTTCTCTTGTTCTTTACTGCTCAGCACTGTTTTTCTCTTGTTCTTTACTGCTCAGCACTGTTTTTCTCTTGCTCTTTGTTGCTCATCGCTTTTTTCAAGTGCTCATCGCTGTTTTTCTCGTGCCCTTTGCAGCTCATCGCTGTTTTTCTCGTGCCCTTTGCAGCTCATCGCTGTTTTTCTCGTGCTCATCGCTGTTTTTCTCTTGTTCTTTGCTTCTCATCGCTGTTTTTCTCGTGCTCATCGCTGTTTTTCTCTTGTTCTTTACTGCTCAGCACTGTTTTTCTCTTGCTCTTTACTGCTCAGCACTGTTTTTCTCTTGCTCTTTACTGCTTATCGCTGTTTTTCTCTTGCTCTTTGTTGCTCATCGCTGTCTTTCTCTTGTTCTTTACTGCTCAGCACTGTTTTTCTCTTGTTCTTTGTTGCTCAGCACTGTTTTTCTCTTGTTCTTTGTTGCTCATTGCTGTTTTTCTCTTGCTCTTTGCTTCTCATCGCTGTTTTTCTTTTCCTCTTTGCTTCTCATCGCTGTTTTTCTCGTGCTCATCGCTGTTTTTCTCTTGCTCTTTGCTTCTCATCGCTGTTTTTCTTTTCCTCTTTGCTTCTCATCGCTGTTTTTCTCGTGCTCATCGCTGTTTTTCTCTTGTTCTTTACTGCTCAGCACTGTTTTTCTCTTGGTCTTTACTGCTCAACACTGTTTTTCTCTTGCTCTTTACTGCTTATCGCTGTTTTTCTCTTGCTCTTTACTGCTCATCGCTGTTTTTCTCTTGCTCTTTGTTGCTCATCGCTGTTTTTCTCTTGTTCTTTACTTCTCAGCACTGTTTTTCTCTTGTTCTTTGTTGCTCAGCACTGTTTTTCTCTTGTTCTTTGTTGCTCATCGCTGTTTTTCTCTTGCTCTTTGCTTCTCATCGCTGTTTTTCTCGTGCTCATCGCAGTTTTTCTCTTGTTCTTTACTGCTCAACACTGTTTTTCTCGTGCTCATCGCAGTTTTTCTCTTGTTCTTTACTGCTCAACACTGTTTTTCTCTTGCTCTTTACTGCTTATCGCTGTTTTTCTCTTGCTCTTTACTGCTCATCGCTGTTTTTCTTTTGCTCATCGCTGTTTTTCTCTTGCTCTTTACTGCTCAGCACTGTTTTTCTCTTGCTCTTTACTGCTCATCGCTGTTTTTCTCGTGCCCATCGCAGTTTTTCTCCTGTTCTTTACTGCTCAGCACTGTTTTTCTCTTGCTCTTTACTGCTTATCGCTGTTTTTCTCGTGCTCATCACAGTTTTTCTCTTGTTCTTTACTGCTCAGCACTGTTTTTCTCTTGCTCTTTACTGCTCAGGACTGTTTTTCTCTTGCTCTTTACTGCTTATCGCTGTTTTTCTCTTGTTCTTTACTGCTCAGCACTATTTTTCTCTTGTTCTTTACTGCTCATCGCTGTTTTTCTCTTGATTTTTTGTTGCTTATCGCTGTTTTTTCTATTGCTCTTTACTGCTTATCGCTGTTTTTCTCTTGATCTTTACTGCTCATCGCTGTTTTTCTCTTGCTCTTTGTTGCTCATCGCTGTTTTTCTCTTGTTCTTTACTGCTCAGCACTGTTTTTCTCTTGTTCTTTACTGCTCAGCACTGTTTTTCTCTTGGTTTTTTGTTGCTCATCGCTGTTTTTCTCTTGGTTTTTGTAGCTCATCGCTGTTTTTCTCGTGCCCTTTGCAGCTCATCGCTGTTTTTCTCGTGCTCATCGCTGTTTTTATTTTGCTCTTTGCTTCTCATCACTGTTTTTCTCGTGCTCATCGCTGTTTTTATCTGGCTCTTTACTGCTCATCGCTGTTTTTCTTTTGCTCTTTGCTTTTCATCGCTGTTTTTCTCGTGCCCTTTGCAGCTCATCGCTGTTTTTCCCGTGCTCATCGCTGTTTTTCTCTTGCTCTTTACTGCTTATCGCTGTTTTTCTCTTGATCTTTACTGCTCATCGCTGTTTTTTTTCTTGTTCTTTGTTGCTCATCGCTGTTTTTCTCTTGCTCTTTGCTGCTTATCGCTGTTTTTCTCGTGCCCTTTGCAGCTCATCGCTGTTTTTCTCGGGCTCATCGCTGTTTTTCTCTTGCTCTTTACTGCTTATCGCTATTTTTCCTCTTGTTCTTTACTGCTCATCGCTGTTTTTCTCTTGCTCTTTACTGCTTATCGCTGTTTTTCTCGTGCTCATCGCTGTTTTTCTCTTGCTCTTTGCTTCTCATCGCTGTTTTTCTCGTGCTCATCGCTGTTTTTCTCTTGCTCTTTGCTTCTCATCGTTGTTTTTCTCGTGCTCATCGCAGTTTTTCTCTTGTTCTTTACTGCTCAACACTGTTTTTCTCGTGCTCATCGCAGTTTTTCTCTTGTTCTTTACTGCTCAACACTGTTTTTCTCTTGCTCTTTACTGCTTATCGCTGTTTTTCTCTTGCTCTTTACTGCTCATCGCTGTTTTTCTTTTGCTCTTTACTGCTTATCGCTGTTTTTCTCTTGCTCTTTACTGCTCATCGCTGTTTTTATCTGGCTCTTTGCTTCTCATCGCTGTTTTTCTCGTGCTCATCGCTGTTTTTTATCTGGCTCTTTACTGCTCATCGCTGTTTTTCTCGTGCTCATCGCTGCTTTTTCTCTTGCTCTTTACTGCTTATCGCTGTTTTTCTCTTGATCTTTACTGCTCATCGCTGTTTTTCTCTTGTTCTTCGTTGCTCATCGCTGTTTTTCTCTTGCTCTTTACTGCTTATCGCTGCTCTTCTCTTGCTCTGTGTTGCTCACCACTGCTCTTCTCTTGCTCATCGCTGCTCACAACTGCTCTTCTCTTGCTCATTGCTGCTCATCACTGCTCATCGTTGCTCATCTCTTGCTCATCACTGCTCATTGCTGCTCTTCTCTTGCTCCGTGTTGCTCACCACTGCTCTTCTCTTGCTCATCGCTGCTCACAACTGCTCTTCTCTTGCTCATTGCTGCTCATCACTGCTCATCGTTGCTCATCTCTTGCTCATCACTGCTCATTGCTGCTCTTCTCTTGCTCCGTGTTGCTCACCACTGCTCTTCTCTTGCTCATCGCTGCTAATCTCTTGCTCCGTGCTGCTCATTGCTGCTCATCTCTTGCTCATCGCTGATCATTGCTGCTCATCTCTTGCTCATCGCTGCTCATCTCTTGCTCATCGCTGCTCACCACTGCTCTTCTCTTGCTCATCGCTGCTCATCTCTTGCTCCGTGCTGCTCATTGCTGCTCATCTCTTGCTCTTTGCTGCTCATCGCTACTCAGGACCTTACTCGCGTGCTCATTTCAGTTTTGGGGCTTCTGCTGCTAGTGGTGGTCGATTGTCGTTATTCAAAGATTGGATCTGTGCGAGAGCACCCTTACATTCAGGTCATTTGAAAGGCCACTCTGCATTTATCCAGGCTTGTGACTGGCTATCATAAGATAGGCTGCATTAATCCTCCTCAATTTTTTAAGGCCACTCTGCATTTGTCCAGGCTTGTGACTGGCTATATATATGTTTAAACATATATAGGCTGCATTACCCTCCTCCCCCTTTTTTTTAATTTTTTTTATTTTTAATTTTTTTTTTATATATATTTTTTCTGTTTTTTTTTCTTTGTAATATGTTACAATTTCACATAGAGTCATTGCTGTCCAGCTGGTGGTGGATCGTAGTCGTTCAATACACGGTTAAGCAGATATTTTCGTTTTCCTACTGCATATTCCCATGATTCTTTTGATTCGTAGTCTTCCTCTTCTCTCAGGCATTTAGCCGTTTTCTTGATCTTTCTATGTACGGGGTCTTTATTCATGTCTTGATGCCAGGACAATAGTCCGAGGTAATGCTTTCGTATTTCGTCTCTGTATGTGTCAAACATGTCTCTATATGCGGCCAAGCGTGCCTCGTTTTCTTCCATTCCGGCTTCGACTAGTTCTTTTACTTTCTGTGAGTATTCCGATTAATGTACTTGAAATGTTCTATTCAAAATGACTTCCCATGTGGACTGTTCGCATTGCTCTTCGGAGTCTTCGTTGGATTCATGGTCACTGCTTTGTTCCTATTCCTCGTTATCGGCTTCTGTGGTGGTGTCTGAGACTGAATCACTATAGTCTGTTGAATCCTCTTCCATACCGTGTGCATTCTTTTTGTGTCGCTCTATGTTGAAGTTTCGCTTGGACTGGTATCCACATATGTCACATGTATACATTTAAGACGCCTTTCTTTCCTGGGATTCGATAGTAGAATGAGCTCCGGTCGTCCTGCAAGTGCTTATATTAGCTAGAGGTTCCTCAACGGCTTGTTGATTCATACACAAACGTTTGGCAAAGTATTCGTTTCGAGATTGTTGCAGTTCAGATTTCACTTTTCTGATGAGCTCTCTATTAAGTCCTGTCCACTTGTTGTCAATCCTTCTACACCCCTTGCAGACATTCATGTTTTTGTAGAATTCCCCAAAGTTCTTGTTCATTTGACACTTTGTAAATTTCTTGTTTGGATCCACTTTGCTGGGTCCTCCACTTGTGTTGTCCAGCCGTTTGGTTCTCTCCACTTTGGTTGGAAGTATTTTCCTTTTCATTTCTGGTTTTTCTTTGGTCTTTGAAAGATCCACAGGTATTAGGTATCTAGTAGGAACCAATAAACCGAGAGGCGTTTTCGACTCCATTGATACGTGTGTGTTGTTTGACGGTCTTCAAACAACTGAAAAAATTAAACATAACCTCTGATTATATTTTCGTTAAAAGCTTTCCATTGGTGTCATGGTGACGAAGATTGCTTTTTTTTCTATTCATTCAGATCTCACAGTTCGTTGTTCGTTGTTCGTTGTTGTTGCTGGTGTGCCGGGGAGAAGGTGGGTTTCTCACTGTTTCGTTATAAATCACCTCTTGGTCTCGTTGATGTTACGATGAACATCAAAGATGGCTACCTCCATGTAACGCGGACCTGAAAGATAGCACCCTTATGAAATAGAAGTTTTAGAGTCTTTCCGGACGGGAACGAATATTCTCGGTCTCGTTGATGTTACGATGGACATCAAAGATGGCTGCGCCCAAGTAACGCGGACCTGAAAGAGAGCACCCTTATGAAATAGAAGTTTTAAAGTCTTTCCGGACGGGAACGAATGTTCTCGGTCTCGTTGATGTTACGATGGACATCAAAGATGGCTGCGCCCAAGTAACGCGGACCTAAAAGAGAGCACCCTAATGAAATGAAAATTTCAGAGGCTTTCCGGACGGGAACGAACATTTACGGATTTCATTCCTAACCCTAACTCGAGTCCTAACCCAACCCTAACTCTAATCCTAACCCTAGTTCTAACCCTAACCCTAGTTCTAACCCTAACCCTGGTCCGGCCTCTAATTCTTATCGTAGGTCTGTCTCGCATTCCTACACTAACCGCTCATACCCCACGCCTGTGGTTCACCTAAGCAAGCGTGACTGTTTGCCTCATGTTTGTCACGCTCGCAAGAGAAAAACAGTGCTGAGCAGTAAAGAGCAAGAGAAAAACTGCGATGAGCAAAAGAAAAACAGCGATGAGCAGTAAAGAGCAAGAGAAAAACAGCGATAAGCAGTAAAGAGCAAGAGAAAAACAGTGTTGAGCAGTAAAGAACAAGAGAAAAACTGCGATGAGCACGAGAAAAACAGTGTCGAGCAGTAAAGAACAAGAGAAAAACTGCGATGAGCACGAGAAAAACAGCGATGAACAGTAAAGAACAAGAGAAAAACTGCGATGAGCACGAGAAAAACAGCGATGAGAAGCAAAGAGCAAGAGAAAAACAGCGATGAGCACGAGAAAAACAGCGATGAGAAGCAACGAGCAAGAGAAAAACAGCGATGAGCAACAAAGAACAAGAGAAAAACAGTGCTGAGCAACAAAGAACAAGAGAAAAACAGTGCTGAGGAGTAAAGAACAAGAGAAAAACAGCGATGAGCAACAAAGAGCAAGAGAAAAACAGCGATGATCAGTAAAGAGCAAGAGAAAAACAGCGATAAGCAGTAAAGAGCAAGAGAAAAACAGTGCTGAGCAGTAAAGAGCAAGAGAAAAACAGTGCTGAGCAGTAAAGAACAAGAGAAAAGCAGCGATGAGCACGAGAAAAACAGCGATGAGAAGCAAAGAGGAAAAGAAAAACAGCGATGAGAAGCAAAGAGCAAGAGAAAAACAGCGATGAGCACGAGAAAAACAGCGATGAGAAGCAAAGAGCAAGAGAAAAACAGCGATGAGCAACAAAGAACAAGAGAAAAACAGTGCTGAGCAACAAAGAACAAGAGAAAAGCAGTGCTGAGCAGTAAAAAACAAGAGAAAAACAGCGATGAGCAACAAAGAGCAAGAGAAAAACAGCGATAAGCAGTAAAGAGCAAGAGAAAAACAGTGCTGAGCAGTAAAGAGCAAGAGAAAAACAGTGCTGAGCAGTAAAGAACAAGAGAAAAACAGCGATGAGCACGAGAAAAACAGCGATGAGAAGCAAAGAGGAAAAGAAAAACAGCGATGAGAAGCAAAGAACAAGAGAAAACAGCTGCAAAGGGCACGAGAAAAACAGCGATGAGCACTTGAAAAAAAGCGATGAGCAACAAAGAGCAAGAGAAAAACAGTGCTGAGCAGTAAAGAACAAGAGAAAAACAGTGCTGAGCAGTAAAGAACAAGAGAAAAACAGCGATGAGCAACAAAGAACAAGAGAAAAATAGCACGGAGCAAAAGAAGAGCAGCGATGAGCAAGAGAAGAGCAGGATTACGAACAGCAACAAGCCTGTGTAGCGATGAGCAGCAAGGAAGAGCAAAGAGCGGGAGGGAGCAAGAGAAGAGAAGTTAATGCAATGAAATGGACCGCCGTTGCTAAGGACACCCCTCCATTGGTGACAAGCATCACTTGGAGGTAAGGGGACATAATCCAATCCTACCTTTGGTCCTCACAGAAAATACCCCCAAATGAAAAGAGCGGGATAAGGGGAGATAATCCAATAGTGTACTTCGTATACTCTCGGACTTCGACATAACAGTAAGGGTATCAGACCGATGAAAGATCCAGAGACGACCGAGAAGTGCGGGAAAAGGGAGATAATCCAAACGTATAGCCTCGGACTTCGACGTAACAGTGAGAGTATCAGTCCCTAGAGACCGATAAAAGATCCAGAGACGACCGAGAAGTGCGGGAAAATGGAGATAATTCACATGGCACATCCGGGTCCGTGACTTGCGTCACTTTCGTAAACAAATCATGGGGAAAATCCATCACTTCCGGTTGCGCATGCGCGCAAATCACTTCCGGTTCCTGAACATGCGCAGACGACACATCCGGGTCCTTGACTTACCGGTTCCGGTGACGTCACTTCCGGCACCTCCACCACACCCACCACCACAAATGCTAATTTGCCTGTCCTCATATACTACTCACGTTGTTATATTTATTCAATTTCGAGATATCTTATTTAATATCTTATTAAATATATAAGATATCTCTATAAGTTTATAAAATATCTTATAAACTTTATAAGATATCTCTATAAGTTAATAAGATATCTCTATTAGTTTATAAGATATCTTATAAACTTTATAAGATATCTAATAAAGTATGTGTTTAAAAGATATCTTTATAAAGAAGTAAGATATCTTATATACTTTACAAGATATCATATTAACTAATAGAGATATCTTATTAACTTATAGAGATATCTTTTATATAGTTAATAATAGAGATATCTTATTTACTTAATAAGATATCTTATAAACTAAATGAGATATCTTATTAACTAATAAAGATATCTTATAAACTTATAGAGATATCTTAAGGTGCGTTTACACGATACGATTTTCCTTTCGATTTTCCATCCGATTTAATACCGTCGCCCAGGTAAATCGTACAGCGTTCTGTTCACACGATACGATTTTCCATTCGATTTTGAACAGATTTGAACAGGTGTTTTTAATATGTTTCGAAATGCAGCAACGTCCTAAATTATCTGTGCTGCGTGTAATCGACAATTACATTATCAAAATTAAAAAATATATGATATAATTGAATTAATGAACAGCGATTGGTGAATAACTTTTAACCAGAGGCTCCCAGGAGCCGGTAATCGCTGATCTGATTCACAGTAGCCAAGAAAAGGTGAAAACCAAAATGTGAGAGAACTTTCCAACTGAAAAAATTGACAAATGACAAAATGCATCGATAATATTTGTCATTTGAAGTCTAATGATATGTCAAAACCCGTTTCCAAGGACCACTCTACCAAATTATGGTTCCAACTGGCCCGGTTATGTCAAACAAGAAGATTAAAATGTGAAATATGGACAGCGGACGACGATAACGACGGCTGACGCCGGGCGCAAACTGATGGCAATAGTTCACATGACCCTTTGAACAGAAAAACAAAATTGCAATATTTCCGAATATTTGTATCATCACTTTAGAGTACTTTTATTTTTATACACTAAACCGGTTGGATATCAAATATTCCTGAAATTCTTCTTCATACAGGGGTTAAAAAGAGGAAACGACAGCCTGTTAAAATAGCCCAAAAATAGAAAGATTTTGTTTTAGAATAGAAACAGTGTACAATTCAAGTACCCATTGGGAACCTTACGTCACGATACGCCTATTTAATGCATTTATACGAGTTATCCCCCATTGTATAAAAGAAAACAACATTAATTCAACATTAGATAGGTTTTTTTTCTAAAAATGGAGTGATGTAAATGTAAAAACATGAAATTTCGAATATATTCATGACATATATGTATATAGATCTAACTCCTATGTTTATTTTGCCATAAATTCGCTCTAGAGCCCATTTCCTCTGAAGTTTGTCATGATACAGTTGGGGCGTTACGTCCCATTTATATAACTGTTGTTAGAAATGGTTCATTCTCATCGAGATCAATGAAGTCTTAGTCCTCTGATATTTTCTGTTCTTCATTATTGTCAAGAATTTCAACTGCTATCATGTCTGCCATGTCTGAAGAATGAGTGTCGACAAACGCGCATTCGCGTTGCATTGCACGTCGCAGTCGTAAGTTCAAATAGGTAATTTATAAGTAATGGTCTGTTAAAAAAGGGGGAAGTCCGATATGAGATGCATGTAAAAACAAATAACGAACCATATGTGACGTATAGTAAGTGTCAATTTTCTCAAACAATTGTGATTTGTAGTTTTGAAATGCTAATGAATAAAAATATATAAATATTGAATTTCAGATGCAAACAGGTACATATTGAATTGTCCTTTTCTAAATTAAAAATAATGACAACTCTTAAAATGGTCTTTCGCAAAATTCAGTAAAAATTATTTAAAAAAAACTTTAAATAAAGTCTGCGATCAATGGTAAAAATCTAGCCAAAAATGAATTAGTGAGAATTTCTGGAAAAAAGACTTATTTACAGGGAAAATGTATGAACATTGTATTATGGCCACTTCACTATTCTTAAATTTTCTAATTTAGTACTTAGTTTGACATTACATATACTGTAGGCGCAGAATAGCCAGGTTTATGAACAAAAGATAACACTGTTCCTTTTACGAATTAAAAACTGATTTGAAAGTCAGAATATTTTCGATTAAAATTATTTGCTTGATTTTTTCAATCGACTAATTAATTTAGTCGATTTGGCGTTCACACGATCCGATTCCAGTCAAAAAGTCGAATGGAAATAGCGTACGTTTCGATTTCAAAACGACGTATCGACTTAACATTCGACTTCCGATTTTAGTGTTCACACGATACGATTTTAGTCGAAAGCAGGTGCACAGGTAAAAATCGAATGAAAATCGAATGGAAAATCGTATCGTGTAAACGCACCTTTATTAACTCATAGAGATATCTTATTTAACTGGTTATAAAGATATCTTATTAACTAAGATATCTTTATAAGTTAATAAGATATCTCTATTAGTTTACAAGATATCTTATAAACTTTATAAGATATCTAATAAAGTATGTGTTTAAAAGATATCTTTATAAAGAAGTAAGATATCTTATATGCTTTATAAGATATCTTATTAACTTATAGAGATATCTTATTTACTTTCAAATTAAATAAGATATCTTATAAAAATTAAAGATATCTTAATACTTAATAAGATATCTTGGAATTTGAATAAATATAAAAACGGCGTGCCATACATCATGATATTAAAACATTTAAAAAAAAACCTTCAAGATGTTAGGAAAAGAATTTTCCTGAGATACTGTGCTATTGTTGTCCATCTTAGGTCTTCGCCGTTTTCAAAAGTTTCGGTTATCTCTGAACGTATTGACTTCCCGCATCTAACAGAAAAAAAATGTCCACATTGGCAGGCTCATAATTATACCTTATGCATGGCGGACTCAATATTTGTTTCTGCGCTGCAAACTAAGTATGAAGAAACTTTCCCAGGTTTTTCATATCTATAAACATTAATTTCTCACCGTATTTTTCTTAAAATTAAGTTTAAGATTCTCAGATCTATATTGAGGATTTGCAAACTCACTTGACGCCAGCTGCAATATGTAGATTTCCCGAAGTTCACTAAGCTTAGCGACTTTTTTAAAAACTAATATTTCGGTGTCAATGAAGACTTGTTCTTTCTGCAAAGCCTCTTTATTGACTTCCTCTTTTTCAGTTTGCTGTTTCTTTTTCCCCTTGTCTTTAATTCTCCATCTCTGAGGTTCAGCAAGATACCTATTTCTGCAGGAACTATGAAAGTGAGCTTCGCAAGCAAAAAGGTCTACACCTCGAATTCTGGTTAATAAGTCTTCATTGTGTATTTCTTCAGCAATCCCCGAAATATTTGTCCCACCACCAACTCAAACTGTGAAGTTTGCTCCGTTATCTCATTTCTTTATTTTTGATGGGCTTTCTACCTTCTTTCCTGCGAAATAGTCCGGTTTAATTACTATTTTATCTGGATCGTCAGATTTCCTCCCACTGTCCACTGAAACACCCGAACTTGTTTCCATAGACGCACCTGAACTTGAGGCAATGTTCTTCCAAGCCTTTAATCTACCAAGATTCATTGTGAAATTCTGGTAGCAGTGTCTATTGTACCCCAAATTTTCAGAAAAGGAAACTTTAAACAGATTTACGTCATCCTAAAAGTAGATCTTATAGGCTCTGGCATTCTAACTTCAGAAATGATTCCTCTTTGCATTCAACATAATATACATTGTTCGAACGTGCCTAATAAATCATGCATACCGGATCACTATCTGTGTCTGCTTGTTTTACAAATTTCCCTTTTCTAGAAATACTCATATTAAAACAGTAACTCAGCAAATTTATTTACAAAATAACAAATGACGTAATAAACCTATATCAAGGGCTACTGCCGCGATAAATCTTAAATAACTTTATAAGGTCAGGGCACCCAAATCGCCCAGTGTATCCAGATCGCCCACCCCTTTTATTTTGTCACCGTAAACACTGACAGAAAATATTCTTGTGCGGATGAGAGAAAAGTTTTGTAGCTTTCACAGAAAGGAACGAATTTTGTGCACTGAAGTCTCGTTGGATCTATTCACTACCTGGGCGATTTGGGTTCCCCTCCAAAATCACGGAACCACGCGAGCTTGAAGTCGCTGCTGGCAGAAAATCAATGTCTATACACGCCAAATGTATGTGTGGAAAACCCTTGTGTAGTATACTTGTTCAAAAATAAAATCACCAATGTTCTTGTAACAGTTTCTCCGCAATTGTCGGAAAACACCCTCCGAACTGGGCGAATTGGGTACCCCAACTATACAGAAGTATCAGATAACTATGATTCAACTACATTTACTTTTTCTACAAACATGACAAAATTAACAAACTAATATTTAAAATAGTCAGGTGAGCTAACAATGAGAGTATAAAATTTACTTTATATTTGTCTCTAGTTCCATCTGAGCCTTTTTACGCCTCTTTCTTAGTTCAATTTCACATAAGTTTTGATTTCGCGTTAATTAGTGATAGTTCCGTTATGGTATTTTCTTATTTCAAGTATTTCTGATAATGAAATAAAATTAAGAAATGTTAACTCTGAAAAAAATTGTGAGGCATATATGTCATGTATGTATGTTCTCCAACAGATCAAATTATTGCATACTTACATTCATCGCTCAAACTACGCGCATCTTTGTTACCAATAAAACTTTCAGTCGTCGATTCCGTTGAAAAAGTTTCTTGGTTAACAGTTGTAGCGGCTTGAGAAGAAGAATCCGTAAACGTACTGAAGGATGTCGACGCCTTTGTTCCTTCAGTTTCACCAGATGTTGCTTTGATAGATAAAGAACTTGATGGATTAGGCGTAGGAGTACTGCTTGTTTCCAAACGACTCGTTGGTTTTGTTGTTAAAACTTTGTCTGTAGAAGTTGTGACGTCTTCAGAGATGTTTGATGTGAGTGTTGCTGCAGTTGATAAATTGATCGTACTAGCATTAGTATTGTTTATATAAAGGAAGCTTTTAGTTGTTGCATTAGCTGTTCGACTACTGCTTGATGTAATTGGTGCAGTCGATATATTGACCGTATTTTCTGTTATCTGACTTGAAATTGTAAGCTCCTCAAATGTTGTTCTATATGAAGTTACTGTTGAACTTTCATTTTGGGCTATTGGTGTTGTAGTGACATTTTGGATACAGTTTGGCAAATTGGAGACCGAGACTGTTGGTGTGGATTCAGCCGCACTGCCACAGGACAGGGTTATTTCTGAACCAGAACTAGTACCTTTGAGGCAAAAAAAAAGACTTACAATCATGTTTACTGAGGTTTTAACAGGAGGTGATATGGGAACAAATTCAAATTGAAAAATATCTATAAATAAAGAAATATATATTATATATGAGAAAGGAACTAATGATGTCACTATTGCTCCGGCTTTAGAAGTTATATTGTTTTTGCTTTAATTTGTCACGTTGTATTTCTCTCTTATTTTCTGCATATCTTACTTACTGTTATCATTTTGAAAAAAAATATTTGTTTTCTACGTTTCTACTTGCATATATCAATATACTCCTTACCTTTCCATGACACCAGCTGTAATTTCCACGTTTTATGTAGAACTACTTCTGGGGTGCTTTCCATTATGCGGTACGTTCCAATTGAACCAAAGATTCGTGTTCCATTATTGGTCCGTACCACAGTGGTTCATTATAAATGACGAACCAGACGAAACGGAAGAAGAATTAGTGAGTCGGTACAATTAATGGAAAGCACCCCTGGTTGTTAATTTGTTGTTTTGTTCCATTTATGTTTCCTTATAGTTCTTTAAGATAACCATTTTGAATTACCTATGTTTGCTTTTTTTAATGGTACGTAGTTTATTCAGATATAGTAGGATGGGAAAATTATTCAAAGCATGTATTAGATAGTAATTACTGTAGTTGGTTATTCCAGCCATGTAAATCCCAGGGGTATTGAACAGCCTCAGTGGTCTCGTGGTAGCGTGCTCAATTTAAAGATTCGCCCCGTTTTTGGATTCGTGTCTCAACAACATCTTTCTACGTTATTGTATTACTACGAATATTTCTGTCAGAAAATACCGCTTACCCGCAAATGAAATTACGTAATATCCACCACTAGTACCTAGGTTATCAATGATCTGCATCTGTATAAAATATGATTCACTGGTAACCAGTTCTGTTGGTATATAATTATTGTTGTCATTACAGTCAAATGTATGTGTAGATTCACCGTCAAGAATACTTATGCTTTGGTTGCACGTTCCTGTTGTTCCAAGGCGAAGGTCAACGGCAGTCACTTTGATCTGTGAATCACAGGAAGTTTCCAGAGAGCATATGCAGTTTGAAAACCCACTAAGAGAAGATGGGTACCCAGAATTCCATAGAAGTACTTTGTTATTTTGTATGGTCATATCTGAACAGGGATCCAGACCTTGATCTGAATTTGAGAAAGATTTTAACATTTTCTCCTATTTATGAATAGATTTTAAGTAAAATATTACGCACAAAATGTTCTCCGACTCTTTAAAAAAAATTGTTTAAGGAATTTGGTTTTTAAAAATAACGGAAAAAATTTATAAACTCAGATTCCATGAAAAAATGCAAATCATAATTTAAACTAAAAGTTTAATTTATGTAAATACAAACAAACAGTCTAAAATTTGACTTTCCAGAAACATTATTTCATAATGATATTAAAAGATTTGAAAGCTTACCTGCTACACAATAATAATCCATCTTCATGTAGTTTGTTGTGGATAAATAAACCGAATTATTACACGGTGTAACTATCCAGGAAACTTCCACAGTACAAGTCCTTTTGCCGTTACAACGCATGTAATAGTTTTGATAAGCAGCCGTTCTGTATTCCTCACTGCAGTCATTGGGATCATAAAGGCAGCACGAGTCGGGAGTCGAGTCAACATTCGTACTATTTATTACTTCAGGACATGATGTGTTTAGCCTTTTTGCCACCACAAACAATCCTACTATAACAATTCTCTCCCCTCCTTGACAAGACGGCCGCAGAAAATCGCCTACAGAACCATAACAGGCTGTATACGACTGAACATCTAAGCAGTGATACCCTGAATTGAAACAGCAAAGAAGGTTGATCGTTATAATTATAAAAAAAGGTTATGAAAAACGTTTATTTTGATATAACAAATACTACATCTTACAAACTTTTTTGGAGTCTTGTTGCTACTTCATTTTGCTTTAAGTTTTGTGTTATCGTTCTGTTGTTTTGTGTGTTCTCGGTAACCTTGTCATATGCAAAATTATAAAATTCATGCTAAATATTTTTTTTTAATTTTTCAACATACAAGAAGATTTACTGAAGTTATGTGGTCACCACAACGACCTGATTGATCATTATGGAATGTCGGTCAAAAATTCTAACTTACTATTGCTAGTCCCAAAGAGTTCTGCAAATAATTTCTTTATAATGAACTCATGTTTTAATGCAAACCCTAGCATTTCGAACAATACTTGAATAAATCAAACATTTGTTTGGGGTTAAGTCATGTTTTACCCAAAAATAATGGATTCGCACACGAAAATACTGAAAATCTGCTCTAGGGATAAATCTTCGAAATTACATCATTTAACGGGGATAGGACATGCTTATCCTTCCGGAGCACCTGATATCACTCCCGGTTTTTAATGGGAGTTCACATTGCTAGTGGTTTAGTTTTTGTATTGTCTTGTTCTAGTTTTATTTAATTTATTATACGTATTTTTTATTCTTTTAGTTATACATGTATCTTTGTAGTGTTTGATTGTTGTGTTCTATTCTCCTAACTTTGTCTTTTCCTTGGACGTCGAATTTGAGGACTTTTCCTGCTGTTATTGTCACTTCTGTATTCTTTTGCTGATAATTGAAAAGTCAATAATGAATGAGTAACACGGCTTTAGAAACAAATCAAAATATAAATTGTACAGTATTCTTAATAGAATTACTAAGGGTTTATTCCTTGTATTGCACATGGTAGATCTGCTTAGCTGAAATTTGGCTTCCTATTTCGGTATTTTTTGGTTATGAGTACTTCTTGTTTTAAAATAAGTTTGGTTTTTGGTCTTCCAAATGTTTCGGTTTCAATGCTGCTGATGAGAGGTAACTCCTTGCAGCATAGTATAAATTTACTATATCTAATATTTGTATCTTTGGATTGTTATTTTGATACAGTTTTGATGCACAAGATGTGCACATTTCGTCGATGTACGACTCATCAGTTGTGCCCAAGGCCTAAAATGTTGAACAATCATAACAATGATCCAAAACGTAGAAGAGTAATTTTAAAAAAGCCATAAAGACCAAAATGGTAAAACCATAACCAACTAAGAACAGAGCTATACACATAGGAGCTAGGCCCATACTCCTTAGTATTCATAAATTAACTTTAACATTTTTGTAACTGTAAATTCAAAGTATCGATTTCGGGCTAGTTTTGAAATATTAGCAACTGATTGGAGATATCCTCGCCGGGGAATTTGGAGTATACAAGTAGAGGTATTGACTAAGTCATGTAAGTCATGTAAGTCATGTAAGTGGTAACAATTCTTTGCTATCAATTTTGATGCAGAGGATGTCCACATTTACGAATCATCAGTTGTGCTGAAGGCCTCAAATGTTGACAAATCAAAACAATGATCCAACACGTCGAAGAGAAAATTCAAAAAGGCCAAAAATACCAAAATACAAAAATATCTATATAAACTGCTGGTAACAGTTTATATAGATATTTTAAAGAAATATTTTGTAGAAGAACGAAAAAATAACTGCATTTGATGTGAGACACACACCAGAGATAATATACATGATAGATAGCTAGTCTATATTACGACGCACTTTGGAGTTCAATTGATATCCGAAAAATTGCCTTCCTCCATGTTTTTTTTATCTGATGGAATGTTGAAATTGACTACTGATTGATTTGGTTGAATTCTTTTTTAATTTTGCACTTACCTGTCCAATTTATAAGAAAACCAAAACATATGAAATAGATAATATCCATTTTCTGTAAGAACAAATCTTTGAACTCTATTACAATTAAGTTTCAACTAGTTGTCAAATACATATAGCAAATAATTAGTAACAATTGTTTAAATAAAAACATTACACAGCACACTATTTATTTAAATGTCTTTTATCTTATCTAGTAATTATACTGTTGAGTTACATGTATATATAAGTAATTTAATTGCATATTAATGTTGCGTACTATGAAAAGATTGATATACAAAATTTTAAACTTTCAAAACTATTGTGGTTGAATTTATATAAACTAATGACTATATATACATTTTGGTTAGGTGTATAGATGATTTAGGACTTACCCTTTTGTGCGTATTTCTTCATTTAACACAACTGATGAATTGTAAATCTACGAAATGTGCATCAGAATTTGTAACATGGAATTAATTTATTTTATTCCATCTCTATTTTCAGATTTTGAAATATTCTTATATACTAGTTCTATGTGTTTTGTTTGTTATTATCACTATTATGAAGGATGCTCGCTGGTCATGTTTTGGTCTTTTTGTCAGATTTTCGGAATCCTCGGGTTTTATCCATTTCTTAAACATGAAATTTTTTGCCCATGAACCCCCACTTTTTCTTTCATAATTCAATCATATATACTTTAAAATGGTATTTGACAAAATTTTATTTAATCCTTTTTATTTTTTCATACATTTTTAAGAGACTGAAGTTGTCAATGCAAAGACATTGAAAAATCCAGAGAAAACCCATTTCCTGCAAATTTTCAAGGCCTTATAGCTCTAAAATGAGCACATGAACCTATATTTATTTCTTGCTTATTTGTTTACTATTAATATGTTGTCTCAAACTAAAACACCTATTTCAAATCCTATTTATTTCCATAAACAAAACATCTAAGAACTTAGCTATGCGCAAAGGATATATCGATAAGTAAATTACTTATTTCTAACAAACTCTTTGATAAAAATTTTGTTTCACAGGCTGTGCACATTCGTCGATTTGCGCCCATGCCCAAGGCCTAATTAAGGACAGGGCTATGTACGAAGGAGATACTCCCTTAATTTTAATAAAATTTAACTTTTTTTTTTTTAAGTGAAATTAAATTGTAATTTTCACAATAGTATTGAAATACTGGAAAATGAGCTGTTACTTGCAATAGCCCAGGGATGGATGGCACTGAGATGAATTATTGTTTAATGTCCAGTGGTAATTAATAAATGCACATCAGGGCGAGAACATATTGATATTATATGAATATGAACCCTGCTTTGTACTAGACCGATGCGCTGAGTCGGATTTTTAACGTACTATCTCACCAGTCCACAGGATGCCATATCACCCCACCAGACACTTTATCTTGACTCCAGTCCATTGCTCTTATTCCTAGATGCCATGTGCTTGGTGGAGAAGCAGCAAATATCCATTGTAATGTCTTTGGTTTGACCCGCCCGAGAACCGAACCCACAACCTTCCGCACAGGAGGCGAGCTCGCTACCGCGAGACCACCGAGGCTGTTCAATACTTCTGGAATTTACACGACTGGAATAACCAACTACAGTAATTATTATCGAATACATGCTTTGAATAATTTTCCCAACCTACTATATCTGAATAAACTACGTACCATTAAATTTACTGACACGTTGAATTTTGTTTAGACATAAAATAGATATACAAAAATATCATCTAATTAATTTGCAGGAAATTAAGGCATTGCCAGGGCTCCATTTTCAACAGTAATATGTCTTTAATGTAATAATCAATGTTCTAAATTTGCCGTTGTATTCCGTTCCTCCATCCGGTAAACCAGGCATAATTTAACTAATTAAGAGTACATTATGTAGGAAATTATTTCCGTTTGACAATTCAGATCCTTTCATGTCATTACTATTACAGTTAAATAATGTAAAAAGAAAAACGGATAACTCCCATACCAGAATATGTGCGCGGGGAGGGTTTTTTTTTATCTGGATTATATCGCTATAATGCCTAAGGCCAGATTTTGAAAACGCCTAAAGTAATCAAAAGATTAGTGTACTAAAGTTCTAATAAAATGTATCACAAAATATACCACTAACACTAAACTTGATTTTTTTTAATTGTATAAGAGTCTACTAAGTTCGTAAAATTAATCTGAATTGTTTGTTACTGCATAAATGTTTTATGAAGCATTATATTGATATTTATACTAGCCCAATTATGCTATAGATTATATATGCTCAATCCTTTAATTTCACTTTTCGTTATATAGATGACGTGTTGTCGTTAAATAACGACATATCTCAAGACTTTCTACATCTCGTATACCCCAGTGAGCTTGGAATTAGGGATACTACAGATACATTGAAGTCCGCGTCATATTTGGATTTGTTTCTTGAAATAGACAATGAGGGACATTTGAAGACAAAACTTTATAACAAACGTGATGACTTTAACTTTCCTATTGTTAATTTTCCCTTCTTGAGTAGGAATATACCAGTATCGCCTGCATATGGCGTCTACGTTTCTCAGCTTATCCAATATTCAAGGGCATGCGTGAGTTACCCTGACTTTCGACAAAGAGGATTACTGCTATCACAAAAGCTTTTTAACCAGGGTTTTATCAGGGAATCACTTAGGAAATTTTACGGTCGTCTTCACGAATTGATTGACCGTTACAGTGTTACAATATCTAAGATGATGTTGGATCTGTTCCCACTGTCGTAACATTTCATGTGACTTCGTTGAACTTCGAAGCGGGTGTCGTGTACGTAGCGGGAACTGCTTGCGTGGCACCTGGCTTCACTTCTGGTTTTTATAAGAGTTCGTGTTGTTCATTGTTTTTTAGTTTTCGGTGTTTGTTTGTTGTGCTTGTGGTTGTTCATTTGTCTTCCAGGGTTTTTCTGTCAAATGGATTGTGTTTTTTTATTTGCTCCTTAGGTAAATTTGTCCTCTTCATTTAATTACGATTTGTTTGTTTGTTTGTTTTTTTTTCGTTGCGAACATATTTGAAAGCTGAAACAAAAATGTATTAAGGAAAATTCAAATACAATTTATTAAGAATTAATCATTACGGAGGTAACAATGTCACATCAGTGTCAACATATATATAACTTAACTTGTGGCACCTTCCAGAATCCGAATCCACCAGCAGACGAAGAACATTTTCTAACCAGATGTTTGATTATGAAATTAATTAATACCATGGTTCTAACATACGACGACAATGACTTCTGTATATCAGGTTGGTATCAACAATATATTTTTGTGTCGCCTGCGGAACGCATAGTCGACACAGGGATCACTTTCTGTCGTCTTGCATCGTCTTGCGTCGTCTTGCGTCGTCACACTTTTCTTCTATCCTCAACTACTCGTAAACCGCTCAAAGGAATTTGATGAAACTTTCTCTGTGCATTAACCTTAATGCACAGGTGTGCATATATATTTATTTTTTAGAAAAATTTAATTTTTTGGGGGGTACAAATTGACATTTTTGCAAAAAAAAGGGGGGGTCAACACTTCTATCCTCAACTACTCCATAACCGCTCAAAGGAATTTGATAAAACCTTCTCTAACCTTAATGGAAAGGTGTGCATATATATTTCATTTTTAGAAAATATTGACAGTTTTGAAAAATGGGAGGGGGGGGGGGGGTCAAAACTTCTATCCTCAACTTCTCCATAACCGCTCAAAGCAATTTGATGAAACTTTCTCTGTGCATTAACCTTAATGCAAAGGTGTGCATATATATTTAATTTTTAGAAAATTTTAATTTCTTTTGTAAAAATTGACGTCCGCAGGCGAAACATGTCTTCCTTGGAAGACTCACACATTTTTGAACTGCTAGTAATGAAAATAGTCTACAATCCTTGTCAAGGTCTTAATTCGTACTGCCGTATAAGAGATTAGCAATATTAACAAAGATGCAATTGTCACTTTTTGTGGAGTTTCAAATTCTAATCACAGAGTTTGCAGAAAGAATAAGGACAGTATCCAAAATTACTTTTGCAAATGGGTATAAATTTTTAAATTTTCTGTGTCAAATATTTACTTTGATCACCTACATGTGTGATGAAATTGGCTAACCGGTTTGATTGTTATGTAGAATGACCAATTCCAATCTATTTAATTAAAATTAGATTTACTAATTTCTCCCTTCGTCACTGCATGCAGATCTAACAACATTCCATTTTACTTACTGTTTTGAATACATTTCCAATCAGCCAATCCGATTTGAGCCTTTATGATTTCGAAGGCTGTAGCCTAAGGATAAACCCTGACGATTCTCAATAGGTCATCAGAACAGAAAGTAAAATGGATGGTAGTTAGATCTACATGCAGTGACTGAAAGGAGCAATTAGTAGATCTAATTTTGATTAGATTGGACCAATTGAAACCATGTTTTTATGGGTTTACTTTCTTTACCGAGTGACAAAAGGGGAATCCGAGATGAAGCAAGGATTTCACAAGTGATGGTCAAGTTGCCCAACAGGAATCTGATTAAAACTAGCCGTTGACTGTGACGCAATTTTGTTTTGTACCGCTTCCTCGTTTTTACACGCCAATAAACAAAAGGAAGGAGTCATTTATATTGTAGGCCTTCAGTACAACTGATGAGTCGTAAATCGACGAAATGTGCACATCTTACACATCAATATTGTTATCAAAGTATTAAATGATATTTGATTAATGTGATTTTTAGTCTAAGAATGAACGTGTGCGAGCGAGAAAAGGAAATTGGTATCAATACAATTTTTGCCAAAAAGTTGAATTTTGGATATAATTTTGACTCTTTTCTTAACCGGAAAAATAAAATTATTTTCGGAAATACATGTAAATAATTTAGTCTACAAATAGTTATACTGTCTAAGCGTGAAAATGTTTTTTTCTGCGAATTGTCACTTCCTGGCTGCAAATTCTGCCATTTTATGTCATGTCCACAAAATTGTTCTATGGCATTGTGCTTCAGGATTAGTCCAGACTTCTACACTCTGCTCGCTTCTAACGTTATGTATAGTGTATATTTTGGTTTTGTCTAATTCTATGTAGAAATATCCCCGTCCGAGTCAAACCAAAGACATTAAAATTGGTATTTGCTGCTTCTCTGCCAAGCACGCGGCATCTAGGAGTTAGTATAATGTGTCCGAGTGAGGTGATATGTCTTCCTGCGGACAGTTACCTCGTGAGCTAGCACATTAAAAATCCGACTTAGCGTGTCGGTCTAATACAAAGCAGGGATCATATTCATTATCATAACAACATGTTCTCGTCCTGATATGCACCTGGTTGCCACTGGACGTTAAACAATAATTCATCCATCCATCTATGTAGAAATATATTAAATCTATTTCAAAGATCAAGTTTTGATCAATGTACATAATTAAATATCAAAGCAAACAGAAAAAAGAAGTCATGATTTTCAAACAGTTTTTAGTTAAAAAATATTCTTGATATCAGTGTTTGAAAGAGGAAGCCATATGTTAAACATAGCACTTCCTACGTCATGCCAATATTTCAAAGATCAAGTCTTAGTCTGTGTACATTGACTTCAGATGAAAAAGTAAATCGATGAAGATATAAGTAAAGTCAAGATGTTCAATCAGTTGTTAGTTGATCAGTGGTTAGTTGATAATGGCCTGGATTTACCTCTTACTGGCATGTAGTTTGATACTGAGTGTACATTTGTGTTCAATAGGTATACTTGTAACGACAAAAGCTCTACTGAAAAACAGATTTTACACTTTGGCATTGTTTTTGAGTATTAGTGACGCTTCACTTATGCTGGAGTACATTTGGCATATTAGTGTACAAGGTTTACACCGTGCAAGTGTCGATAGCATATGGCAAAAGCAGTGTATTTTTTTAAAACATTTAATATCCGGAACTATATGCTTTTCATTAATTCAAACACTCATGATATGTCTTGAACGATTAAATAGCACATTTAGGCAGCCGAAAACTTATCTGAAGAAACTTACCAGCAATACTGCGGTTGGCCTGAGTTTTATTATGGCACACGTTTATATGCTTGTACGATTTGTTGTTGTCTTATTGGGAGGGATAGTTGGAGATGAAGAATTCGGATGTAATCCTGAATATGCTTTACAAAGTAAATATGTTTTATTTGTTGATATTCCCGCCATTGTTCTAGTTTTCCTTATATTTCTATGTCATGTGACAGTTATGATTCGGATAGTGAAGCAAGGACACCAGATAAATGTGTTTGACGGCATGACCGAACTCCAGAGAGCAAGGAGGAAACAGAAAATCCAAAGAACTCGTAAAAATGTGTCAATACTTAGCCTTATAGTCATTGTTGCCTTCTGTGCTGTTGTACCCAGAGAAATTTATGCATTTTATCTGGTAGTAAGTGGAAGGTCATATGATGATACCTCGGCAGTAAGTTGGACTGTGAACCATTTCCTATTGTTAAACCCGTTGTTTGACGCTTTCATCTACATTTTTAGCATTGAAGAATTTAGAAATCGTTTGAGATGTAAGTGTTGTAGATCAAACAAATTGACAGTAACAAATGTAACACCTGTCTTCTCGGTCAGTACCGTGTAAAAATGGATGCGCAAATTCAATTCAATAAACCAGTAAGTTTTAATGCTACTGTTTTTAATCTAATGGATCTTTTGCAGACTTTGGAATCGACAAATGTCATTGAATGAAAATAATCAACTGAATGGGAAATCCAAGGGCCATGATTAAGATACAAGACAAGCATGAAAATTTAAGACACGTCCTTCTAAACTTGTGGTTGCTGTGAATCAGCTTAAAAACGGTTATCATTGTTCAATATTTGAATCTTGTGTTTTTGAGAAATAAATTTATTTCTATTCCTTTGGTCAATGACTCACTGCTAGTACAACTATTCGAAAAGGCTAAAATTAAAATTGCCATCGTTAAATCTTAAAATCCTTTTTTCTGATGGAAAATTGATTCTCCCATGGGTGTGCGTATTTTCATACCGTTCAGCCCATTGAATAAAAATAATTTAATGCTCTAGAGCAATTAAAAAGTCTCGTGCGGAAACGGAATTTTATTGGCAGTCCTAAAGGTCGCGACCTCGCACTAAACAAATCGTCAAGCGATAACCGTTCGAGCGTAAACGATAACAAAAACAAATGTCGGGGTACAATTAGGGATGACCTAGATTCTTTGGTACAAGCGTATTGGGAGAAACAAATTCTACTTCAATTTCTCGTGAATTACAAGATTTCTACACTCTCGAAAGTTAAAATTAAGATTTAACATGCTCGCCAAGGCTCGCATGTTAAAATCTTAATTTTAACTCTCTCGAGTGTAGAAATCTTGTAATTCACTCGGTTTTATCAGGGAATCACTTAGGAAATTTTACGGTCGTCTTCACGAATTGATTGACCGTTACAGTGTTACAATATCTAAGATGATGTTGGATCTGTTCCCACTGTCGTAACATTTCATGTGACTTCGTTGAACTTCGAGGCGGGTGCCATGTACGGAGCGGGAACTGCTTGCCCTTCCGTGGCACCTGGCTTCACTTCTGGTTTTTATATGAGTTCGTGTTGTTCATTGTTTTTTAGTTTTCGGTGTTTGTTTGTTGTGCTTGTGGTTGTTCATTTGTCTTCCAGGGTTTTTCTGTCAAATGGATTGTGTTTTTTTATTTGTTCCTTAGGTAAATTTGTCCTTTTCATTTAATTACGATTTGTTTTGTTTGTTTGTTTGTTTTTTTTCGTTGCGAACATATTTGAAAGCTGAAACAAAAATGTATTAAGGAAAATTCAAATACAGTTTATTAAGAATCAATCATTACGGAGGTAACAATGTCACATCAGTGTCTACATATATATAACTTAACTTGTGGCACTTTCCAGAATCCGAATCCACCAGCAGACGAAGAACATTTTCTAACCAGATGTTTGATTATACAATTAATAAATACCATGGTTCTAACATACGACGACAATGACTTCTGTATATCAGGTTGGTATCAACAATAATTTTTGTGTCGCCTGCGGAACGCATAGTCGACACAGGGATCACTTTCTGTCCTCTTGCATCGTCTTGCGTCGTCTTGCGTCGTCACACTTTTCTTCTATCCTCAACTACTCCATAACCGCTCAAAGGAATTTGATGAAACTTTCTCTGTGCATTAACCTTAATGCACAGGTGTGCATATATATTTAATTTTTAGAAAAAATTTATTTTTTGGGGGGTAAAAATTGACATTTTTCCAAAAAAAAAGGGGGGGTCAAAACTTCTATCCTCAACTACTCCATCACCGCTCAAAGCAATTTGATGAAACTTTCTCTAACCTTAATGCAAAGGTGTGCATATATATTTCATTTTTAGAAAATATTGACAGTTTTGAAAAAAAGGGGGGGGGGTCAAAACTTCTATCCTCAACTTTTTAATTATATATTTAATTTTTAGAAAATTTTAATTTCTTTTGTAAAAATTGACGTCCGCAGGCGACACATGCTAGTAATGAAAATAGTCTACAATCCTTGTCAAGGTCTAAATTCGTATTGCCGTATAAGATATTAGAAATATTAACAAAGATGCAATTGTCACTTTTTGTGGAGTTTCAAATTCTAATCACAGAGTTTGCAGAAAGAAAAAAGACAGTATCCAAAATTACTTTTGCAAATGGGTATAAATTTTTAAATTTTCTGTGTCAAATATTTACTTTCATCGCCTACATGTGTGATGAAATTGGCTAACCGGTTTAATTGTTATGTAGAATGACCAATTGCAATCTATATAATTAAAATTAGATTTACTAATTTCTCCCTTCGTCACTGCATGCAGATCTAAAAACATTCCATTTTACTTACTGTTTTGAATACATTTCCAATCAGCCAATCAGATTTGAGCCTTTATGATTTTGAAGGCTGTAGCCTAAGGATAAACCCTGAGGATTCTCAATAGGTCATCAGAACAGAAAGTAAAATGGATGGTAGTTAGATCTACATGCAGTGACTGAAAGGAGCAATTAGTAGATCTAATTTTGATTAGATTGGACCAATTGAAACCATGTTTTTATTGGTTTACTTTCTTTACCGAGTGACAAAAGGGGAATCCGAGATGAAGCAAGGATTTCACTAGTGATGATCAAGTTGCCCAACAGGAGTCTGATTAAAACTAGCCGTTGGCTGTGACGCATTTTTGTTTTGTAGCACTTCCTCGTTTTTACACGCCAATAAACAAAAGGAAGGAGTCATTTATCAATTTTGTTATATTGTAGACCTTGAGTACAACTGATGAGTCGTAAATCGATGAAATCTGCACATCTTACACATCAAAATTGTTATCAAAGAATTAAATGATATTTGATTAATGTGATTTTTAGTCTAAGAATGAACGTGTGCGAGCGAGAAAAAGAAAAATCCGTTTGAAAATGAAATTGGTATCAATAGATTTTTGCCAACAAAAGTTGAATTTTGGATATAATTTTGACTCTTTTCTTAACCGGAAAAATAAAATTATTTTCGGAAATACATGTAAATAATTTAGTCTACAAATAGTTATACTGTCTAAGCGTGAAAATGTTTTATCTGCGAATTGTCACTTCCTGGCTGCAAATTCTGCCCTTTTATGTCATGTCCACAAAATTGTTCTATGGCATTGTGCTTCAGAATTAATCCAGACTTCTACACTCTGCTCGCTTCTAACATTATGTATAGTGTATATTTTGGTTTTGCCTAATTCTATGTATAAATATCCCCGGCCGGGTCAAACCAAAGACATTAAAATTGGTATTTGCTACTTCTCTGCCAAGCACGCGGCATCTAGGAGTAAGAGCAAAGACTGGTCGGCTCGGAGTCAGTATAATGTGTCCGAGTGAGGTGATATGTCTTCCTGCGGACAGTTACCTCGTGAGCTAGCACATTAAAAATCCGACTTAGCGTGTCGGTCTAGTACAAAGCAGGGATCATATTCATTATCATAACAACATGTTCTCGTCCTGATATGCACCTGGTTACCACTGGACGTTAAATAATAATTCATTCATCCATCTATGTAGAAATATATTAAATCTATTTCAAAGATCAAGTTTTGATCAATATAAATAATTAAGTATCAAAGCAAACAGAAAAAAGTAGTCGTGATTTTCAAACAGTTTTTAGTTAAAAAATATTCTTGATATCAGTGTTTGAAAGAGGAAGCCATATGTTAAACATAGCACTTCCTACGTCATGCCAATATTTCAAAGATCAAGTCTTAGTCTGTGTACATTGACTTCAGATGAAAAAGTAAATCGATGAAGATATAAGTAAAGTCAAGATGTTCAATCAGTTGTTAGTTGATCAGTGGTTAGTTGATAATGGCCTGGATTTACCTCTTACTGGCATGTAGTTTGATACTAAGTGTACATTTTTGTTCAATAGGTATACTTGTAACGACAAAAGCTCTACTGAAAAACAGATTTTACACTTTGGCATTGTTTTTGAGTATTAGTGACGCTTCACTTATGCTGGAGTACATTTGGCATATTAGTGTACAAGGTTTACACCGTGCAAGTGTCGATAGCATATGGCAAAAGCAGTGTATTTTTTTAAAACATTTAATATCCGGAACTATATGCTTTTCATTAATTCAAACACTCATGATATGTCTTGAACGATTAAATAGCACATTTAGGCAGCCGAAAACTTATCTGAAGAAACTTACCAGTAATACTGCGGTTGTTCTGAGTTTTATTATGGCACACGTTTATATGCTTGTACGTTTTGTTGTTGTCTTATTGGGAGGGATAGTTGGAGATGAAGAATTCGGATGTAATCCTGAATATGCTTTACAAAAGAAATATGTTTTGTTTGTTGATATTCCAGGCATTGTTCTAGTTTTCCTTATATTTCTTTGTCATGTGACAGTTATGATTCGGATAGTGAAGCAAGGACACCAGATAAATGTGTTTGACGGCATGACCGAACTCCAGAGAGCAAGGAGGAAAAAGAAAATCCAAAGAACTCGTAAAAACGTGTTAATACTTAGCTTTATAGTAATTATAGCTTTCTGTGCAGTTGTACCCAGAGAAGTGTATGCATTTTATCTGGTAGCAAGTGGAAGGTCATATGATGATACCTCGGCAGTAAGTTGGACTGTGAACCATTTCCTATTGTTAAACCCGTTGTTTGACGCTTTTATCTACATTTTTAGCATTGAAGAATTTAGAAATCGTTTGAGATGTAAGTGTTGTAGATCAAACAAATTGACAGTAACAAATGTAACACCTGTCTTCTCGGTCAGTACCGTGTAAAAATGGATGCGCCAATTCAATTCAATAAACCAGTAAGTTTTAATGCTACTGTTTTTAATCTAATGGATCTTTTGCAGACTTTGGAATCGACAAATGTCATTGAAAGAAAACAATCAACTGAATAGGAAATCCAAGGGCCATGATTAAGATACAAGACAAGCATGAAAATTTAAGACACGTCCTTCTAAACTTGTGGTTGCTGTGAATCAGCTTAAAAACGGCTACAATCAAAATTATCATTGTTCAATATCTGAATCTTGTGTTTTTGAGAAATAAATTCATTTCTATTCCTTTGGTCAATGACTCACTGCTAGTACAACTATTCGAAAAGGCTACAATTAAAATTGTCATTGTTAAATCTTAAAATCCTGTTTTTCTGATGGAAAATTGATTCTCCCGTGGGTATGCGTATTTTCATACCGTTCAGCCCATTGAATAAAAATAATTTAATGCTCTAGAGCAATTAAAAAGTCTCGTGCGGAAACGGAATTTTATTGGCTGTCCTAAAGGTCGCGACCTCGCACTAAACAAATCGTCAAGCGATATCCGGTCGAGCGTAAACGATAACAAAAACAAATGTCGGGGTACAATTAGGGATGACCTAGATTCTTTGGTACAAGCGTATTGGGAGAAACAAATTCTACTTCAATTTCTCGTGAATTACAAGATTTCTACACTCTCGAGAGATAAAATTAAGATTTAACATGCTCGCCAAGGCTCGCATGTTAAAATCTTAATTTTAACTCTCTCGAGGGTAGAAATCTTGTAATTCACTCGAAACTGAAATAGAATCTATATTTCCCTTATTAAGTCATTGATACATGTGCACTAGTTAAATTTCTACATTTTTTATTCCTGACATCACCAATCACTTGCTGTTGCACATTTGAGGTCCTACTGCCTCGGTCTTGAAGCAGGTCATTATTGTTCTGGACAATTTGAAACTTACATGTACCACTTAGTTTAAGCTGTTTTTCATACTTTAACAAGCATTTTAAGTACGGTACTTTTTCGTTCAGTCTTTTTTATGAATAGTTTTTTGTACGAAAGTTATTGGGTTAGGTATTTATTGGAAATAATAATTTTGTAACAATCTTTGTTAAGCCACTTACCCAGGATTTTGGTGCATTGGGTAGTCATAAACATATTCAGTCATTTAAGGAATTTTTCCAATTTTTTAACAGGTCATACGATATAACCTGGTTTGGATAAGTTTACTCATAATAAACCGCGAAGCGGTTAAGGAATACCGTAAACTGGCCCAAACCAGGTTACTGAAGTATAACCTGTTCAAAAATTGGAAATATTCCTTATAATTTAATTTCCAAACCGAAGTACAATGATTCCTCGATTCAAGCATTAATAATGACATGGGACTATTTGAATTTACATGTGGTGGATTAATGTATTGATGATGTCACAAGACAAAACCAGCTTATACAGTATAACCAACGTTGCTCTATGCTGTTCAGCCAATCCACATGTAGTATTCAAATCAAATTAAATTATTACACATTGACGTCAAACGGCTTGTTTTACAATTGGCTTGGACCGTGGTAAGTCAGACCGGACTCCATATATAAAACACAAGGAAATTGTTGATTTTGTCTAGATTCGGCACTTATCGGGTTGTACGACTAACACAGCTATTTTCTACCCGAATTCTCTTCTTAAACCATTTTCCCCATCCAAAAAGTTTTTAAAAATTTACAATATAATTGTTCAAAATTTAATAAATAACAAGTGCTTGGTATAAAAGAAGCATTTGTTTTTTTTTTTGCTTTCATTTTTCCTACAAAACAGCATTTTCAGGTTGACAAAAAATAATTTTTGGAGATAATTAATTTGAATTGATAAAGTGAAACATACGAAGTTTTCCCGACGGAAAATTAATTTCAAATTCTAAAAATGTAGTTTGCAGTATATTTCCTCCTTTTACATGTAAGGAGTGCGATCTTACGGCTCTAGGCAGGGGATACTCGAAATAGTCATGATCCTTTTTTGGTTAATTTGACTGGGCTCTTATTGTTCTATATATGTTTATTGTGTGGAATAATATATTATTTGGGATTTGTCGTTTACTTTTATTGATTTTTAATGTATTTGTTTTGGATCCCGCGAATTAGTCTTTTTCTTGTTGAAGGGCATACAATTCAATAAATTTTTCCAGCGTCCAGGTTGCCCTCCAAAATCACGGAACCACGCGATTTTGGAGCCGCTGCTGGCAGAAAATCAGTAAATGTATACACGCCAAATGTATGTGTGGAAAACACTTGTGTAGTCTACTTGTTCAAAAATTAAAATCAACAATGTTCTTGTAACAGTTTCTCTGCAATGGTCGGAAAACACCTCCGAACTGGGCGAATTGGGTACCCCGACGTTACATTTTCATATGCACAAAAGAACACTTAAAAAACCACAAAACAAAGTACTTGTATCATAATAATTAAATTTCTGTAAAACATTATGTATGAAAATACGTATATTTTATTGAAATCAATTCTTGGTCTGTTTCCGGGCCCGCGTTCCGGGCATATTTTTTTTTTGTACAATAATAAACATTGCCAAATTATTAGATAAACATATACAAATTATAATTAAATATAGGATACTATTATATACATCTATCATCCTGAGTATACACAATACAATATTTAGAAACCAATTTCTTCTTATTTCAAAACAAAAACAAGTGAAGACAAAACTGGATAATGATGCAATAACCTTTTTTGACTCATTTTACATCATCATGATAAAATGGTCGAATTTTGACAGATTAAAAAAAGTTTTTAATTTTTTTTACCCAATATTTCTGAAAGCATTATTCTCTGTTTTTCATATGCAGTACAATCCATCAAAAAATGATACTCATGTTCAACCTGGTTGTTTTTACAAAAAGAACATATTCGTTTATCTTTTTACTTAAAAACGAAACTTTATTAATAAGTCCATGGAAACATTTTTCTTATTGTTTCCAGTGTAAATATTCATAATTATTCTAAAAAACTTCATCGTTACTAAAATGGTGAAAAATGGTTACAAAATATTGCCAAGTTCTTCGTATATGTGATCAAAGTTTGAAGTTGCTAAAAAAAACTCACTAGACTGACATTTCCTTAGGCTCCTCTATACTGTTACCTTATGAAAGTCGGATGGAGTATATCCAACTATTTGGGTCATTTTCATGTCCGATAACTCTGTATTGATTATAGCAAGTACTCCTCGTCTTCACTTTTAAAAAAATTTTATTTGAAACATGTAGTAACATTTCACATGGATTATAATTCCAATATATTATTGTGGCAATAATTAATAATATGAAATTGTGACAATAATTAATAATATGAAATTTATAGCAAAAGTACATAATTACACGTAATAAAGAGTTATGGAGCAATTTTTTTTTAAATTTTTAACCCACAAGAAAAGCGATTTTTTTTGTAAATATGATTGATTTCAAACTCAAGTAAATTTATATGTAAAGAAATTTGTTCTCCGCAATTAACATGCAGTGTGTTTCAGGTAATTATAACTAATTAACGATTTGACGTATATATTGAGTACCTTGACTGGCCGGTTGTTTATTGTTGCAGGAACTGTATATGATAGTATTATATGATCCCTGATTGGTACACATATACACAAGTAAACCGTTTGCTGACCAAAAACAGCGTGATTTCATTTTTAACGCTACATTTTTTATAATTAAAATTTATGCAGCAATTTAATAAAGAGGTGTTGTGTGTAAGGTGGGATCACAACTTTGAATCCAGAGATGAAATATAATTTCAAATGTCAGATAAGTAACATTTTAACCTATTTTAAATCGATAATTTATCTTTTTGGGGTTATTATATATTGTAAACATTTAACATATTGTATAATGAAACAAATTCTAAGTGATCAATATATTCAGCAATGGTTTAGTGATATATGTATAATTCATCTCGCGGTCAGTTATATTCATCCTTTAAAAACATGGATTAGAATATTGTTTACTTAGACTACCAGAGCATTTGCGTATCTGGATAACCAAATTCAGAACTTCAAATTTACGTATACCTATAGCAACTGGTAGATGGTATAACATACCAAAAGACGACAGAATCTGTAACTTATGCTTACAAGGTATTGGTGATGAGTTCCATTTATTATTTTTGTGTAAAAATCAAAGTATACTTAACCTTAGAAATAAATACTTACCAAATTATTATAAAATTACCCAAACATGAATAAGATGGAAGGACTTCTTTCTAATTGCAACACAGAACTGTATAAGAAGTTGTCTGTTTTCATTAAAAAAATGTGTGCTTTGTTCTAAAACTGAATTATATGTCTCTTAATTTTGATTGTTCTACTATTTTAGAGTATATTTGTTTATATCACCTCATGTTTATTCCGTCATGTTTATATATATACCTTTGTTATATAATTACCTCATCTTACGCATGTTATCTGTGTCTGAGTGTTATCCAATAAAATGTTCAAACTATATTTAATTCTATTTACTCTTATGAACGGTATTTACTTTGTTTTGACAAGGTAGAAGCTGATTGGGAGGGGCACCATCTTGAATAATTGTACAACAATCGTAAAAAAATAACCCATTTCAACCTTATTTTGATGCAAGAAAAATGGGACCAGAAATGAATTGGTCTTCATAATTATCAAATTATTATATTAACTGTATTTTATGGTGTTGGATGGTATTATTTATCATATATTTAGTACTAAATACAGTCATATGTGACTTTATTTCCTGTAACTTTTTTCCTACCCTTTTGGGACTTTTTTTCCTGTGACTTTTTTTTCTTGTGACTTTTTTTCCTGTGACTTTTTTTCTTGTGACTTTTTTTCCGATCACCTGCATAATATATGATAAAGCAGCAGATGCTCTATCCGTATTACATACATTTTCGGTCAACCTTTATCCCCTACCCTTTATCGCAAGGCTAAACCTGCATCGCACCTTCTTTATCGCATGGCTCAACCTGTATCGCACTCCAATTCAGACTTCTTGGATTTTTTCATACGGAACCTCTCGGGCAGGTACTTTAATTTACTTCAGCAGACGAATGTCATTGTCTTTGTTCTTGGCGTTGGAAAACACATGGTTACTTCATTTCTTGTTATGTGCTGTTACTATTACAAAACCAACAAGCATTTACTTATTTATAGTTAAACACACATTAATTGTGACAAAGTATTCCTTTCAGACTAAAAATTCTTCACCACTGTTAAAATATATGATAAAGCGAATAAAACATGTCAAAATCCGTATCACATGCCGTATCACCCCTCGATCAATATGATCCCTCGGGCTGATATTGAAATCTCGGGGTGATACGGCATGTGATACGGATTTTGCCATGTATTATTCTCTATATATCAAGAAGAAATTATCGAAATTATTTTTTTAACACGAGTCATTTTAGGTGATATGTTTTTATTAGGTGTTAAACACGAAAAAATCAAATGCGATTTGAAGCAAACATTTTATGCCTTGGACTGATTTAAAGTACATATTGAAAACGACGAAGGAATAAGCAATAGAATGAGGGGTTGGATGGTGTCAAACACATGATAAAAAAAGGTGTTATTGGCATTTAATTAACAAGTCCCATTGATTTGTATTGATAAATCGACAGCCATTATTTGACACCTATGTATTACCAGAGGTCACGTTATGACCGCGATAGCTGGATATGTTAAGTCGCCTTGTCCATAAAAAAATTAAATATGCACGAAAAATCACAAAATTATCAATTTTCGGGTAAATTAAAAAACGTGTCTCATAAGTCAATTTTGGCTGGGTATTTGTCTTATTTTAATTACAACTATTCTATATAATTTGTATGTAACTCTGTAGACAGATATGTGACACTTTAATGAAATAAATTATTATTATGTCGCCCCGACGAAAGTCGGCGACATATTGTTATTCTTCCGTTTCTTTGTTATTATTCTTTCTTTCTTCCAATGATTTATGTCCGGCTTAGTTCTCCGAGATGCCTGGATAGAATTGAATGAAACTTGGCAGAAAGTAAGATCACTATGTGAAGGTGTGCAATCAATACTTTTTTTTTCGAAATGGCCGCCATTTTCAAGATGGCTGCCAGGGGCGACATCTGCTATTGCTCGCAATTGCAATTCTAGTTATGATTATTATTATTCTTAATGAAACATGTCAAGTAAAAAGCCTAGACAGTGGTTTTCTTTGAACAGGGGATTAATGGAATTTGAGATAATTATACAAAAATATAGCATACTTCGTACCTTTAATAAATGAGATAAAGAGGACATTTAGCTGCGATATTACATGCTAAAATATGTTGATATTAAAATTAATTGTAACTATCATAAAATGTAAAATTGAAAAAGTAAAAAATCTATTAGTTTTTCTTATATAGGTCCTTACTGCTTATTTATAATAATGGATAATGTAATTAAATATTTTATTAAATTTTAATCAAATATACCGAGGAACGATTCTTTTAAAAAATCCTTTTTCCTTCCTTTTACGTCCTAGTAAGACAGAGGCTCTGAATTAAATATAGTCAAACGAATAATTAATTAAATAATCAAATATGCTACCATAGAATACAGTAAACTATAAAATATGCTACCATAGTACACAATAAACGATAAAATAATAAAATATGCTACCATAGAACACAGTAAACGAAAAAATATGCTACCATTGTATACAATAAACGAAAAAAATGTGCCATCATAGTACACAATAAACGATAAAATATGCTACTATAGTATACAATAAACGATAAGACATAACATGCATTAATTAAATGGATTGGAAAAAAAGTTAAAAAATTATATTAATCTCTTTACCAGTATTTGTAGTATTAACTCAAAAGATAAATCTAATGTTGGTGTAATACTTGGTAATATGAATAATATGGTTAAATAAAATGTATCACAAAATACCGAAATAAATTTGATGCACTGTATGGCCATTTCTTTGGCTGACAACTCATCAGCAGTGCTCGAGATCAAAATGTTGGAAATCCGGTTAAAGATATAATAATGAATTAATAAGCACAACCACCAAAAACCAAAACAATTAAAACAAACATGAATCCAAACTCAGCTAAGGGTTACCCCTGCATCAAAAAAGGAAGAGCCTTAGAAATTTCTGGTAATTTTTGTCAAATCTTGAACGGAAAATTTAAAGGCATTTAAATAATGAATCATGCCAGAACAATTCTGGCTACCGGGCTGATAACAGTCCACCAGCAGTAACATAGACCCATTGGCAGTAATAAAATGTATCACAAAATACCGAAATAAATTAGATGCACTGTATGGCAATTTCGTTGACTGACAACTCATATTAAACTTTGATATATAATAAAAACATGTCGAGAGATTCGACAAAAAGGAGATACAAATTACCAGAAATGTAACGTTGAACTGAAATCCATATATGGAATATCCAAAGCCATCAAAACCTGTTCACATACAATGCATGAAGATTCTGACAAAATAGATTAGGTTTGCGTTGCCATCAATAATGTACTTTAGTAGCACTGACAGAGGAAAAGGCTGTCATCACTGTAGTGACGTCAGACACTGGAGAAAGATTCTTTGTTGTATGTAAGTAGGAAGTAAAGTCAAGAAATACCAAAGGGATATCCGAAGGAGAGAAAAATCGTAAAAACTGCCAAACTCCGGAGAACAACGAAGACAAGACCAAAACAATACATGCACTACAATCAAAAACTTAAAACATATGAACAACATGGACCCCACCAAAAAACCGGGGGTAGACTCAGGTGCTCCGGAAGAGTAAGCAGTCTCTGCTTCCTGCAGGACACCCGCCATGCTGTCCATTATTTAGACAGTCTTTATTTAGACAGTTAGCATTAATAAGCTAATCATCCCTGAGGCACTCAGTTAAAATATAAATTAATAAAACACACAAAATAAATTAATCTAACATTGATCCAATATCTACAAAGATCCACATCATGTAGACCATCTATATACACATATATTATGACTATATTTTAACAAATTTAGAAATCTTCACGGAGCTTTAAGTCATCTGTATAATTTCATTTGAAGGTTTCTATAATTTTATTCAATTTTAATTAGGTCTCTAAATTTTTAATCAATTTTAGGTTTGTTGGTAAAGAATTCCATAAAATAATTCCAGAATAGTAAAAGCTTTTCTTCATAAAATTTGTATTTGAACAAGTTTCTGCTTTTTGTTGCATGATCGTAAAGAATAAGAAGCATTATTAGCAGTATTAAAGACTTCGCATATTGTATTCTGAAGCAAGATTATTGACGCATTTAAACATTAAAAGGCCTTTGTGATAATCAATTCTTTTAAAAATAGATAGTTTTTTTAAATAGTATATTGGTAGGTACGTCTCTTTTTGTATTAAGTATAATTCTTGCAGCCCTTTTTTTGTAACTTATACAACTTTTCTAAAGAGGTTGGGCCAATAAGGCGATAAAATGTTTCACCCAGAGGGCCATTTTCTGAAAGTAGTTATTACATTATATTATCTGTGAAATATGTCTTTTTCTCATAGTAAAAATAGTTTCTGTTTGCGTCTCAATTTTCTGCATTGATAAATCCAACACAAAACTTAAAGTAAGCTCGTAAAAAAGTTTAAAACGCATTTTTGTCATTTTCGGGGGATTTTGGTTATAAATGTGATTTTTAACGAAAATAGAACTTTTCTTTAAAAAAATCAATTCAACATTTTAAGATACATATACCTTTAAATTACTGATTAAAAGTATGGTCGTCATAGCTCTGTCGGTATCGTTATTGGTTATTAAATAACAATTAAACTGTCTGCGAGTTCAATCTCGGAGAGAGCTAATGTTTTGGTTTCTTGCTGGATTCTCATTTTTGTCATCTTTTTTTTAGAACTACAAAAGCTTTCTTAATTTTCTTTACATAAAATTTTTAATTATCACTATTTTTTTAGCAAAAAATAAATTCAAGATTCCCCGTTCCTTTATGCAACTTCCTCGTTTGATTATATTGCTGTGCTTACACGAGTAAATGGTAGTGAAAGTGGACTATAGGTTTTTTTAATTTATAATATCACTCATTTTATCATAATCATGTAAAGAAGCACATGTAAATAACAACGATGAAGCCATTGTGTTGTGCGTGCTTCAAATCAATGTCAAAATGTCTAAACAAAAAATTTGTAAGGCACAACTTGAACACTTTAAAGTCCCTGAGCGCAGTACTGCGACAGCAGAAATTCTACAAATCTGATAGGTCTGTATAGTGTTTTTTGACACAACCTTTTCCATCCGGTTAAAAACTTATGTTAAATATTAAAATGAATACCTGATTGTGTTTATTATGCCCTTACCATTATTGCACCATCACTTTAATTAAAACCTTAAAACTGTAGGGTTCGACAACAGGATCCAAGTTTCAAAAGATTCGAACACATAATTATTTTAATTTCTCTGGCGTACAAGTTTGTAGATATTTCATTGTATTTCGAAATGTCCTGTCCATTTAATACTTCAATTGGTTTTGTTTAAAATATAATGCCAGTAGCAGTTACAATAACACTGGCAATGATGCACTGCATTGTATCGCAAAAGCAATATCTCAGTTATAATTTCATTAGTTTTTTCATCATCAAGTGTTAATAAACTACGGTAATACATGTATATATATATTAACTTGGCCTTGATTGGTGACAAGGTAAAAATAACAGTTGAGTTGTGACGCAAATATCCATTTAAAAATACTATCAATACATTTAAAATTAAACCTACACAGGTAAACTAACCGAACGAAACAATATCAGGAGAAAAGGGCCTTTGTTCTTTGCCAAACTAGCTTGGCCCCATATCGTACAACAGTAATCAAACAATGATAAGATATAACCATTATAGTACAGAATTAAACATTTTGATGGAAGATAAGATTTTAATCTGCACATCAGTCTAAGTCGGGAAGAAATTTTTGAAACTAGTTTGTTAATATGTTCTGCCCAAGACAAACAGTTGTCAATCGTAACACCTAATACTTTTTTATATTTAACATTATCTAGCATTGTATGGTTAAAGAAAACATTGATAGTATTGTTTATAATCCTTTTACTGGATGATACAAGCATTGATTTTGATTTTGTTACATTTATCATCATTTCACTTTCAATACACCATTCTTACAAATTTTGTATATCAAAATTCAATTTGATATTGATGTCACATATATTAGAAGATGAACAGTGAATGGTAGTATCGTCTGCATATAAATCAGGACTAATTATATCATTAATATATAACAGAAAAAGCAAAGGATCTTTAATACTACCTTGGGGAACACCACAATACATATTTTGGCCATTTGATTCAAAGTTATTGATGATAACTTTTTGTGGTCTTTCTGATAGATAAAAGTTAAACTATTTCATAGACAGCTCATCAAATTATATATCCTTTTAATTTCGAAAGTAAGATATTATGATTGCCTAAATCAATTGCTTTCTTAAAATTAAGAAATGGAATTCCAGTATAATTGCCTTTGTCCATTTCCATAAGAATTTCATCTACAATTTTAGTTAGTGCTGTTAAACATGAACGTTTTTATGTAAAGGCCGATTGATTTCGATGTATCAAATTACATTTTGTTAGATATTCATATATTTGAGAATAAACAATTTTTAAAATAATTTGGATATAATTGGAAGGGCAAGGTTATTGTTAAGAAGAAACTGATAAACTCGAAACTTACTTGAATTATTTAATTTTCATAAATTAAATCTTACCAGCGATGCAGTCAAAATCTAACTTTATTTCATTGGTTCTTTGCAAGTACACTGTGTCATTGCAAATTAAGCTTGTTACATAACACAATACAAAATATATCAAAGTCACAGGAAAAAATCAGTCATTGGACACGTAGACACTGGAAATTCACATTAACAACCCCATTTTACTGAAAAATGATTTTCAGATTTTTTTCTTGCTACATTTTCTTCTGCATTTTCCATATTGTCTTAGCAAAAGTAAAAAGTACTTTGTATGGATTCAAATTAAATAGTTTGATGAGCGATTTGATTAGTTAGACAACCCAGTTTATACTGAAATACACAGATTCTGGTACAGGGACATCGCCAGCTTATAACTTCGTAGTCTCCAATTAAAACATGTGCGAGCTAACTCAAGAGACCACTAATATAAGATAATTATGTGATGATGATGATGAATTCCAAATAAAATTATCTTTTCGGTAAAAAAACCTTCTTCAATCTTCATTCAATAGATACAAGATTAGGCTTGAGTTACAAGGGTACACGTATTAATGTTTTGATTAATCAGTTAAAATATTAATTCGGATAGCAGTTTTTCTACTCAGACTTTTGTAATATTTATATATTCCTATCTGTTAAAACGCTAAGAGGATACACATCGTCGTTTGCCAAGATAATACTTTATCCCGACTCTGTAAAAAATACTGTCTTTCCATTGCTATAAAGTGTCCTTATCAATTATTGTATCCCCCTTCCTTGAAATCACGTGATTCGCTACATGCCCCGAATTTATTTTGTATCTCGACTCCGCAATTTGTATCACCCTTCCTTCTTTCTTCTTCTTCTTCTTCCAATATAGAACAGGAGTAGTTGCCGATTGTTTCAAGTTCTGCGTGATTACAGTATACTAGTACTTTAAGGTGTTATAAACCCAGCACAGAAATGTTTTTCTTACCACGTAAGAAAATTATAAATCCATAAAACTTTATGCTATTCATTTTAATGTCTTTCATACATAACTGGTGACACATAAATCGATGAAATGTGCACATCTTGTGCATCAAAATTGTCATCCAAGAATTTATTATTACCCACTGAGCCCATGTCGCTGCTGGTGGACACTAAGTTCCTGAGGATATCTCTAGCTCAATGGCTGTATTTCTGTACAAGTCCGAAATTGATACTTCAAGTTTAAAGAAAATCTACATCTCATCTATCTCAGTGAGCCGGAAATAAAGGACACTACAGAAACAACCAAGTCTGCCTCATACTTGGACTTACACCTATCAATAGACATCAGAGGACAGTTGAACACTAAATTATACTACAAACGTGATTGTTTTAGTTTTAAAATTATAGTGAATTTTCCTGTTCTGAGCAGCAATATTCCTGCATCACCTGCCTATGGTGTCTACATTTCTGAATTGATCCGTTATTCTAGAGCTTATGTCCCTAAAGTGACTTTCTTGAGCGAGCAAGAACACAAATAAACTGCTCAGTCAAGGATACATCCAGTCTCGACTAACGTCATCACTTAAAATTTGGTCGATCATTATCAGGTGAGTGTGTCACAAACGATCTTTGACAGATTCCCTGTGTGATTCCAGTTTTCTTACCGATTTTTACATTTGCCGACATAGACCTATTAACGGTTTTGACCACTGGGCAATACATAGATGTCGCATGCGAAACAGGATATGCCATTCCGGAGCACCTGATATCACTCCAGGATTTGTTGGAATTTGTATTGCCCACGAGTTAGCTTTCAGTGTTCTTTGTTCGTATGTCTCTCTCTTTGTTTGTTTGCCAGTTATGTTCCTATTTGGTTTGTATTGTTCGGGTATTGTCCTCTGGATTATGATTTGGGATTTCCCTTCTGTCATTTTTGTTTCGGTATCTTCTACACATGATTTTAAATTTATTGTTACAAGTTGTGAAATTTGTGAAAACTAAAGAATATTTTTTAGTGATAAAAATATTCAAAAAATGAAAAAAATATAGTAATATATATATATATATATATGGGTATATATTACTATATTTTTTTATATGAAAAAATATAGTAATATATATATATATATAACATAGGGGTATATATTACTATATTTTTTCATTTTTTGAATATTTTTATCACTAAAATTCAAACGACTGTGGCACATCTTATGCTTCAAAATTGGTATCAAAGACTTTGTTACATAGGTTAAACGGAAAATACGATACTATCTGTTGTATTACTGATATATATATATATATATTATCATGTCAAAATATTTTTAATTAGAATTGTTTCAAATTAAAAAAAAAACAACCTTTCAAATCCAACCGGTTTGTACTATAAATAAAAAATCAAAAATATCCTTTTTATCAAGATTCGAATCACCTACTGGAACAAAATATAAAATAATTTATATAATATGGAAATATATGTTAATGTTCATGCCCGCAGGTGCCCTTGGTTGGTTAATAAAGCATCTTATTTTATCTTATCCTATAAGTCCTTTTTTTATATTTCATGATGGTAGCATAATATCTCCTAGTGTATATTTAACACACTGTCCTCGCTTTCAGCGATAGCTTTAGTTTGTGTGGTATTCCGGTTTACAATGTTCATAATGTTAAATATGTTTGCCTCAGATATAGACATTTCTTTAAACCGGTTAGGAATATCCCACTTCATGCTATTTTTTTATCATGAAAATTTACGGTTGCTCGGTATACCTCACATGTTACGTTATGTTCAATCCTAATTATCATTACTCCAAATATTAACATTTTTCAGCAAGAATTGATTGATCCTTTTGAAGTTTGTATTTCACATATTAGTCTTTACATCTTCAATTTGATTGACAATTCCCCGGATGTTTAGACCACTTGTAAGATAACTGTAGTGTTACAGGTGCCGTGAACGGAGCAGGATATTCCACAATTAATTTTATTCTTGTTCTTGGAGTTAGCATTGCTGGTTCGTATATTTTTGTGTTGTCTTGTTATAATACTGTTTTGTTTATTTTGTTAACTATTTTTTTTTTGCTGATATTGGAGAGGGTGACACAGGGGTATGATTTTCCCGATTCCGTAATAAATATGCTATTTTGTCCCAATTCCTTAACATTTTTGCTCCTTTTTACCCCGATTCCCTAAATTTTTTACTTATTTAAAGTGATTCGTCCTATTAAATTCGACAATGGTCATTATATTTTGATTTGATGGACTTTCCCCACAATCTTACCGCTTTTCAAAAAGTATAAGTCTACATAAAACTGTATACTGTTTGACAATGTATAAATAAACTGTATACTGTTTGACAATGTACAAATAAACTGTATACTGTCTGACAATGTACAAATAAACTCTATACGGTTTGACAACGTATAAATAAACTCTATACTGTTTGACAATGTATAAATAAAATGTATACTGTCTGACAATGTACAAATAAACTGTAGACGGTTTGACAACATTCAAATAAACTGTATACTGGTTGACAATACAAATATAAATTCTATACTGTTTGACAATATACAAATAAACTGTATACTGTTTGACAATGTACAAATAAACTGTATTATATTTGACAATATACGAATAAACTTTGTACTGTACAAATATAGTGTAAATTTCTTTGTCAATTACAATTAAACTCTTTACTGTACAAATAAATGGGTATATTTTCAGAAAATGTACATGTATACACATTTGTATATTCATTGAGTTAGGAAACGTTTTAGATTTTTGTTACAACTTTTCATTTAAATTTTGGGCTAAAAACCACTGAGGAGACAAAAGAACAAGGGGAGTTAAGGCCCGTATTTGGACTTTAATATGGCAAAAAATTAAACCCCAACCACGCAAAGAGATATATTTGTAAAAATAATATTTAATTACCTACTTAAAATAAAGAATAGTACCATGTTTCTAACATTAATATGTCAATAAACCATCACTGAAATGACGCAATTTCATTAAAAAAGCTCTAGTTTTTTTTTATCATTTTGGCTAATTTCAAAATAAACGTTGCCACGGGAAATTGCCTGAGCATGCAAGAAACAATTTTTTTTTAAACATGAATTTGTATTCGGAAAGTATACACTCCTATAAACAAATTGTTTCTCAAATGTGCACAATGTTTTCTCAATCAAAACATGCATGGAAAACTGCTAAAAACCAGCTATCAATATTATGACATCATTTTTACGCCACAACGCTTGAAATTGAAACTGAATTAAGCTATTTTTCTAGCGTCTTATATATTTCACCAACTTCATGCTAATTTAGAATCCTTTCCACAAATTTTCATATTTTTAGGCCAAAAACGGGCCTTAACACCCCTACTCCTTGTCAGCGCATCAAAAATATAGTCAGAATTTTCATTAAAACTGTATCTAGGAAATTCATCGTTGTGCATGAGGCCAAAAATATGAAAAGCCGAATGCACAATCTAAATGTTTAATTTATATTTTGTTCAAATAGATGATTGAGATAATCATAAAGGACATTTAAATTGTTTTGATCTTATGATACAAACCAGAAGGGTGGAAGTATTACTTTAAATTTTTAAAGTTTGAAACAATTGTAACTAAACGTCAATGGTCATGATACAAACCAGAAGGGTTGAAGTAATACATGTACTTTAAATTTTTAAAGTTTGAAACAATTGTAACTAAACGTCAATGGTCATGATCAGATAGTCACACATTTTGTAATACAATGCGTCGAATTTAGTTTAACGTCCTTTTCGTGTAATGTAACTTTGCTTTGTTAAGTATCTTTTGTAAGACATGAAACTGAACAGTATAGTGTATGGATATATAATTTTCTTACATGGTAAGATAAATTGTCCAGTTTCAGATGATGTTTACAATGTTCATGATGTTAGCGGAAAATTCTACAAGAAAATATATTAATAAATCACAATCCGCACAAAAAAAAATAACTTTTGTTTCTCGTTCCATTTATCTTGAGTTATTCTGACCGTGCTATCCAAATTTAGGCCCGTTACTTGACGTTTTTCATTAAATCAAGGGTAAACTTCATTAAATTAAAACACAAAATAGGAGTTGACGCTATATGTTTAGCATTGATTAGCAGTTGACCATTGAAAGATACTTATTTTAACAAAGTATATTTCAAATTTTAACAAGATTTATTGAGCCCATCAAAGTCGACACGTTTCTCAATTTACCCGAAAATTGCTAATTTTGTGATTTTTCGTACATATTTGATTTTTGTTATGGACAAGACGACTTAAACCCAGAAAAACATCTGACTTTCATAAGTTTGAAGTAGCCTAAGGAAATGTCACTCTAGTAAGTTTTGTAAGATTAGTAAGATTACTGCTGTCACAAAAGCTTCTTAACGAGGGTTTTATCAGGGATAAGTTGATATCATCACTAGGAAATTTTACGGTCGTCATCACGAATTGATTGACCATTACAGTGTTCCAATATCTAAGACGATGTTGGACCTGTTCCCACTGTCTTAACCTTTCATGTGCCTTCACCGATTTGTGACTTCCCCCGGATTGGCTTTGTTGAACTTCACGACGGGTGCCGTATACGGAGCAGGAACTGCTTACCCTTCCGGAGCACCTGGGTTCACTCCTGGTTTTTATAGGAGTTAGTGTTGTCCATTGTTTTTTTTAGTTTTCTGTGTTTATTTGTTGTGCTTGTGGTTGTTCATTTGTCTTCCCGGGTTTGTCTGTCCAATGGATTACGTTTTTTGATTGCTCCTTAGGTATATTTGTCCTTTTTTGTACCAGTCTTTTTAGCAACTTCAAACTCTGATCACAGACAAAGAACTTGGCAACATTATGTAACCATTTTTCACCATTTTAGTAACGATGATTTAAGTTTTTAATTGTAAAATATTTACACTGGAAACAATAATTAAAATTGTTTTCATGTACGTATTAATAAAGTTTCATTTTTTTAAGTATAAAGGCTACTAAATTATGCACCGTCCAACCAAATTTTGCGGTTCTAACAAGCGGTAACCTTGTTGGTACATTTTGTCATCAATATGTATTGGCTTTTATAGTATTTTTTGTACATGATATTATCAGGAAAGATAGGGGGAGGTTTGGGTTTCCATAAAACCGATTTAACACCACCACTGTTCAGTGTCTTTACCAAGTCAGGCTGTCCTGATTTCTTATATTAAGGGGGTACCCAACACTTTGACTAAAATAGATTTGGCTAGTTTAATTTTCATAAAATTTTGACGAAAAATTTACTTTGACCTGTTGACAAAAATATAAAAATTTCAAGAAATTTGAAAAACATAATTTACGGGGATAATTTCATTGGATATATAGCAGTTTGACAAACACTAATTTTGATCATTTAGAAGCTTGATTTTCTCTTAAATAATAGTATGGTATTAAAACGTTCAGCTGATTTTTAAAGAGTTAACTCCCTTAGGTGTTCTGTAACCCCTTAAGAAGTCATTAGAACTAATGAAATGAGATCCATAACTGTTTTATTTCTCTCATACGTCATGCGTGATCATGTTAAATATTGTTATAGCACATGTGTATACTACAACCAACTGTGTTTAACTATTTCAATAAAGTACATTTGTTCGAAAGTATTTAAGTATGTATCCAAGTTTTCAATACATTTACTAACGTGAAATGACACTTTCAAAATTTACTAAGTTATAAAAATGTTTTACTTTATGAAAAAACTCAATATATCTTCTCGTGCATAGATTTGTCATTAGATGGCTTTTATTTTACTGTTTTGGTCGTTTTGGCATTTGACTCGCTCTTCAGTGTTTTAGGGATTTTGTTTTGTATTTCCACGTTTTCTGTCTTGAGCACAAAAGTTCGAATCGTAAATTGACGAAACTGTGAACATCTTTCAATGGGAGATATTTACAAAATACTGAAACAAGTGAATTTGTATTGTGCATCGCATCAAACTTTATATTATATATACATGATAATATTTTATATCCATTTCTTTAGGATATATGTGTTTAGAGCAGCAGTCGTATGTTGCATGCTATGGATCTACTGGTCTGGATAACTTCCTTCAACCGTCGTGTAACCCGGGAGAAAAGATTGCGGTAATTGGACTAAATGTATTGGCTAAGGAAATTAGCACATTGTGTCCCGATACAATTACACCAAATAATTCCGCTCCAGTACCGGATTTGTGCTGCCAGTATAATCCTGGTGACTGCAGTGTACGATACGACACTTCAACTTACCGTTCCTATTACAAGAACTGTAACGGACAACAATCCTGCACTATCCCTGCATCCTGGACATATACTCCGTGCAACACCTCAGTTTATTTGCAGAGAACGAACTACATGAAAATTGATTTTTACTGTGTCGTTGGTAAATAAATATTTTTTTTTCTGAATGATTTAGTAGTTACTTAGTATTCGTCGCCCACAGTTTCAATATGTTCTAGGATCTATACAAGTTAATTAAATGCAATAATTAAGGCAGTTAAAACCTCTATAAGATGTCGCTTAAAACAAAGTCGTCACAAACTGCTAAGTCAGAAAGTCCTAAGACGTCAAACATTTTCATATCCTTTTGGACATAGCACATTTTTTAAATTTTTAGTTTTTTAGGAAAGAAAAGTATATGTCAAAATATGATCATTTGAAATCTGTGCTACTTTGATAATGATGACAGGTGTCGTAGAATGTATGAATGTACAAATGAGTGGATGGTACTAATTGTTGGTTAGATCACCCACAAATTAACTAATATTTCGGTACTGGAGACAAGTCAGCTCAAACAATGTACTGTTTTGTTGAATTTTTTCTTTGGGGTGGGGAGCGGCGTTGAATATACCCCTAACACATAGATCTAAAAGAAATTGATTTCATACACTAATAAATACGTGTATCTTATCTGAGTTAATTTCTCTGCTGTTGGACACATGGAATTGGGGGTATCTCCAACTCATTTATTAGTATTTAGGCGTATTGTGGGAGATTATTGCTTCTATTTTTCCATATTTTCGGCCTTGTGTACTACTGAAGAGTCACAATATGTCGCAATTCGCATTTATCGTAGGTTAATTGGTATCATATAGAATTTTTATTTTTTAATTCAGGCGTCTGTTGTAGGAGAAATAGAAGAAACAAACAAAAAATCTAAAACACGCATTGTGACAACGTAAAAAAGTTTGAAAAAAAAACATACGTAATAGTAAAATATCCTGCACCACTAACAGCCTATTCAGAATGTTGGCACTGTGTAAATCCAACAAGGCAAGCAACGTTACTGACGAATTCTATATTCATATGCGATAAAAAAAAATAGCAGTCATTCGAATCTGGATAAAATACTAGTGTTGTATTTTTTTTTTTTAAACCAAGAGTTTTCAATATCAAAATTGGTTCTGTTAAAAGTTCATTGCATTCCATTATCATTATATCTTATATCATTGCTTTTTTCAGATCAAGGCTTAGATCCTTGTACAGATCTCAAAACAACAGACAGCAGAGTATTCTTGTGGAATTCTGGTTATCCATCAACACCTCTATCTGGTTCTTCAAGTTGCACATGCTCAGTAGAATCTTCTTGTGATTCGGAGATTAAGGTTATAGCTATTGACCTCAGACTAGCTGCCGTTGGATCATGTGGTCAAAGTATCTCCATAACAGAAGGATCATCGACAACTGAATTTAACTGCACATTTAACAACGATTACCTTCCAACAGTTCTGTTTTCAAGCAGTTCTCATTTTATACAACTTCAGACAACAGATATTCTTGGGACAGCTGATGGATATTTCCTTCTTCTATTACAAGGTCAGAGCGACAACAGTATATACTGACTGGGTGTGGGTGGAATAGTAAGTTTATTGTCCACGAGGTAAAAATGTTGCGCAGAGGGCAACGGCATTGTTATCGAGGGACAATAAGTGTACTAGTACTGCTTAATGTGTAATTCTATTTTCACCCAGGAGTTATAATACCACAAAATATAGAATTTAGTTTTTTTTTATCTAGATCCCACTTATTTTTTAGCATTGCTTATAGGCGTTACTGAATATTCAATCTTTAATGTAGTATGTTTCATATTGTCATTTCTGGTTAGGATGGAAAAACTTTTTTTGTTGACTTTTTTCTAAATTGTATTCGTCATTTGCTATAAAACTGAATACATTGTGAGAATATTATTCAATAAAGGTGTACATTGTTAAAAAACTAGCAGGATTCCAAAGTTTACAGGTTTTGATACAGAAATCTATTATAAATTTCAGGTGCCTCGTCTGGTTCTGAATTAACGTTATCATGCTCTAGTACGGCACAGTCAACGCCAACAAACCCAGCTTCAAGTTTGCCAGTATGTCCTGACAGTGAATCAACAACATCGGAAAGAACTTTTACATCGACAGTAGCGGACACAACATCAACAACGTATCTGACAGCAACCACTGAACAAACTACTACATCAGTTTCCCAGTCTGTTTTTCAGTCTTCCTTGTCCTCAGTTGATCCATCAACTGGTGAAAGAACAACTACAGTAGCTAAAACAACAAATTTAGAAACAAATACAGACACTACTGCGACAAAGGTTACTGGGTCAACGCACACATCTACGAAACCGACGTACGTATCGTTAGGCTGGACATCGACTGAACGAGATAAGACAGCAACATCTGTATTAGCTACTGCTACTACGGATACATCTGAACAAGCTTACTCCTACTTAAAAACAGAATCGACAACAAGCACAAGTGTTACAGTTACAGAAAAGTCAAGCGGCAATGGTACGTATGAGACTAGAATATTTGCCATAGAAAGGAGAAGTAGTATGATTGGCAAAACCCATAAAAACAAAATAAAAGTACAAGACAAGTGTTTGGTCAGAGAAGGACGAAAAGTCTTATAAAGTAGGACTAAGCATTGAAAGATCCCAACTCAATGTACTACATGTATATGGAGACGGTGGACAGGGTCCTGGGAGATCGAGAGAAGGGCAAGTGAGAAGGAAGATGAGGTGTGGTTGAAGGGAGAGTAGGCAGAAGAAATGAGATAAAACATTTTGAAATATTTGGTAATGTTAAAGTCAATAAAAATATTTTATGACTACAAAATCACAGTCTATCAAATTGAGACTCCGAGTGAGTATGGGAAAGAGGAGGGAACAAGGGGTCGGCAGGCGAGAGAAATAGGGGAGGGAGATGGGAGATAGGGTGAGAAGAGAGAAAGAGAGAGGGGGCGAGAGAGAGGTACCCCAAGTCCACTCCCTCTATATACATGTATATAATGTCTTAACGATCGAAACATTTGAAAGCAAAAACAATGCCCTTAAATTTTGAAGAGGAGCAGTTCTGATGTCAAGCTGACCAAAAATTGAAACCTTATATCGACAGAGCTATTGCAAGAAGATGCTCGTTACTTTCTAAAAAATAATTTTATAAAACAATATTGTAATTAACTATAATACTGCTTTCGGGGCCCTTCATGACACGTTCTGTCTTTGCTGGGTGCACATTGTTTGTGCCTTAGTTTCCACATAATTTTTTTATACAAGTAATTTTGTTTATAGATTTTATGATCAGTTCCTAAATACTAATTGGTGCTTCCCTCATGGGCTCGAGACATCCACTTAGTGGTATAGCCCTCTTCGAAAACTCATTTCCGGGATTCTGAAATTATAATTTGAGGCAAGTTATTACCCTTGCTGGGACGTTAACATTACCAAATAATCAAGTTTGATTACAAGTATGTTGGAATCAAAAAGATCGTAAGTAGTTTCCAAATTTATATAAACCAAACATTACGTGCAAATTAGCTTTAAAAACAGTTAATCCTTTACTCTTCATTGCAGTGAACCAGTACTACGTCCCAGCGAGGGAAATAACTTGCTTCAATTTATAATTGTAGAGTCAGAATCGTGATTCCGGAAATGATTTTCTGAAAAGGGCTATAAATTATGCATCACATGATACCCATGTTGAAGCACTGTATTATATGTGCATATTTAAACAGTTTTTGTTTCAACAGGGTGCCCAAGAAATCAAATGTGGACATTAAACCAATCACGTTGTAGAGGTGATTAAAATGCACAAATATTCGATAGGACTTGTCTTTACTGCCGAATTGATCACTTTCTAAATTTTATGCTGCAAGACGGGAAGCGGTCATTGAATTCTTTTGCTTAAGTCTTTGCTTATCCTCTGAACAAATATATGAGAAGTCGTTCTACATAATTTAGAAACAGCATTACTTTTATGCAATCTATTGCAACATTTAACAACAGATCAATTCTAAAAGAAAGTTTATATTTCTACAAGATTTTAAATTACTTCTATTTATTTCAGAACTAATGACAATAAATAGAGAAGAATAATACATGGCAAAATCCGTAGCACACGCCGTATCATCCCTAGAAACCTATATCAGCCGGAGGGCCTTTAGATCCGAGGGATGATATTGGTCGAGGGTGATACGGCATGTGATACAGATTTTGTCATGTTTTATAAGCTTTATCATATATTTGAACAGGAGAGTATAGTCACGTGACCAATATCATTTTAAGGGGCATGATAAAGTGCGGATGATATCGATGTCATCACGGTAGAAAATACAGCTGACAATGTTTTTTCATTATCGTATATGCAATTTTCCTTTATTTAACACTAAGTATATGATAAAAGATGTTATTATATATTTTTTAGCTGTGGTAATAGGAATTGCTGTTGTCTTGATTGTACTGATTGCGGTAATACTTGCAGTAATATACTATTGCGTTAGGTTGAAATAATGTTGCTGTAAGTCAAAGGTAAGCAAAACGTGTTTCTTAGAAAAACAAAAATAAAGTGAAAAGCGTATCAAGATTCAAACAACAAAAGCGTTGTTTGCCTTCACGTTTGTTACGTAAATCTAAAGACTGTATGTAACTAATTGTTCTACTGTAAAACTGAAAATACAATTTTAACACAGACAAATAAATAGAAATAAATGAACACAAAAATGTATACCCAATGGCCGGTATTGATTTGTGATGTTCTTTTAGTATAAGCACGTTTTAATACAGAAACATCTAATTAATTAAATGTTGCGGGAAGGCAACAAACATCAAGTCTCAGAAAGAAAACAAAAACATTTTATTGAGAATAAATATACATGTATAACTTATGTGTAGTTTTTGAAACAATCTGTGCACTAAAGTCTATCAATAAAAATTCCAAGCCTATTTACACTGTCAATAAAAGATCGGAATACAAAAAACTTCCAGCTTACCCCTAAAATTAGACACATCGGTGACCTTGAGGCGTTGAGCAGTACTGACGAGAACTATTGTCGAAAAATGCATTTAAAATATTATAATATGTTTATGATATTCAACAAAAACCTCAAGAAAATGCCATTGCTGCGCATTTTGTTTACATGAACGCCATTTCGAAACTTCTCTAGTTTATCTTTCCAATAAACGTAAACAAAACGGCGGGAATTACCATGCAGAAATTTAACCACCGAGAAGTGGTTAAAAATATTATGTATTTTTATCCCACCCATTGCAATATTATGTATTATAGATACAATAGATAAGCGTTGGTTCTTGAAAAAGAAACCATGAGCCCGAAGGGCGAATGGTTTGTTTTTCATGAACCAACGCTTATCCATTGTACCTCTTACTTAAACTATTGTTGTGACGACTTTTCCCAATTACCTTTCCTTTCTTTATTAGACCCTATTATGTGTGAGTTTAAAGTAACTTAATTCTTACTACTATTCAATTAGATATATATATATATAGTCACGTTGATGATTTCAATGGTAAATGAAAATTAATACAAAACCGTATGAACTTACAATATAAGGCATGTGATTCAGAAATTTGTCCATTATTAACAAAATAAAGCATAGTCGAATTAATTTTCCAGTAAAACATAATGTTACTGAAAGAAAAAATAGTTTAAATCCACTCGATTTACACTTTTTATATTTAAAAAATATGCAGTGAAACAGATGAAGTTGCCATAAACATCAAAATAAGAATTCTCTAATTTTTCATTGAATTATATGAAAATGTCGATAATAATCAAATAAAAAAATAATGATCTTTTCTTATTTCTAAATTATATCAATGATAAGACAAAGATTGAGAAAAAAGGGGACGCCAAAACAGAGATTCGAACTATGTCTACATGTGTTACTCTCAACTCATCCTAACCTTGCGGCTACCATCTTACACTATACGAACGTCGTTTTTAAATATATAAAGGCGAAAGCCTTATGCATATATTGTACCGTATCATATTGATATATGTAAAAACGACTTTTAGAAATCATCCGATTGGTAGCCGAGAGGTTTCGTCGATGTGTTCTTGAACAATAACACATAATTTACTTCAAGGAGGGAGTTCGAACCCCAGTCACGGCAAATAAAAATTTGCAAAAGTCAAAGGTAAGTTTTTAAACTAATACCAGCTGTGAACAGAAATCAGTAAATTAGCCAATTCAAACTTAATGAAATTAAGTACACAAAGGGAACAATTAAATATAATTTCATGACTTCATTTCAGTGACGGATTAAAGAAGCGTTGATTCTAGAAAAAGAAACCATGGCAAATGAATGGGCTGACGTCACAGCAGTGGTTTGAATAGCACCTGAGTTCGTGTTGTTCATTGTTTTTTTGTTTTTTTGTTTTTTTGTTTTTTTTTAAATAGTTTTCAGTGTTTATTTGTTTTGCTTGTGGTTATTCATTTGTCTTCCCGCGTTTGTCTGTCCAATGGATTACGTATTTTTTATTTGCTCCTTAGATATATTCGTCCTCTTTATATAATTCATAATCAGCTGTATGAAAAACAAATTTTGCGAACATATTTGCTACCTTAACGTCTCCCACATAAATTCGTATCAAAATGGTTCCGGATAATCTTGCATAACACAAGGCGAACAACAAAAGTTTAAATGCATGTATTTTATTTTTAAAATATCCTTTAGTTATAACTGATTTTTCTATAATAATAAATATCTGTAAGGAATGGGAAAATGATAATGTCCTGATCTTGAGTTTCCGGGTGAGACTTTAGTATTTCTCGGATTTTGTTCAATTCCTTTGTTTTTTGGCTTGGTTCAAGTTTTTGTATTGAGCTATGTGTTGAGAAATGTCGTAGCAGGAATTCAACATCTCCCTGTAATGCAATGATATACATGTAAATAAAAAATATTAAAAATATAGTAAGTAATAGAAGAAATAATTAAAATTAAAAGTGTTATTAATTGTAAAATTTGGAATATTCGAATAATTAGTACCGTAACACCTCCTACGATTTGTGACTTCCACCGGATTGACTTTGTTGAACTTCACGACGGGCGCCGTATACGGAGCAGGAACTGCTTACCCTTCCGGAGCACCTGGGTTCACTCCTGGTTTTTATAGGAGTTCGTGTTGTTCATTGTTTTTAGTTTTCTGTGTTTATTTGTTGTGCTTGTGGTTGTTCGTTTGTCTTCCCGGGTTTGTCTGTCCAATGGATTACGTTTTTTTATTGCTCCTTAGGTATATTTGTCCTTTTTATACATTACATGAGATATCTTATAAACTATATAAGATATCTTATTAACTATATGAGATATCTTATAAAGTTTATTAGATATTTTGAAGTTAAAATAAATAGTAAAACGGCTAATAATAAAAAGTACATTAATTGAAGACAATTTTGATTATTAACTACCGCTACCTATTTTCATGAATGTTACCGATGTTGATTAACGTTATAGCAAAACCATTTTATTCGTCGTAATAATATGATCATAGATATAGCGAAACAATCTTTCTATTGTTATGTAAAAAGTACTTAAGTACTATGATATTATAAGTACATTTGTAGTAGTTTTGTGATAACAGTATACGAGTACTTTTAAGTGTTATAAACCCAGCACAGAAATGTTTTTCTTACCACGTAAGAAAATTATAAATCCATAAAACTTTATGCTATTCATTTGAATGTCTTACATACATAACTGATGACTCGTAAATCGATGAAATGTGCACATCTTGTGCATCAAAATTGTCATCAAATAATTTATTATTACCCACTGAGCCCATATCGCTGCTGGTGGACACTAAGTTCCCGAGGGTATCTCCAGCTCAATGGCTAGTATTTCTGTACTAGTCCGAAACTGATACTTTAAGTTTAAAGAACTCAATGAGCTGGAAATAAAGGACACTATAGAAACATAGAAACAACCAAGTCTGCCTCATATTGGACTTACACCTATCAATAGACATCAGAGGACGGTTGAACACTAAATTATACGACAAACGTGATTGTTTTAGTTTTAAAATTATAGTGAATTTTCCTTTTCTAAGCAGCAATATTCCTGCATCACCTGCCTATGGTGTCTACATTTCTCAATTTATCCGTTATTCTCGAGCTTGTGTCCACTAAAGTGACTTTCTTGAGCGATCAAGGACACTGACAAATAAACTGCTCAGTCAAGGATACATCCAGTCTCGACTAACGTCATCACTTAAATTTTTTTACGGTCGACATAATGCTTTGGTCGATCGTTATCAGGTGAGCGTGTCACAAATGATCTTTGACATATTCCCTGTGTGATTCCAGTTTTCTTACCGATTTTGACATTTGCCGATATAGACCTATTAACGGCTTTGACCACTGGGAATATGACGGATGTTGCATGCGAAACAGGATATGCCCTTCAGGAGTACCTGATATCACTCCAGGATTTGTTGGAATTCGTATTGCCCACGCCTTAGTTTTCAGTGTCTTTGTTCGTATGTCTGTCTCTTTGTTTGCCAGTTATGTTCCTTTTTGGTTTGTATTGTTCGGATATTGTCCTCTGGATTATGATTTAGGATTTCCCTTCTGTCATTTTTGCTTCGGTATCTTCTACACGTGATTTTAAATTACTGTAACAAAATTGTTAAATTTGTGAAAACTAAAGAATATTTTCCTAGTGTATAGCTAGGTGGTTTTGACAATATACAAATAAACTGTATACTGTCTGACAATGTATAAATAAACTGTATACTGTCTGACAATGTACAAATAAACTGTATACTGTCTGACAATGTACAAATAAAATGTATACTGTCTGACAATGTACAAATAAACTGTATACTGTCTGACAATGTATAAATAAACTGTATACTGTTTGACAATGTATAAATAAACTGTATACTGTCTGACAATGTACAAATACACTGTATACTGTTTGACAATGTACAAATAAATTGTATACTGTCTGACAATTTATAAATACACTGTATAATGTGTGACAATGTACAAATAAATTGTATTCTGTTTGACAATGTATAAATAAACTGAATACTGTCTGACAATGTATAAATAAACTGTATACTGTCTAACAATGTACAAATAAACTGTATACTGTCTGACAATGTACAAATAAACTGTATACTATCTGACAATGTACAAATAAACTGTATACTATCTGACAATGTACAAATAAACTGTATACTGTCTGACAATGTATAAATAAACTGTATACTATCTGACAATGTATAAATAAACTGTATACTGTTTTACAATGTACAAATAAACTGTATTACATTCGACATTGCACGAATAAATTTTGTGCTGTACAAATATAGTGTAAATTTGTTTGTCAATGTACAAATAAACTCTTTAATGTACAAATAAATGGGTATATTTTCAGAAAATGTGCATGTATACACATTTTTATATTTATTGAGTTAGGAAACTTTATAGATTTTTATTAGAACCTTTCAATTAAATTTTGGCCTAAACACCACTGAGGAGACAAAAGAACAAAGGGCGTTAAGGCCCATATTTGCACTAAAATATGGCAAAAAATTAAACCCCAACCAAGCAAAGAGATATATTTGTAAAAATAATATTTAATTACCTACTTTGCCAAAAATAAAGAATAGTACCATGTTTCTAACATTAAAATATCAATAAACCATCACCGAAATTTCATTAAAAAATTAGTTTTTTATCATTTTTGCCCATTTACAAATAAACTTTGCCACGAGAAATTGCCTGCGCATGCAAGAAACAACTTTTTTTTAAAAAAATTGTTTCTCGAATGCGCACAATGTTTTCTCAATCAAAATATGCATGGAAAACTGCTAAAAATCAGCTACTTTCAAGGTGAAGTAATATTATGACATCATTTTTACACCACATTTCTTGAAATTAAGACTGAATTAAGCTATTTTTCTAGCGTCTTATATATTTTACCAACTTCATGCTAATTTAAAATCCTTTCCACAAATTTTCTTATTTTTAGGCCAAAAACGGGCCTTAACACCCCCTACTCCTTTGTCAGCGCATCAAAAATATAGTCAGAATTTTCATTAAAACTTTATCTAGGAAATTCATCGTTGTGCATGAGGCCAAAAATATGAAAAGATGACTGCACAATCTAAATGTTTAATTTATATTTTGTTCAAATTGATGATTGAGATAATCATAAAGGACATTTAAATTGTTTTGTCTTATGATACAAACCAGAAGGGTTGAAGTATAACTTTAAATTTTTAAAGTTTGAAACAATTGTAGCTAAACGTCAATGGTCATGATCAGATAGTCACACATTTTGTAATTCAATACGTCGAATTTAGTTTAACGTCCTTTCCGTGTAATGTAACTTTGCTTTGTTAAGTATTTTTTGTAAGACATGAAACTGAACAGTATAGTGTATGGATATATAATTTTCTTACATGGTAAGATAAATTGTCCAGTTTCAGATGATGTTTACAATGTTCATGATGTTAGGGGAAAATTCTACAAGAAATTATATTAATAAATCACAATCCACACAAACAAAATAACTTTTGTCTCTCGTTCCATTTATCTTGACAGTTATTTTGACCGTGTTATCTAAATTTAGGTTTTTTACTTGACGTTTTTCATTAAATCAAGGGTAAACTTCATTAAATTAAAACACAAAATAGGAGTTTACGCTATATGTTTAGCATTGATTAGCAGTTGACCATTGAAAGATACTTATCTTAACACAGTATGTTTCAAATTTTAACAAGATATATTGAGCCCATCAAAGTCGACACGTTTTCTAATTTACCCGAAAATTGCTAATTTGTCATTTTTCGTGCATATTTGATATTTTTTATGGACATGGTGACTTAAATCCAGAACAACATCTGACTTTCATAAGGTAATAGTTTGTACCAGTCTTTTTAGCAACTTCAAACTTTGATCACAGACAAAGAACTTGGCAACATTATGTAACCATTTTTCACCATTTTAGTAACGATGATTAAAGTTTTTAATTGTGAATATTTACACTGGAAACAATAATAAAAATTGTTTTCATGTACTTATTAATAAAGTTTCATTTTTTAAGTATAAAGGCTACTAAATTATGCACCGTCCAACCAAATTTTGGGGTTCTAACAAGCGGTAACCTTGTTGGTACATTTTGTATTCATGCTGTATTGGCTTTTATAGTATTTTTTGTACATCATATTGTCAGGAAGGATTGGGGGAGGTTTGAGTTTCCATAAAACCGATTTAAAACCACCACTGTTCAGTGTCTTTACCAAGTCAGATTGTCCTGATTTCTTATATTAAGAGGGTACCCAACACGTTGACTAAAATAGATTTGGCTAGTTTAATTTTCATAAAATTTTGACGAAATATTTACTTTGACCTATTGACAAAAATATAAAAATTTTAAGAAATTTGAACCACACAATTTACGGGAATAATTTCATTGGATATATAGCAGTTTGACAAACGCTAATTTTGATCATTTAGAAGCTTGATTTTCTCTTTAATAATAGTATGGTATTAAAACGTTCAGCTGATTTTTAAAGAGTTAACTCCCTTAGGTGTTCTGTATCCCCTGAATAAGTCATTAGAACTAAGGAAATGAGATCCATATCTGTTTAATTTCTCTCATACGTTATGCGTGATCATGTTAAATATTGTTATAGCACATGTGTATACTACAATCCAACTGTGTTAAACTATTTCAGTAAAGTACATTTGTACGAAAGTATTAAAGTATATATCCAAGTTTTCAACACATTTACTACCATGAAATGACACTGTCAAAATTTACTAAGTGATAAAAATGTTTTACTTTATGAAAAATTCAATATATCTCCCTCGTGCATAGATTTATCATTAGATGGCTTTTATTTTACTATTTTGGTCGTTTTGGCATTTGACTCGCTCTTCAGTGTTTTAGGGATTTTGTTTTGTATTTCCACGTTTTCTGTCTTGAGCACAAAAGTTCGAGTGGTAAATTGACGAAACTGTGCACATCTTTCAATGGGAGATATTTACAAAATATTGAAACATGTGAATGTGTCTTGTGCATCGCATCAAAATTGATATTATATATACTTGATAATGTTTAATATCCATTTCTTTAGGATATATGTGTTTAGAGCAGCAGTCGTATGTTGCATGCTATGGATCTACTGGTCTGGATAACTTCCTTCAACCGTCGTGTAACCCGGGAGAAAAGATGGCCGTAATTGGACTAAATGCATTGGGTAAGGAAATTAGCACATCGTGTCCCCAAATAATTACACCAAATAATTCCGCTTCAGTACCGGATTTTTGCTGCCAGTATAATCCTGGTGACTGCAGTGTACGATACGACACTTCAGTTTACCGTTCCTATTACAAGAACTGTAACGGACAACAATCCTGCACTAGCCCTGTATCCTGGACATATACTTCGTGCAACACCTCAGTTTATTTGCAGAGAACGAACTACATGAAAATTGATTTTTACTGTGTCGTTGGTAAGTAAATTTTTTTTTCTGAATGATTTAGTAGTTACTTAGTATTCCTCGCCTACAGTTTCAATATGTTCTAGGATCTATAAAAGTTAATTAAATGCAATAATTAAGTCAGTTAAATCTTTTTTTACAAACTGTTAGTGAAGTTCACAATTATAATCTGCGATCTTCAGTAAATGATGATTTGTTCTTACAAAGACCAAATACAAATTTTTATAAAAAATCCTTTCAGTTTTCAGCAGTTAAAATTTGGAATGATTTGCCATATCGCATAAAAAAATTCTCGAAATATTAACATATTTAAGGAACAATGTTTTAAATATTTCCTTAATAGAGTTTAAGGAAAATGTACTATATCTTATTATATACGTTTATTATATTATAATACTGTTTATAATTTGTTGATTATTATTATGTGAATGTGTATTGTATGAATGTGTATGATTTTGTTAATGGATGTTTGGAGGGCCTCAATGAAATTTAGATTAAGTCTAACTGAATAATCCTCGATAAATAAATAATTTACTTACTTACTTACTTACTAAAACCTCTATAAGATGTCGCTTAAAACAAAGTCTTCACAAACTGGTAAGTTAGAAAGTCCTAAGACGTCAAACATTTTCTTATTCTTTTGGCCATAGCACATTTTTTGAATTTTCTGATTTTTAGGAAAGAAAAGTATATGTCAAAATATGATACATTTGAAATCGGTGCTACCTTGATAATGCTGACCGGTGTCGTAGAATATATGAATGTACAAATGAGTGGATGGTACTAATTGTTGGTTAGATCACCCACTAATTAACTAATATTTCGGTTCAGGAGAGTCAGTTCAATCAAGGTACTGTTTTGTTGAATTTCTTCTTTGGGGGGGGGGGGGGGGGGGGGTTGGTGAATATACCCCTAACACATAGATCTAAAAGAAATTGATTTCATACACTAATAAATACGTGTATCTTATCTGAGTTAATGCCTCTGCTGTTGGGCTCATGGAATTGGGGGTATCTCCAACTCTTTGGTTGGTATTTAGGCGTTTTGTAGGGATTATTGCTTCTATTGTACCATATTTTCGGCCTTGTGTACTACTGAAGAGTCACAATATGTCGCAATTCGCTTTTATTGTATGTGAATTGGTATCATATAGAATTTTTATTGTTTACTTCAGGCGTCTGTTGTAGGAGAAAAAGAAGAAACAGACAAACAATTTAAAACACGCATTGTGACAACGTAAAAAAGTTAGAAAAAACCATACGTAATAGTAAAATATCATGCATCACTAACAGCGCTATTCAGAATGTTAGTAGGGAATTCATTTTATAAATTTTGGCACTGTGTAAACCCAAGAAGGCAAGGAACCTTAATGACGACTTTTATATGCATATGCGAATCTGGATAAAATACTAGTGTTGTATTTTTTAAAAAAAACCAAGAGTTTTCAATATCAACATCTGTTCCGTTAAAAGTTCATTGCATTCCATTATCATTATACCTTATATGATTGCTTTTTTCAGATCAAGGCTTAGATCCTTGTACAGATCTCAAAACAACAGACAGCAGAGTATTCTTGTGGAATTCTGGTTATCCATCAACACCTCTATCCGGTTCTTCAAGTTGCACATGCTCAGTAGAATCTTCTTGTGATTCGACGATTACGATTACAGCTATTGACCTCAGACTAGCTGCCGTTGGATCATGTGGTCAAAGTATCTCCATAACAGAAGGATCATCGACAACTAAATTTGACTGCACAAATAACAACGATTACCTTCCAACAGTTCTGTTTTCAAGCAGTTCTCATTTTATACAACTTCAGATAACAGATATTCTTGGGACAGCTGATGGATATTTCCTGCTTCTATTACAAGGTCAGAGTGACAACACAGTATATACTTACTGACTGGGTATGGGTGTGGAATAGTAAGCTTATTGTCCACGAGGTTAACAATTTGCGCAGACGTTGTTATCGAGGGACAATAAGTGTACTAGTACTGCTTAAAGTGTAATTATATTTTCACCCAGGAGTTATAATACCACAAAATATAGAACTTAGTTTTTTATCTAGATCCCACTTATTTTGCAGCATTGCTTATACGCGTTACTGAATATTCAATCTTTAATGTAGTATTTTTCATATTGTCATTTCTGGTTAGTATGAAAAAACTTTTCTTTTTGACTTTTTTCTAAATTGTATTCGCCCTTTTCTATAAAACTGAATACACTGTGAGAATATTATTCAATAATGGTGTACATTGTTAAAAAACTAGCAGGATTCCAAAGTTTACAGGTTTTGATACAGAAATCTATTATAAATTTCAGGTGCCTCGTCTGGTTCTGAATTAACGTTATCATGCTCTAGTACGGCACAGTCAACGCCAACAAACCCAGCTTCAAGTTTGCCAGTATGTCCTGACAGTGAATCAACAACATCGGAAAGAACTTTTACATCGACAGTAGCGGACACAACATCTACAACTTATCTGACAACAACCACTGAACAAACTACTACATCAGTTTCCCAGTCTTCCTTGTCCTCAGTTGATTCATCAACTGGTGAAAGAACAAGTACAGTAGCTATAACAACAAATTTAGAAACAAATGCAGTCACTACTGTGACAAAGGTTACTGGGTCAACGCACACAGCAGAATCAACAATAACAATGGCCACATCAACATCTTATCTTATGAGCCAGACTACCACAAATCCTTCTCAACCGTCTGGCGTCACTACAGTGCCGGCAGACGTTTTGTCGACATCTACACCAACTAAGAGTGGATCATCAACAAATGAACGGACGGATTTATCTACGGAACCGACGTTTGTATCGTTAGGCTGGACATCGACTGAACGAGATAAGACTGCAACATCTGTATTAGTTACTGGTACTGCGGATACACCTGAACAAGCTTACTCCCACTTAAAAACAGAATCGACAACAAGCAGAAGTGTTACAGTTACAGAAAAGTCTTCAAAGTCAAGCGACAATGGTAAGTATGAGAGATGAATATTGGCCATAGAAAGGAGAAGTAGTATTGTTGGCAAAGCCCATAAAACCAAAATAAAAGTACAAGACAAATGTCTGGTCAGAGAAGGACGGAAAGCCTTATAAAGCAATGAAAGATCCCAACTTAATGTACGACATGTATATGGAGACGGTGGACAGGGAAGTGGGAGATCGAGAGAAGGGCAAGTGAGAAGGCAGATGAGGTGTGGTTGAAGGGAGAGTAGGCGGAAGAAATGAGATAAAATATTTTGAAATATTTGGTAATGTTAACGTCACTAAAAATATTTTATGACTACAAAATCACAGTCTATCAAATTGAGACTCCGAGTGAGTATGGGAGAGAAGAGGGAGCAAGGGTTCGGGAGGCGAGAGAAATGGGGGAGAAGGATGAGAGATAGAGTGAGAAGAGAGAAAGGGACAGGGGGCGGGAGAGAGGTACCCCAGTCCACTCCCTCTATATACATGTATATAATGTCTTAACGACCGACACATTTGAAAGCAAAAACAATGTCCTCAGATTGAGACTCTGAGTGAGTATGGCAGAGAGGAGGGAGCAAGGGTTCGGGAGGCGAGAGAAATGGGGGATGGACACGAGAGATAGGGTGAGAAGAAAGAAAGAGAGATGGGGCAGGAGAGAATACCCCAGTCCACTCCCTCTATAACATGTATATAATGTTTGAACGACCGAAACATTTGAAAGCAAAAACAATGCCCTTAAATTTTGAAGAGGAGCAATTCTGATGTCAAGCTGACCAAAAATTGAAACCTTATATCGACAGAGCTATTGCGAGAAGATGTTCGTTACTTTCTAAAAAAATAATTTTATAAAACTATATTGTAATTAACTATAATACTGCTTACCCTTTCGGAGCACTTCATGACACGTTCTTTGCTTGGGTGCACATTGTTCGAACCTTAGTTTCCACATAATTTTTTATACCAATAAAATTTTGAGTATAGATTTTATGATCAGTTCCTAAATACTAATTGGTGCTTCCGTCGCGGGCTGAAGACATTCACTTAGTGGAATAGCCCTCTTCGGAAACTCATTTCCGCGATTCTAAAATTATAATTTGAGGGCAAGTTATTACCCTTGCTGGGACGTTAACATTACCAAATAATCAAGTTTGATTACAAGTATGTTGGAATCAAAAAGATCGTAGTAGTTCCCAAATTTATATAAACCAAACATTACGTGCAAATTAACAAGTTTTAAAAACAGTTAATCCTTTATTCTTCATTGCAGCGAACCAGTACTACGTCCCAGCAAGGGAAATAACTTGCTTCAATTTATAATTTTAGCGTCAGAATCGTAATTCTGAAAATGAGTTTCTGAAAAGGACTATAAATTACGCATTACCTGATACCCATGTTGAAGCACTGTATTATATGTGCATATTTAAACAGCTTTTGTTTCAACCGGGTGACCAAGAAAGAAAATGTGGACATTAAACCAATCACGTTGTAGAGGTGATTGAAATGCACAAATATTCGATAGGACTTGTCTTAACTGCCGAATTGATCACTTCCTAAATTTTATGCTGCAAGACGGGAAGCGGTCATTGAATTCATTTGCTTAAGTCTTTGCTTATCCTCTGAACAAATATATGAGAAGTCGTTCTACATAATTTAGCAACACCATTACTTTTCTGCAATCTATTGCAAGATTTAACAACATGTCAATTTTAAAAGAAAGTTTATATTTCTACAAGATTTTAAATTATTTCTATTTATTTCAGAATTAATGACAATAAATAGAAAATAATACATGGCAAAATCCGTAGCACACGCCGTATCATCCCCAGAAACCAATATCAGCCCGAGGTCCTTTAAGTCCGAGGGATGATATTGGTCGAGGGTGATACGGCATGTGATACAGATTTTGTTTTATACGTTTTATCATATATTTGAACAGGAGAGTATAGTCACGTGACCAGTATCATTTTAAGGGGTATGATAAAGTGCTGATGATATCGATGTCATCACGGTAGAAAATACAGCTGACAATGTTTTTTCATTATCGTATATGCAATTTTCATTTATTTAGCACTAAGTATATGATAAAAGATGTTATATATTTTTTAGCTGTGGTAATAGGAATTGCTGTTGTCTTGATTGTACTGATTGCGGTAATACTTGCAGTAATATATTATCGCGATAAGTTCAAAGAATGTTGCTGTAAGTCTAAGGTAAGCAAAACTTGTTTCTTAGACAAAAATAAAGTGAAAGGCGTATCAAGATTCAAACAACAAAAGCGTTGTTTGCCTTCACGTTTGTTACTTAAATCTGTAGACTGTATATCACGAATTTTTCTACTGTAATACTGAAAATACAATTTAAACACAGAAAAATAAATATAAATAAATGAATACGAAAAAGTATACCCAATGGCCGGTATTGATTTGTGATGTTCTTAAAGTATAAGCACGTTTTAATACAGAAACATGTACTTAATTAAATGTTAGGGGAAGACAACAAAAATCAAGGCTCGGAAAGAAAACAAAAACATTTTATTGAGAATAAATATACATGTATAACTAATGTGTAGTTTTTGAAACAATCTGTGCACTAAAATCTACCAATAAAAATTCCAAGCCTATTTGCACTGTCAATAAAAGATCGGAATACAAAACACTTCCAGCTAAACCCTTAAATTAGACACATCAGTGACCTTGAGGTGTTGAGCAGTACTGTCGAAATATGCATTTAAAATATTATGGCATTGGGATCTTCGTTTAAGTTTAAATATGATCCGTCCCTTGTCATGTTTCCTGTTTGTTATAAGATTTTCGAACTCTTATCGACTTATTTAGCTGAAAGTTTTTTTCCCAATGACCCCAATTTCTTTTTATAATTTCAGTAACTGCAAATGTCCTCTGAGAAAACACTGAAACCTTAATTATTTTTCATGGCTTTTTGAGAGGCAAAATCAGTCCGAACAAAACATAGCCTAAATCTTTATAACTGTCAAACATATTTAGCATGTCATTATTTTCTATTTGATTTGTTCCGTATCAATCTGATTCAAACTATAAAAACTATCTGAAGACCTAGTACCGAAGGAGTAGGGCCATTTTGCCATGCAATAGTTTCACTAATAACAATTTTTTTTTTAATTTAAAATTTTTATGCACTTTTTACTGCAAACGGTTGTATGAGATGCATTTTTATGTTAGCAAATGATTTCAAGTTTTCTACACCCAAAAGTGGTGTTTAGTGGCGATTTGGATCAACTGCCTAGCATGTTGTATCTGTTTTTTGGAATACTGCCGAGAAGGATACCCATAACCAAAACCATTCAACTGTTATATGAAAGGAGATACATACACACTCTTGCTTGCAGCCAACAATCGATTTGGTTCTGAGTGTCCTTCACGTTGAAAAAATTGTCTTAAAGGCGTTTACTTGGCAAATTTGTGTTAACACTTTATCCCACAGCAATATTCAAATAACTATGTAGATAAAATTTTGAATAACTTGTTTGTTAGTTAATAGTCTTTGAGACTTGACACTTGAGACTTTTTTTCATTTCACTAAAGACCCCATACATGGGGTATGTTATAACAAATCTTAAAGAGGCCACATACCAGGTTATCCCCCTTTAGGCGATTTTTTTAAAAATGGCCCCAGAAGTGAAACAAACGCAGGGAAAAGTAGATCTTCTTCTTTGATGTCAATATATAATTACAGTTTGTAAATCTTTAATCGTTGTTTAGTAATCGGTAATCTTTGTGTTTTTCTACACTTCAGTTTCAACAGTGCTCATTTTTCATATAGATATGTTTTGATTTCAGTCTTCTTCAAAAGTAGACATATCTGACGAGTCTGTAGAAAACCCGTTATTTTTGTTCGACGAGAATCTGAATATTGAAAACAGAATGAAACCCCTGCAGCTTCCACCTTTGACACATTATCAGAATTTTAAACCTACATCGCATCAGTTTTCTTTGAAACATTATCAGAATGAAGAAAACGAAACTTCAAAGAAGAAGAAGAAGAAAAAGAAAAATCGAAAAACAAATGTATCGATACCGCCAACATTAGAGGATCATAATCTAAATCAAGGCAGGGGAGAGGTCAAAAACAAAAAAGGGAAACGCAAGAAAAAAGCTCAAAAGACGATATTAAAAGAAAAGGAGAACGATGAATATAAATTTATTCCTAAACAAAATTCGTACTCAGAAAGCACGTTTCCTGCTACAATAAGCGATTTATTAACAGATTTTATTTCGAAACCACGAGTAAGGAGAATGTCTGTCATAGACATAACGGATTCACAAGGAAAGATTGAAAAGACGGTGGAAATTGATAAAACTGAAGATAGTATTATTGACAAATCTTCAAATATTTGATGATGCACAAATTTTAGCCGTTTAATTTGAATTTTAAGTACGTTCTAGTTCGATCATACATTTGAAGATGTTGTCCGGAGTTTATTTCTCCTCTTCGTGGTCTTGTAGTCAAACATATTTCTTCCTTTTGATAAATAACCCGACTGCCATAAAAAGTTAAAGATAAACCATTTGGTGTACATCCTAATTTTCATGAATTTCCAAAAGTCAAATGATGATTCTCTGGTGTGGAAATTGGTATATGAAGAATATTGTTTGGACTGTTCTAAGCAAGAGGCTCAACGGCTCCATAAAAGTTCGTTGCTTTAAACGAATGGACCAACTACGCCTTAAATATGAATTTGTTTATGTTATAAACAAATGGGTCCATCACACCTTCATTTTTTAGCTCACCTGACCCGAAGGGTCATGTGAGCTATTGCCATCACTTGGCGTCCGTCGTCCGTCCGTCGTCCGTTAACTTTTTCAAACGTTAACTCCTCCAACACCATAAGTCCAACTGCAACCAAACTTGGTACAGTTATTAATTGGTATGGGTGCTACAAATCTGTTGTTTGGATTTTTGATTCGTATAAAAACATGGCCGTCATGGCTAAAAATAGAACATAGGGGTAAATCGCAGTTTTTTGCAAATAAGTCAGAAACGGTCACAGATATCAAAATTCTGGCATAGGGTAAAAGTGTTCAGCACCTCAAGATCTACCTGCCCTGAAATTTTGAAGAAGATCCAACGACCCATGTAGGAGTTATTGCCCTTTTTTTGACATTTTTGGCTTTTTTTATGTTATTATTTAAAAAATCTTCTCCTCTGAAACTACTGAATGGATTTGGATAAAACTTAGCATGATTGTTCCTTAGGGTATCCTGCACAAAGTTTATGCTTCGATTTTTGATCCGTCGAAAAACATGGCCACTGTTGCTAAAAATAGAACATAGGGGTCAAACAACAGTTTTTTTTATGTTATTATTTCAAAAATCTTCTTCTCTGAAACTGCTATTCAAAATCAAATGAAACTTGGTAAGATTGTTCCTTAGGGTATCCTGCAAAAAGTTTATGCTTCGATTTTTGATCCGTCGAAAAACATGGCCACTGTTACTAAAAATAGAACATAGGGGTCAAACAACAGTTCTTCGCAAATATCTCAAAAATCATTAGGTTACGGCAAATTCTGGCAAGTTGAAACTGTTCAGCATGATGAGAGCTACCTGTGTACTGATTTGCGTGAAAATCTGTCAACTGATGTTAGAGTTATTGCCCTTTTTTGACATTTTTTGGCTTTTTTTTATGTTATTATTTCAAAAATCTTCTTCTCTGAAACTACTATTCGAAATATAATGAAACTTGGTAAGATTGTTCCTTAGGGTATCCTGCAAAAAGTTAATGCTTGGATTTTTGATTAGTCGAAAAACATGTCCGCCCTTACTAAAAATAGAACATAGGGGTCAAAATGCTGTTTTTGCTTATTTTTTCCTGAATTATAGAAAGAAAATGAAGACGAAAGCTACTTTCAAGGTAAACATGGTATCCCAAGTTGAATGGTGATGATGAAAGTTTGTTTTGGACGGCCATTTTTAAAATGGCTGCCACTTTCCCGCCATTTTTTACACTTGCTCGGATTTCAACAATATTTCGTTTTTAAAGTAAACATGGTATCCTTAGTGAATGGTGATGATGAGATTTAGTTTAAAGTGCATTGTTTGCCAGGTGAGCGATTCAGGCTCTTGAGAGCCTCTTGTTAAAATATACATTTATAAAAGTCAGTTGTTTTATTCACCAGACTTAGACTTATTGTGTTGCAATCATTGTGTTGCAGTCATTGTTGCACTGTACATTATACGGTTCTTTTATTTAAATTTTTACTGGAAAGAACCATTCATTAAACATCTGAATGTGTAAGTGCGTGCAACTGACGTATATATGTATGAAAAACCTACGTATTTTACATCTGCAAAACAGATGTAAAACAGATTGAATATCATAATAAAGGAGAATATATATTTCATCCGTTTTTTGAAGTGGTTTAAAACTCATGACATGAATATCACTCGTTTACGTCTGTAAGGTTAACGCATGTTTAAATACAGATACTCTTTCAGTTACAAGTGCGTTATGGAATTTCTCCATCTGAGATAGTTAAATTTTGATTTTCAACACGCGAGCTTTAGCGAGCGTGTTAAAATCTAAAATTTGCAATTATCGAGGGTAACTCACGAGTAAATTGAAAGAGAATCTGTTTCTCTTATGATATTCAACAAAAACCTCAAGAAAGTGCCATTGCTGCGCATTTTGTGTACATGAACGCCATTTCGAAACTTCTCTAGTTTATCTTTCCAATAAACGTAAACAAAACGGCTGGAATTCCTATGCATAAATTTAATCACCGGGAAGTGGTTAAAAATATTATGTATTTCTATCCCACCCATTGCAATATTATATGTTCACTCCTAGTTTTTATAGGAGTTCGTGTTGTTCATTGTTGTTTTTTAGTTTTCACTGTTTATTTGTTGTGCTTGTGGTTGTTCATTTGTCTTCCCGCGTTTGTCTGTCCAATGGATTACGTATTTTTGATTTGCTCCTTAGGTATATTCGTCTTTTTTATATAATTCATAATCAGCTATATGAGAAAAAAAAATTGCGAACATATTTGCTACCTTAAAGTCAACAGTCTTCCACATCAATTCGTACCAAAATGGTTTCGGATAATCTTGTTTAACATAAGGCGAATAACAACAAAAGTTTAAATACATGTATTTTATTTTAAAAATATGCTTTAGTTATAACTGATTTTTCTATAATGATAAATATCTGTAAGGAATGGGAAAATGATATTGTCCTGATCTTGAGTTTCCGGGTGAGCCTTTAGTATTTCTCGGATTTTGTCCAATTCCTTTGTTTTTTGGCTTGGTTCAAGTTTTTGTATTGAGCTATGTGTTGAGAAATGGCGTAGCAAGAATTCAACATCTCCCTGTAATCCAATGATATACATGTAAATAAAAAAATATTAAAAATATAGTAAGTATTAAAAGAAATAATTAAAATTAAAAGTGTTATTAATTGTAAAATTTGGAATAATCAAATATTTGTGGAACAAATGTTATAGTCGTTAATATGGTTACAAATTTAATGGGAATTCCTGTCCGTTTCCAAGAATGGAAGTAAGATATATCAATTGGTGGCATAAGATCGTAGACAATTGCGAATATATCCAAAAATAAAACTCAAATCTGTGTGAATATTGCTCATATTTATTTATAAATTAAAATATTAGTTTTGTTCGTTGTAAATTGTTATTTATTTAAAAAATAATATAGTACACAAGATGAAGAACGTCAATAAAAGAACTTTTCACTGTCAAGATTATGTTGTAGTTTTGCATGGTTTAGTCTCTTTATTCATAATCCCCACATATAGTAAATCGAACAAAACCTGATAACAACTTCCATGCGAACAATGCGTATTTCTGGATTAAGCTTCATCACCTAAACTCATGATCATAACTTAAGAACGTTAAAAATACTAACCAAAATAGTGTGAGCAAGAATAAAACGGGCCTGAGCAGAGTAACAGAAATCTAGCCTAGGTAAGGTCAAGTTTGCTTCGAAGGGGAATTGACATCCTATTTTTATATATTCAGAATATTATCAAATGAAAAATGTGTTTAAAAATCAAGTCAACGCCAAACCAATGACTGCTGTAGTGGTTGTAAGATAAAACCATACACGTGTACCAAACTCCATTTGCACAATATGTATTTTTGTATTAAACCCATCAGGTAAGTTGACGACCAAAACTATTGAACCAACATGAGTACAGTAAAGACAAATGTTGCATATAAACTTATCACGAAAAACAACTTGTTTACACTACTCATCCCCATATAATCATTCCTAATTTTCAATAATTCGCGCCCGCTACACCACCTCCGGGACTGAAGAGTTGTGCGAAAATTCAACTCCATTATTTGAACTTTCAAAGCATGTGGCAAGTAATACTTGTATAAAAATAAGTTGTATCAGTCTATACAAACAATTAAAATAAGACACCGAACGGAGAAAGATATACAGGAGACTCTCTTTAACTCAAATTCTTTTTATCTCAAATTTATTCATCAAATATAATTACCGGTATTTATCTTATATTTACTCCTGATATCTCGAAATTTTGAATTTTCAGTGACTAAAACACTTTCTTTGGTTACAATAACTAAATTTGATAATTATAAGAATTGAACTTAAAAAGTAAAGAGTTTACTTTAATTTTTACCAAAAGGCAAAGACTCCTTCCTTCCAACTGTTGCCATTTATTAATATTTCACCCGCGACTTATTAGTAAACAGAAGCAGTTTGAGGATTGATTTTAATCAGACTTTTCTTTCAGGGATTTTGACATTTTTTACGTACGCGGAAAACTGTTCCTTGCGTAATTTTCTGCTCAACAAACTGAAATCCAGGATGTTCGTCAAGTGGTGGTTTCCATTCGTGGCCATGATACCTACATGGGTCATATCTGTTTACGTCAATTACTGTAAGAATTTGGTCGATCCATTCCACTTTCCGGTCATTAAAATTCCAAAGTAAGACTGAGAAAAATAAAAGAAAAAATTCCACAACTAATTGCTCATATAATACTCAACATGTAAATAAGCAACTCTTGCTGTTGTAAAATCGATGGAACGATTAAAGCTGGCAATCATATATTTGTCATTAATTTTCGTAACAATATTTTTCAACATTTTACTGAAGTGACGTGGCGGGACTGACGCGGGACCGAGTCAAGAACAGCATTAAAATACCAGCTATTGTTCCGAAGTTTACAGTCTTACCATTCCCACACTTTTGTGGTGCTTCAGCTATAAATATTTATTGCTAGTATTATTCTATTAACCTATGCCTTTTCGTGCTACTTAATTGATACCTAGATTGCCATCAGGTTCGAGTATACGATACATCTCGTCTAATGCCTGTCTGGTTGAAAACCAATGGAATGCTTGGGCTGCCACTATACCCTGCAAATTAAAAACTAATTTACTTTTAATTGTTTACTTTGAAAACTAATATGATCAATCATTTAATCACGTACAGCATTAATCTACTGATAATTTTCAGATTTTTTCTTACTTTTGGAACAAGAAAAAAACTATGAATTGAGTATTCTGAAACACGTTTAATACCACCATCTCTTAAATGTGCCCGAACCAGGCAGTATGTTAAAATTTTCTAAATTCTGTTATGGTATTCTGCTTGTTCACAATATTCTGTTCGATATCTTCGTCATTATTTGTTCATCCTTGACCAGATTCAAACCCAAAAAGGTAAAGCAAAACCCCACCTAATGAGATAGCTATGCATGAGGAAGATACTGACCCTTACATACAATTTGAATAGGAAGCAAAAAAAATGAGCAGCGGGTATAGGACGGACCTCAGCAGGGGCCCCAGGAAGTTAACGGGTTCTGTAGAAATGGAAATGAGCATTTTACCTTTAATGTTTAATGTTGATTACAACGAGCTATTGAAGAAAATTTTAAAGAAAAGAAACTTGTGACATGAAAGTAACTCGTACGAGGGTCTCCAGACCTTTATCCAACACCTGGGGATGCACACGGTGAAAAGAAATGATTGAGTTACAGCATGGCGGGTGTCCTGCAGGAAGCAGAGACTGCTTACTCTTCTGGATCACCTGAGTCTACCCCCGGTTGTTCACATGTTTTTAGTTTTTAATTGTAGTGCATGTATTGTTTTGGTCTTGTCTTCGTTCTTCTCCGGAGTTTGTCCGTTGTTTAGATTTTCCCCTCCTTCGAATATCCCTTTGGTATTTCTTGACTTTACCTATGAACTACAGGGGGTTGCAGATTTTTCCGGAAACAACTGCTTTTACTGCTTACATTACCCTACGCCACTGCCACACATTCATTGCAGTTAATCTTAAGCTTTAAGGATACTAACGAATAGACAAGGTGATGATATACCCTCTACTACATACTCTAAATTCAGTTATTTTCGAAGATTCATTAAAAAGGGCATATTCTTGGTTTCTTAAATTCGTGGATTTCAAATTTCAAAAATAAAATGAAAAGCTGTTTTAAACCAACTTATTAAATATTTTCTGTCGGACAGATTTACTTTGATTCTATGTTCTTGGTAACAAACATGAACATTTCAATATTTTCCATTTAGTAAAGGGATCTGACGGTTTATATCTATTTGAATTGATCTGTCAACGAAATCCACGAAAATTAATTTACCATGAAATACTAAGTCTTTCACGGTAACTAAAGATTAAAGCCCTACCTTTACAGATAAATCGCCTAATGGTATTTTCTCTGTTGCACACTGCAGTGTTTTAACTTGTGGACAATTCTTTTGCAGAGTTGTCAAGAAGTCAGACATCGGTTCTGTTGCAATATACTGCACAGTCTAAAACAATGAACAGAATGTATTACGTAAAAATTCTTTCCTTTTATTTTTTCCTACTTGCTTATGATTGTTTTATGTTTATTTTGTGTTTCTTTAAATTGATATTCTATGATCTATTAAATTTAAAATTTTAAATAAAGTAAAATATAAGACCGTTAAATTTCAGACTTAAAAGGAGAAAAAAAATGTGGAGACAAAAGAACGAATACACATGTGATCGTACAATAAGTCATTGAATTAGGTAAATAAAATCTGCATTAAACCATTACCTGCGGTATCTTTGTTGTCATTTTGGTTGTAAATTTCCCAGTTCCTGCACCAAGTTCTAGTATTGTACAGTCTTTATATTGATCTACAACGTACCAATAGTAGAGTTATAAAATTATTTTATTCTGTCAAGATAAAAAAGTAATGTTTTGAGTTTTCTTTTTCCTTTCTTTTTTATGAGAATCATTTATATAATTTTGGTTTCATTTAATGTGCATGTATTTTGTATTATACCTATTTTGTTAAACAAGATACGCATATTTCTTCAAATTTCAACTCGAAATTTGAGCTCAAGGGTGAAATATTTACTTACGAATTAAAGTCGAAAAAAACTGAGTCCAAAGTTTTTAAATATCAAAAAACGTAAAGCCAAAACCACTTAAGGATATATTCTTCTAAAGTTTCAGTCTCTTTGAAATCTCGTTCGGGAATTATTTCCAAAACATGTGGTAAAAGTGGAAAATATTAATGAATTCAAAACATATTATTATCCAACTAAACTCTGTGAAAAAATTTTGTACTTACTATAAGTAGTTTTTGAGTAATAAAATTTTCAAATTTTATTACCAATCTGGTCAGTGTCATCAGCCAAAATGTTGAGAAAATGGGTGAGGTACAAAGAAATGATTTTACCAAAAATATGTACATCCCCTATCATTTTTTTCTTTTTAAAATTCTTTAATATGTATTTTTCCAATCATTTATAACAAAGAAGTTGAAATTATATACTCTTTGTTCTTAAAAAATGAGAAAAACCCCATATTTACTAAATTGACTGCATGGTAATTTTGACACGAAAAAACAACATTTTATAAAACTTTCTTATATTAACACGGACCTATAGTTTTTTAAATTTAATTTATTCAGATTGGTCCACTTCATCTTTAGGGAAAGTATGAAAAAAAGTTTAATAGAGGACTGTTATTTTTTTCATGATAATAGCCCAAAAATGGGTACAAATTGATGAAAAATGGGAAATCATCAAAAATGGGGTACTTTGAAATGACCGTGGCAAAAAAAGATATGATTTTTTCTTCATAAATTACTTTCTTACAGTCATATAAACCCAAAAATCACGATAAGAAAAAAAGTTTAATACTAGAAATTTTTGGCTCCTCGGAGATGTACCTCCTTATCTGTTTATGTTCAACAATTGTGAACAGCTACTTTGTTGAAATACCATCCATCAATTGTTTTTTTAAGTCGAAAATATTACACTATGGAACAAAAGCCCAAAAGTGGAAAATGGTTTGCTTAATATATAAATGGTCTTAGTTAAAAGGTGTGCAGTTTTAGTTATTACTATTTTGTTTTTGTTTGATATATTGAGCTGCTGATTTGAATTTTTAAAGACAAATTGAATGAAGGAAGAACGTTATCATAACTGAGTCAAAATAAAAAACAACAAACAAAAAAAAAACAACAAACAAAAACCAAAAAAAAAACAAACCAAAAACCAAAAAGAAAAAAGAAAAAAAAAGAGTAAAATAAGTATATACCGCACTTCTGTTCCAATCCAAGCATTCGTTTGACTTCATCCGTAGTTTCATCTGTATAGTCCGGTCTGTAACTGTCATAGTTCTCACTCTGCAGTAGAAATTCAGAAGACAAAATTAATTCTAATACATATGGCGTCCCACAAGTCAAACGATATACCTTCTGTAATATCCACTTTTAGCAAATTAGCATTGAGATTTTTAAGTAAACACAATTAGTGCCAGCATAATATCTTTTTTCACACGAAATTGTTTACCTTCACAAAGAAATCATGCGATACAACCACAATAGCTGGTACACACATTTACGTAGCTCGCGCCAGCTTGATTTATGAATGACGTGTCGGTTACTGGTAAGTCTGTGAAGCAGTGTTTTATCAATAGTTTTTGTGTAAATAATGAATTATGTAATTTGACTGTACAAATGGTTATCTTATAAAAATAGTTTTATTTTATTATATTTGAAATATGCTCTTAAAGGGACAGATTGCAGCAGAAATTGAACAATCAAACCGATGTTGGATAAATAGAACAACTCAAATGAACAATTAGAATACTATTTAGACAATGATTCCTATTTCCAAGGGCAATAGAAATAATTCATTGGGTTTATAGAGTTGTGGTCATTTATACAAAGGCTTTGCCTTCATATTCGTAAATTATACCTCTCTGTCGCTCGGTATAAAATATTCGAATATAAAGTCTCAGTCCATGTGTAAATGACCACAACATTATAACGCCCATAAATTATTTCTCAAATATTATAGTACAATAGAGATGAGGGGTAAATAAGACTAAAACCCAATATAAGCAGATACCAAAAGCACAAAAAAAAGGCATCAACGAGTAAAACTCGTAGTAAATGGTACAATATTACACCTCCCCCCCCCCCCCCCAAAAAAAAAAATAAAATGGTGTAAACAACCCTAATCACAAGAAGTACCAACAAAAAATGGAACAGTTAAGGAAAGGGTCCTCGATAAATAAACAAACTTTTTTTAATAGATTTTACATATGTGTATATGTATACCACAGCCGTGAAAATTCGAAAATGAACTGCAAAAATGATATTCAATTTACTCATATTATCAAAATGACGAATGAAAGTTATTATAGAGCTGCATGATTTTTAAAAAATAAGCATATATATATTTTAAAAAAGGATAATTTTTTTCGTCTTATACTGCTTAAGAAGCAAACTACAATATACAGTATTGAAAATGACGATGCTGGTTTTATGTATACACGAGAAATTAATTGATTGATTGATTGTTTGTTGTTAACAATAGGAAAGTTGAAGTCATCATGTTTGTCATAAAGTTTTGTCTTCAAAAGTCCCTCCTTGTCTATTTCAAGAAACAATTCCGAATATGAAGCCGAATTCGATGTATCTGTAGTATCCTTAATTTCAAGCTCACTGGGGTAGATGAGATGCAGAAAAACTTGGAATTTGTCGTTATTAACGACAACACGTCATCTATATAACGAAAAGTGAGAAATTTAAGGATTGGACTAGTTTCTTTTTATTTTCACGTATTACCCCTTGAATAAAGTCCGCTTCATACGAGCACGGAAACAGATCCGTGAGGAGAGGAGCACAGTTAGCGAATATTGAACGCTAAACGTCCTTTGGCAAATATTTTAACGCTAAAGGCCCCATGGGAAATATTTTAACGCTAAAGGCCCCATGGGAAATATGTTAACGCTAAAGGCCCCATGCGAAATATGTTAACGCTAAAGGCCCCATGGGAAATATTTTAGCGCATTTTCAGGACAACAACCGGTTCAACATTACATCCTGATAATTCAGAAATAACGATAGGACCGGACACGATAGGACGGAACACAAAGGGAACCAGTTTTGACTGTCACTGGGTGGATAGTTGGGTAGTGGCGGCATTTAATCCTTCCTTTTGAAGCGGTCATTAGCTTTCTCTTTCTCGAAACCTACAGAATGGGTCTTAAAAGTTCAGCCGTGATGGTGGCATTCCTGTTGTCCGGATTTTTTTATTTATCAACCCTTACAATACTGAAACTTTACTGAAGAAGCAATAGAACAATGTTTTTATCTTTCTAATTTTATTGTGTGCTTTTAAATCAACGGACGGAAAATATCAAAATCCAGTTCATAAACATCCAAACGATCACGATCGGGACTGGTTCCAGAACAAAAGATACTGAAAACCGAAAACCAGATTACACATTATACGATAATTCGTTTTCATACGAATATCTGTGAGGGGGGGACACTTTATACACACACATACACATACACACACACAAAATAAAAAACGAAAAAGACTTACGTCAGTAAAACCTTTCTTTACGCTTTCAGCTAAAATGGTTGAAACTTGTTCTGACATTTAATATATCAGTATATTAACCTATTAGGACAGGTAAATCTATAACACAAGGCTATAAATACATGAGATTACACAAGTACTGATAAGAATACCACTGTTGATAAAATAACGATTAATATCCTCCTCATACATTGTCATAAATTTGCGTTATTGCAGAATGTTTAAACAGACGAATTTTCTGATGAAACAACTATTGACATATGTCAGTCTGAGGCTGAAATGTGAACTCGGTTTTTCTATATGTGTGTGTTTAAAGGGACAATGATTTTTTGTACATTCACATAAATGTATTTTAGTAAACGCAAACAGTAGTATGTCAATAACTAATAAACTTCAATTATAATTAGATTAAATGTTGCTGACCTCAAAAACGCCCGTTGTTTGATCGAACAAAAACACGCAAATAAGGCAAGTTTATAATACTGTCGGGATACATACGGGAATAATTGGGGATAAATGGAAATTCACAAAAAGTAGTGGACTGTATAAGATTTAATTTACAAACATTACCAAAATGAAGATGGAAGGGCATCATCTCTAGTTAGAAACGTATATGAATATTGTACAGCAAAAGTAATCTATCAGGAAATTATACAAGAGTGGGAGGGGTGGAAAGGGTATTGGGAGACAGGGAGAAAGGGGGCGGGAGAAAGGAGAAAGGGGGCGGGAGAAAGGAGAGAGGGGGCGGGAGAAAGGAGATGAGGGGCGGGAGAAAGGAGGGAGAACTATCAAAGGGAGACGAACTTTAATGTTGAAAAAAAAATAAAGAGGTAAAAAAACGAAAAAACTGGATACTAAATGTTCTAATAAATGGACAAATCTTTGAAAAAAGGCAACATTTATATTTCCCAAACCATTTTTGCCATTTCCGATCATTTCTAGAAATCATCCTTTCAAAACGGAATTACCTCTCTGTTACGTTTTCCTTTTTAGCTCACCTGGCCAAAGGCCATGTGAGCTATTGCCATCACTTGGCGTCCGTCGACGTCGTCCGTCGTCGTCGTCGTCGTTAACAATTATACAAAACTCTTCTCTGAAACTACTTGACTAATTAGAACCAAACTTGGTATGAATGTTCCTTGGAGTACTCTGCATAGAACAGATGTGGGGATTTTTGATTCGTCGAAAAACATGGCCATTGTTATTAAAAATAGAACATAGGGGTCAAACAACAGTTTTTCGCAAATATCTCAAAAATCATTAGGTTACGGCAAATTCTGGCAGGGTGAAAGTGTTCAGCATGATGAGAGCTACCTGTTTGCTGATTTTCTTGAAAATCTGTCAACTGATGTTAGAGTTATTGCCCTTTTTTGACATTTTTGGCTTTTTTTATGTTATTATTTCAAAAATCTTCTTCTCTGAAACCACTATTCAAAATCAAATGAAACTTGGTAAGATTGTTCCTTTAGGTACCCTTCATAGAACTGGTGTGGGGATTTTTTATTCGTCGAAAAACATGGCCGCTGTTACTAAAAATAGAACATAGGGGTCAAACAACAGTTTTTCGCAAATATCTCAAAAATCATTAGGTTACGGCAAATTCTGGCAGGTTGAAAGTGTTCAGCATGATGAGATCTACCCGTGTGCTGATTTTCGTGAAAATCTGTCAACTGATGTTAGAGTTATTGCCCTTTTTTGACATTTTTGGCTTTTTTTATGTTGTTATTTCGAAAATCTTCTTCTCTGAAACTACTATTCAAAATCAAATGAAACTTGGTAAGATTGCTCCTTAGGGTATCCTGCAAAAAGTTAATGCTTGGATTTTTGATTGGTCGAAAAACATGTCCGCCCTTATTAAAAATAGAACATAGGGGTCAAAATGCTGTTTTTTGCTATTTTTTCCTGAATTATAGAAAGAAAATGAAGATGAAAGCTACTTTCAAGGTGAACATGGTATCCCGAGTTGAATGGTGATGATGAAAGTTTGTTTTGGACGGCCATTTTTAAAATGGCTGCCATTTTCACGCCATTTTTTACACTTGCTCAGATTTCAACAATATTTGGTTTTTAAAGTAAACATGGTATCCTTAGTGAATGGTGATGATGAGATTTTTTGTATGGAGCATCTATGGAAGGTCCTTTAGGAAATTAGCATAAATCTTCCCGGTCCGTGAAACAAAATGGCCGTCATGAGCATTTACATGTTCTGATTGGTCGAAATTTAAAAGTTCTTCTCCTCTGAAACCGTAAAGCTAAATGAACTGATTTTTGGTATGGATGATCTATGGAAGGTCCTTTACAAAATTTGCATAAATCAGCCTGGTCCGTGAAACAAAATGGCTGCCATGAGCATTTACATGTTCTGATTGGTCAAAATTTTAAACTTCTTCTCCTCTGAAACCTTAAAGCCAAATGAACTGATTTTTGGCATGGAGCATCTATGGAAGGTCCTTTAGGAAGTTTGCATAAATCTTCCTGGTCCATGAAACAAAATGGCCGTCATAAGCATTTACATGTTCTGATTGGTTGAAATTTAAAAGTTCTTCTCCTTTGAAACCGTAAAGCCAAATGAACTAATTTTTGGTATGGAGCATCTATGGAAGGTCCTTTACAAACTTTGCATAAATCTTTCTAGTCCGTGAAACAAAATTGCCACCAGAAACCTCTATATGTTCTGATCGGTCGAAATTTAAAATATTGCAACAAACTTGGTCAAATAGTTGATTAATTGTCCAATGAAAACCCAATCCAATGACTCCAGGTGAGCGATACAGGCTCTGGTGAGCCTCTTGTTAAAATGCCCCCATCATTTCCGGTTTGCCTTCACATGTGGGTATCTGTTTCTTCTAAGTATTTGGCGATCTTCTACAAATTTAAAAAGAAGGGATGCTGACAATGTCAGAGAGATACACTCCCTCCTCTAAACAATATTACATGTACTTAACGCGTTTTCCAGGTCATCTTAAAATATTTACGTTATCCACTTGACCATACAAAGTAAGGTGTTCTCGAGGACAGGGAAAAATAGAGATGACACAATAAAAAACCATGTCCTCATACATGACCATACATATCAAAAATGAGTTTCTTGACATTGGGGCATGCACTATGCACCATTGACAACATTCCAACATTGTGTATTAATTTGCGTACGAGTCGGAGGCAGGCCTTGTTCGTAAAATCAGTATATACTTTAATAAAGACCTATGCCACCTATATATGGTCATTTATTAATTCAAATTTGTATTAAAATCGATTGATCTGACAAAAGACGGTTGTTAAGGTGGGAGATGGAAGCAGAGGGGCGGGAGAAAGGAGAGAGGTACCCCCCTTTCCACCCCCTCAGAGTGTCGTACAGGGAGATATGAAGAAGGGCAAATGGGAAATAAAAATGTCATTCACGATGAAAGAAAAATAAAAAAATGTATATATATCAAATTGTACGAAACAATGACCTTCCAATGAATCAAAACTGCAAAAACGTTGCACACTGTACCATCATATACAAGCTAACAATAAAAAAAAAAAACATAAAAATCCAATTTTACAATACCGATTCTCATTACCTAGTGTTTCGTTACCGGCGTGAAATTGGTAATTTAAATTAACTGTTATAAAAATGTAAAAAATTTTTGGAAAACTATGGAGTATCTCTCTCTGTAATATACCTGTTCTTAGGTGGTTTTGACTTTATCTTTGTGTGTGACATTTTTGGCATTTGAGTCTGGTCGTGAACGTTTTGGGTGTATTGTTTTTAGCTTTCAATATTTTAGGGCTTGTGCTCAACTGATGTGTCGTTAGTTGATCTAATGTACACATCTTGTTCAACAAACTTGGCCCGGTATATTCTTTAAAAAAAATCTAGAAATGTTCTAATTTACATGCTTTGCTCCCAAGGTCTGTTTGGTCTCATAACTTAATACGCAACATATAATGAAATAGTTGAGAAACTGAGAAGTTTCAAATTATGAACGTATATTCAGCAAATTGTTTCAAACACCAAGAATAGTCCGAAATTACTCTGACGTCTGCCAACAGGTGGGGCACTAATAACTGGAGCATTGGTAATACGATTGTTTTCCCCGGTCACTCCCCATGGTAGGTGGTGGTGTAACCATGTTTAACTACCAGGGGTTTTATGACACTATGTCAACATAGGTCAGCTGATAGCCATTGTGTATAGGTAATCGGTAGTCCCCCTGGCGCCTCAACAAAATATTATAGAATACTCTGTAGCCAAAGTAATGCCACAAAGTAAAAATGTATATTCTAGTCATGAAAATGTAAATACAAGTTGGTGTAATAAATGTATGTTTAATTAGAATGATTGTTTTTTGTATAAGTGGTAAAGGTTATAAATGAATAACAGAGGATGGAACCTTTACACAAATGAGTATAGTATACAAAAAGTCTGTAGTATTTTAATCTTGGTATTTGTGAATTACAATTAACAAAAGACAAAGAGAGACAACTCTAACAATTTTAATCACTTTGTGATTAAAGGAAGGACTTCAACATAGTTTAGAAAATAAAACAACAACTCTTGATCGTTGTTCTTCATATCATGGTTATTCGTTCAGTATTATTTGAGGGTCTTCTTCTATGAGTATTGCAATTAATGAACGTATATTCAGCAAATTGTTTCAAACACCAAGAATAGTCCGAAATTACTCTGACGTCTGACGGCCTTTTTGTGATATGCTGGAGCCGTTGGAATGAAGTGAAATGAAAAAATGGTGGGTTGAAGGGAATAAAGCTTTCGTTTGTGGTACAGGGAGATTGTTAATGAATAAAATGTACATATTCTTAGAGAAAAATGAATAAGGAATCGATTGATTGGAAAAATTGTAACGACATATTTTTTCTCCATACTGCAGTCCTTAGACATCTACTGACTCTCTGCTTCCATATATAATGGTCAAAATCAGATAATGGTTAGCTAATCAAAATTGAAGAAATTTGTCCGATATATAATAAAAGCCTCTGTATGTGAATTTTCTTTTTTATTCCATTTGATTGATGAATTCCTAAGTTTAAAAATCCCTATAATCCTACATTTATAATTAACTTTTTACATATATGATACCAGATTGTAATTGCTTTCATTAAGATATGGCGTCTTTTAGTATACTAAATTCTGATACAAATTTTGATGATATTTTAGGATTTTATGTATCTAGATTTTTTGTTTTTTTTTTTTTTTTGTTTTTTTACATTTAACGTTAGACATCACCGAGTTGTTACTTTAGGTATGGTTAATGAAACAAAATATTCGTACCACAATTTCTTTGTTATAAAATATTTGGAGATTCTGTTGGAATTTGGGTTCAACTCCATCAAGCAGAAATGACCTTTCCCTGGATTTTGGATAAACTGTTAAGCCCAATTGGTTCCATCGCTCCTAATGTTTTGTTTATTATTTCAAAAGTTTTGATCAAGAAGTATCATTCAGAAACGTTCTCATACGCAAGGGATTTGGCATATGTGTTTATTCTGAAAATATTTACTTACTATTACATGAAATGAAATACGTAAAGATCACAACAAAATGTAAAAAATTAAATGTTTTATTGATAAACATATTATATAACACCAGCATCACATCTGCTAAAATTGACAGAAACATGTAAAAAAAATAATAACTATACAAAAATATATTTATGTATATAACATCATTACTTACCTTTGATTTGATGTAAATATATTGGTATATTTCCAGTTTTGTAAATTAAAATTTTCAAATGTGTCAAAGTTTTAGGGACACACTAGTTTGAAATTTTTAATTTACATAATGGGAAATATAACATATTAATGCATTAAAATTCAAAAACTAAAAACAAATATAAAAAAATTACAACACTTCAATGGTATAATCAAAATCTAGAGCCTTCTTAACTTAAACATTAACTATCTATATAAAAATAACATTTGACTTGTTTTTTGCAAAAAAACAAATAAAATAAAAAAAAAATCGTTTGTTTATATTCACGAATAAATTTATTTAACGAATGAATATAAATATTTATTCTCCAGCGAGAACCTACACATACCCGAGCCTATTATTATTCTGTCAAATAAATATAAAAATTTATTCTCAAGAAAAGAAACTACACATATCCGAGCCTATTATTCTGTCACTTAAATATTAGTTTCATGAATAAACACAAATACTTATTCTCAAGAAAAGAAACTACACATACAATGTATCTCAGCCTATTATTCTCTCACGTATAAATCTATTTAACGAATAAAATATAAATATTTATTCTCAAGAAAAGAGACTACACATATCAGAGCCTATTATTCTGTCACGTATACAAGTCTAAGTACTCTAAGCCGAATGACAATTCTAGACAACCAGCTTATAAAACAAATGTCTGTATTTTAAACTCCATCAGTAAGGTGATCATTTCAGTCAGTTTAAAGGATAGACGGATACTATCTATGAACTGCACCTGGAAATACATGTAAATGAATTAGGTTATTTAGAAATATCTAGCCCTAAATATAGACATACCTTAAGCTTAAATTTGACACCAAAGGAATTGTATAAAAACAATTTGAATAGTCAAATTCTGAAGTAAATATTTTAGAGAGGGAATACTTAAAACATAGTTTCATACAGAAGGAACATTACTTTTATTGCTCTTCATCATCTAGAAGTCACTGCAAAGCCTTCAAAAAAGAGAAAAGACTTTGACCCAAATACCATTTCAAAACAAACCCAATAACTGGTTTGAGCGGAATTCTTTATTCTATTTACAGATGGAAAATATAAATATACTAACCTATGAGCAGATTTTATTGTCAGCGTTCATACTGTCTTTCCTTTACCACCGTAGGAACACACAAGTTCCTATTTTATTGGTATTTTCACCTTTAATGTCACATTTTCTAGTCACATCAGTTGATTTCCTAGTTAAAGTAGGACTGGGTAACTCTTCCAGTGTTTTTCCTAGTCACTACTACACGATTTGAATTCCAGCCTCCGGGACGATACCTGAAAAAGGCCAAATACATTATTCTTCAAAAAATATGATCAAACTTTATTTTGTTTTGTCATTGGTTGCATTTTGTTTTGTACGGTTTTTGTTTTTTATACATTTTAGTCATTTTTTAGTCACCAGTTCCATATATATTGCTTGTACTATATTGTCATAAGATTCATCTTTTAATTATTACCAAATAAATTGGTTCTGAAGCTATATATCGTTATCGGGTATCGGAATAACTGGAAATCTGAAGAATATAAAATTTACATAATTTGTTATTAACTTTTATGGATTAAGAAATAAATAAACACATAAAAGTAATTTTTATTAAAAAAAAGATAAATACAACATCTTGAAATTTGTGATCTTACCACGAGTAGGCGGAACAGCATTAAGGTCCATTAAGTCTTGTCTGGTACTGTGGGAGATCTGTCTCATTTATATAAGATGTGACCACCCATATCTTCTGTGCTTTGGGGGAACTCATATCATAGTGAACACTCATATTTAACTTCTCATAATTTGGGAGACCTCAGTCTGAAATAAACACTGGCTCCATCAACAATAAATATATCTTAAATATATACATTATATGGACTTGTTTGTACATATTATCAGGTTTTCTGCAAACGTATATCGTAAAATATCAGCCGCGAGACACAATGTAAAGCTTTTTGGGCGAGTGAGCGTAGCGAACGAGCTAAAAACTTAATATTGCGTCGAGCGGCTTATATTTTACAATATTTGTTTGAAGAAAACTTGATGATAAATTTATCGTATTGTTAACTAGCAATCTTAATGGAATTTCTTACTTTTCAATGGTCATCCGCCTATAACCGGATGTTTTCCTGATATATTCGGGTCAACGTTGGGTCAAACATTATGACGTCGCTGATATATTCGGGTCAGCTCATATTAGGATCGGGTCAACTCTTAACGACGTCACAGTGCCGAAATACGGGAAATTGTGAAGGCCTCAGGCATGAGGAAATACGATAATGTTGAATGGTGTATGTATCTTTTGAGGAGTTATGTGTGTAGTGTTAAAGGCCGAAAACTAGTTATGTCTGCAGTGTTATAGACCGAAGGACGAGTTATGTCTGTAGTTTTGAATGCCGAATGACGAGTTATTTCTGTAGTTTTGAAGGCCAAAGGACGAATCATTTCTATAGTGTTGAAGGCCGAAGGACGAGTTATGTCTAGTGTTGAAGACCGAAAAACAAGTAATTTCTGTAGTGTGGAAGGCCGAAGGACCAGTATGTCTTGTGTTGAACGCCGAAGGAAGACTTATGTCTGTAGTTTTGAAGGCAGAAGGACAAGTTTTATCTGTAGTGTTATAAAGGACATAAAGGCCGAAGGAAGACTATGTCTGTAGTGTTGAGGGCAGGAGGACTGTAGTGTTATAAAGGACGTAAAGGCCGAAGTACGAGTAGTTTTAAAGGCTGCAGTATTAAATAGAAGCTAGCGTTTTAAAAGAAATTCTAAATTTTAACTATGTAAGTCAATGTTTAAAAAAAATAGTAGCCTATAAAGAGCAAACAGTAGGCGAATTTATTATTCGTATGATTATTTATTATTGTTATTAATAGTCATTCTCCAAGCTTAAAATCTTTGTTCAGGACAGCTGACATTTAATTTGAACTTGCAACGATGTAACGAAACTATTTCATAAATTAAGTTTGGTGGAAAATATTGCAAAGAAATTTTGTCGACTGAGATAAATCTACATATCCTTTCATTATTTCTTTTAGTTAGTATATGAATGAGTACTTACGTTGTCCACATTGTGTCCAATGGTTATTTTAAATTTGCCTTTCAATGCCTGTTATATATAATGCCATCAGATGCCTTGGAATGGGTAATTTCTGTAAGACCTGTCTTATTGGGATAAATTCTAGAAAATAAAAAACAAATCATGTCATACATTTATAAACAGTCATATGATAAAAAAAACTGCAAAAAAAATGTCTTTCAGAAGCTCTTTTCATGTAAATTTAAGCAATCCTTGTATTTTTTTTTTACCCTTAAAATCGTCACTCTAAAGATTTAGAAAATATGAAAAATAAAAGCCTCAACCTGTATTTCCAGAAGGTTACTTATAGTTTACATGTTTTAAGAAAATAAAGATTTAAAAAAAAAACAAAAACAAAAACTATGAAATCTAAACCCTTATCTACATCACCACTAAATTAATGCCCGTTTACTTACTGTAATTTCCAAATAAGTTGACAGGAGTAAAACTTTCTTTGGAAATATATTTTTCAGCTCTTTCTAACTACGTTCTTTTATGTTTATATATTAATGTTTCTATAATCTGTCTTTTCTTTAAATTTTTTTTCTTCTTTGTTTTTATTTTAATACTTCTTATTTCTGAAACAATAAAGTTTTCATATATCACATCTATATTTGTACGTGTGATATGTGTAATGTTAATATTACGATTGACTCAATATTTTTTAGCTTACAGTTTTATAAAAGAGAATAAGGCTGGGGTAATGGCCAAAAAAATGGTGATTAGAAAAATAATGATCTAAAACATATAGAACAAAGAATAATTCAAAATGGATAAAAAAAATTAAAATACCGATTAAAGTAAATTATAACTCTGTAGAAAATAAAAGAAAGTTACTCTGAAATCTCTAAAATATAACCTTTTAAAAAAACTTTCACGTCACTTATATCTTATAATCTTAACAAACCAATCTTTTGACCTTAAACTTTTAGCATCACAAAATTTTACAAAATAAACTCATTTCCATTGAAAAAAAAATGGGACAAAAATCACATTGTGTAATTGAATACAGAATTTGAGACGGCATCCAGACCCTCGTAAAATATATACAAGAAAATTTGGAATAATAAAATGGACAAATTAGTGACAGCTTTTCAACAGTTTGTTATTGAATTTGTGTATACTTCGTTACAAAATGAATACCGGCCGATCAATATCGTTATCTCACGATATTCAAATCTCAATCGAGATATCTCAAAGATGGCAGTTTATTCGATGAAGTTTAAGTTGAGATAACAAGGTTTAACATTTTCCTATATCATTTTAATAAATATATAAATAAATAACATTTTCGTATTTAATTTTTATTTTATCTTCAAAAACATCCAACAATTCTAAGCAATAAATAAATAAATACCTTTTTTGTTAGGTGCTCATCGAGCTCCCAAACAATCTTTTCTCCATTTTTGGTATCATCTAAAGTAGGATAGGCAAATTTGAAATTACAGGCAAAGAAAATACTGCTCCCATATTCTCTCACTAGGTATTCCTCTAGCTGTTCAAGACTTCCGAATGGCGCACAGAATGCTTTTCCGTAAGCAACACGAGTTCCTCCATTTTCTGACCTAGCATGACTATCAAATAACCATATTTTTCCTTCATCGAGAATAAATGTTACGCTAAAGACTCCTATTGTCGCTATTATTGGCGTTTGTTCAGTTAAAATCGTTTTAATAACTTTTTTCAGTAATGGACAATTTGTCTTACAACTTTCATCCAGTTCCACACCGGAAGCGTAACTAACACACCCAGCAAAGTGATCCATGGCCTTACCAATTGACGTAGCTTGACCTACTTGTATCAAAAAAAAGTCTTGTTCCAAGACATCGTCTAAAGCAACTCTTTTGTCTTCATGTGTTGAAAATTTATAACGTTCTCGATAAATTCGATGATTTTCATCGCCCTGATAAAGAATCTGATCGATGTCGTCAGTATTCCATGTTTTGACATTCTTTATCCGATGAAAAGAAGCAGCCGTTATGGCGATAGAAGTACACTGGTTATTGCAGTAATCTGATACGATGTCTTGTTGGCTCAAACTTCCACGGGTTATGAATTTCCAAGGAGATTCTGAAATTAAACACACAAATAAAATAATATTTACAAAGTTACAAGACCGTAATGGAAAGAATCAAACGAGTCCAATATTTAAGTCAATTCCCGACACGTTTACGATTTCATATTTCCTGAAAACAAAAATTAAGAAAACAAATCCAAAACTTTCACTTTTATTGGAGGCTCTTCTTAAGTGTCATTTTCACTACTGAACATAACAAAAATATTTAAAAATCAAGTGTCCATGTCTTCAGCTAAATAAATGAATAGTATGTACTTAGTGACTCTAAGATAATTCGCAATAAAGTTATCCTTTTATTTGTCCAAAAAGTAGTTACTGGGTTGTGAATTTTGTATTTTTATAAAATAAATAAATAAAATTAAGAATTGAAATCAAAATAATTACTCAATTCATGAATCCACATCAGTAGCATAATTAAGGTTCTTAGAAATACATGAATTAAAAATAACAATCCAAAGATACTAATATTAGATATAGTAAATTTATACTATGCTGTATACGACGCATTTCAAGGAGTTACCTCTCATCAGCAGCATTAAAACCGAAACATTTGGAAGACCCAAAACCAAACAAGAAGTACTCAACCAAAAATACCGAAATAGGAAGCCAAATTTCAGCTAAGGAGATCTACCATGTGCAATACAAAGAATGAACCCTTAGTATTTCTATTATTTTTGAATTTTGCTAAATACTGGTAATTTCTGTAACAAATCAATGAATAATCATGTCAGACAAGTCTGACGACTGGGTTGGCGAATACCTTCGGGGACCTAGGGTCCACTAGCAGAGGCATCATCCCAGGAGTTTCAAAATAACAATCCAAAGATACTAATATTAGATATAGTAAATTTATACTATGCTGTATACAACGCATTTCTCTGAGTTATCTCTCATCAGCAGCATTAAAACCAAAATATTTGGAAGACCATAAACCAAACTTATATTAAACAATGAAGCTCTTCGCAAATGTAGATAGATTACCAAAGGGTATTATCAAAATTTTCTTCTTATATATTTTTGCCATACCTAAAGCCGGCCTGAATTTCACAAATGCTGACCACCTATTGTTTTCGAACGCGTTTTTGACAATTCCAACTTCCTTGTTTTCTTCTTGAGCTGAAAAATAATAACTCTTGAAATAAACATTTTTTCCGAGTAGAACCAATAGTTTATTTTCACCTACAAGAAAGTTTTAACAAAACAAAACCAAATGCTGGAATACAGTTACATACTTCTGAGTACTAAGAGATTCCGAATACCTCAGTCTTGGAGATTTTCAATTTGACCAGTCTACGGACTTGTTAAAATAACGGAAAAATTCGGCCTTTTAGTGCTTTTTTCATTTATGAGTAGCTCGTTTCGTTTTTTGAATGAGCTTGTTTAATTTCAAAATGGTTTTTGGAATTAAATATTACGAGTTTTTTTTTCATTCTTAGTTGTTTATTTTATGTCAAAATTTACCTATTTACCTTGTTTTTTTTATATAAGGCCACTTGGAGCTAGCTATGTCTGGTTTGTTTATTTTTTGTTTCTGATTTGTATTTTTGGCGAATTCCGAGTACCATAGCTATGCCCTAGGCAAATACAAAAAAATGTACTGTAGTTGTAAAATGGCAAATATGTAAAATGTTACATAGTTTTATTCCGGCTTATCCTTAAATTACCTTTTTCTCCTTGGAGTTTATCTATTGAATGACTGTCTTTATCACCATATAAGTCTCTAGTCTTTTCCTCCGGTAATTGCTGAGTTTTCACATCTGAAAAATAATACATTATAAAATATATATTAAAGATTAGAATAAAATCAATACATAAAAACCTGTTTACCATGATATTTAACGTCCTTAATGACACAATAGAATATTATTAATTAACAAAACGTTAAATAAATTAATAATGAATATAACAGTTGTGTTTTGTTTTAACCAGACTCAATTAAGACTGGGAACGGAATCATTGTGAAGATTTTAAGTGAATAGTTTTTCAACTGGTGTATTGTTAGTCGTTGAAATTCTGTTGCAACTCCGTCAGCCAAACTTGACCAAAGTGTTACCCACCTTGTTTTTTTTATTTTTACTTTTATTTTTATTTTGTTTTTGTTTCTTTTTTTTTTTTTTTTTTTTTGGGGGGGGGGGGGGGGTTGAGGGGTGATTCCAAAGTCATAGACGCGAGCGTATGAAGGTTTGTAATCTAGAAATGCTAATCTTAAATGAATTTAGATAAGCTTATTTTATATCTTTCCCTTTTTGAAAGTACAATCGTTGGTAAAATAATCAAAATTCAATTACAAGTTATATATATTCACTATATTTATTTTAATAGCCTGAGGAACTATTCTTAGCAATATTAAACATTCTAATATTCTGTGTGATCTTTTCTTTAATCAAAGATGCATAATTTGTTTCTTAAAATGCTGCGTTTCAGATAACCATTCGTTCGATACTTTCGTTGTCACATCCTTGGTCATGTCCCAAAATAATAATAAAATTACCATGATCAAGGTAGCTAAAAGTCATCTTTGCCCGCGGAATTTAAAACCCTCACAGATATCAAAATTTATCGATTGAAATCTTAAAATTATGTCACTGCTAAAGCAATGATCACTGTGGGAGTTGATGCCTTGAAAGAGCAGAAATGAAACTTACCTTTATCATCAAATAGATAAAACTTCTTGCCATTACCAAATGACCATTGGTCGTTACTTTTCAGCCATTCTAATATATATGCACTTGTTTCTGGACTTTTCCATTTAAAGGTAGGCTCCAATTTTTTCCTTTCTTTGTCATCTTTGGTAGAATTTCTTGGTAACATATTTTGCCAATCGATATGTTCTTTTCGTAGTCGCGTTGTGCAATTTAAGATGGGTGAATTAGGCTTGATTTCTTGGTCACTTTGGATAAGCTTTCTTTGTATCGTATTTTGGCAAGGGATGAATTCGCCTCCATTTTGTGACTTTGGGCAATGTAAGGTAGGCAAGTTTTGTTTGATTTGTTGGTTATCATTCGTAAGCTCTTTTGAAGACTTTCTTTGTATAATATCTTGAAAATCGACATGTTCTCTGCGTCGATGCTTTGGGTGACGTAAATTTGGTCCTTTGTTTGTCTTTTCCTGGTAACTTTCAGCAGATTCTTTTTTTGTCTGGAAGATAACAGCTTCTAGCTTTTGTGGCTTTTGCCACATCAAGATAGACCCGTTGTTGCCTTTTTCTTGGTCATATTTAGTGAGTTCAATTTGTTTCTTTCCCTGTTCATCTTTGACAGGCTCATTTTGTGTCTTTACTTGGTCATCTCCGGTAAACCCTTTTTCTTTCTTTTCTTGGTCATCTGTTTTAGGCTCTTTTTGGCAATTGATATTTTCTCTGCGACGACGTAAGATGGGCTCTTTTTGTTTCTTTTCTTGACAATCTTTGAGATAATCCTTTTGTTCGTTTTCTTGGTTATAATTGGGAGCGCTTTTTTCTTGCTTGTATTTGCTAATGACATCTTCACTATGTTGCGGGTTTCGGTAATGTAAGAAACGTACATTTAGTTTCTTTTCTTCGTCATCTTTAGAAGGATTCTTTTCTTTCTTGTTTTCTTGTTTTTGTTGTTTTGGGTAATTTAAGGTAGCCTCGGTTTTCTCTTTTTCCTGATAATCTTTAGTAGGCTCCTCTTGTTTCTTAACTTGGTCATCTAAAGTAGGCAATGTTTGTTCCTTTTCCAGCTTAGCTTTGGCAGGCTCTTTTTCTTTCTTAGTTTGGCAAATTACAGTTTCTCGTTTTTGTGGTTTTGGGAATTTCATTGCAGGCTCATTGTTTCTCTTTTCTAAGTCGTCTTTAGGAGACTCGTTTTGTTTCTTTATTTGGTCATCTCTGCTAGGCAATTTTTGTTTCTTTTCCTGCTTATCTTTTGTCGGTTTCCTTAGCACCGTGTTTTGTCTAATGATCTCTCCTCTTTTTTGTGGCTTTGGATAATTCAAAATAGGTTCTTTTTGTTCCCTTTCTTGGTCATCATTGATATGTTGTCTTTGTATAGTATTTTGGCAGTTGACGCGTTCTCTTGGAGGTCGCCTTTGTCGGCGTAAGGTAGGTTCTATTTGCTTTGTTTCTTGGTCATCTAGGCGAACCCTAGTTTCTTGATTATTTTGGTTAATGACATCCTCTCTTTGTTGCAGCTTTGAGCAACGTAAAGTAGGCTCCGTTTGGGTCTTTTCTATGTCTTCTTTTGAGGCTTCTATTTCTTTCTCATTTTGGCAAACTGGATCTTTTCTTTGTTGTGGTTTTGAGCAATGTAAAATAGGCTCTCCCCGTTTTCTATCAGTGTCAGTAATGAAAGACCTTATTTGTTTTTCATTCTGGCAAATGACATGCTCTTTTTGTAGATCATCTGGGCGATGTAAGATTTGCTCTTCATGATTTTGTCTTTTAGTGCTGTCGGTAGGCTCTTTTTCTTTCTTACTTTGGCAAGTAACACCCATTCTCTGTTGTGGCTTTGGGAAACGTAAGGTAGGCTCTTTTTGTTTTCTATCTGTATCATCTTTTGAATGGTTTCTTTGTTTCATACTTTGGCGATTGATATTCCTTAGATGCTGCCTTGGGCAATGTGAGAAAGGCTCTTCTGGATTCTTTTCTGTTTCATCTCCCTTTGGCCCTTTTTCTTTCATATCATTTTGCCGTCCATCCATGTCCTCTTTTGAAGGCATCCTTTCTTTCATATTTAGACTAGTGATGTATTTGCTTAGTGGTTGACTTGGGCTACGCAAGATTGGCTCTTTTTTATTCTTCTCCTGGCCATCTTGAAAAGGCTCTTTTTCTATCTTATTAGATTCTTTTTGTTTTCTATCTGTCTCGTTTTTGGGAAGATTCAGACAAGTTATATTTTGGCTCTGTAGTTGCTTTGGGACATAAAAGACAGGCTCTTTTGGATGTTTTACTGGGTCATCTTTGGGTAGCTCTGTTTCTACCTTATCAGCCTCTAGTGGTTCTTTTTCTCCTTCTTCCATTGGAGGACCACTCTGTGTTTTCTTTTGGCAAGTTATTTGTTCGGTTTGTTGTGGACAAGGGCAGTATAAGCTAGTCTCTCTTTGTTTCTTTTCTTCACTATCGTCGACAGGCTGTCGTTCGTTCTTGTTCTGACAAATGATATTTTTGTTTTGTTGTTGGTTATCATACGCAGGGTCGTTTTGTTTTATCTTTGTGTCATCTTTGGAAGAAACACTTTGTTTTGTATTTTGGCAAGAGGAACATTCGTCTCGCTGTGACACTGGGCAATGTATAATAGGCTCATTTTGTTTCTTTTCCTTATTATCGCAGCATGATTCACGTTGTTGTTTGTCTTGGCACATAGAGGTATGTTTTTGTTTCTTTTCTTGGTCAACTTTAGAAGGCTCTTTTTCTTGCGTACTGGGGCAAGTGGTATGTTCTATTTGTTGTCCTTTTAGGCAATTTGTGTCATCGTTAGAAGATTCTTTTTGTTTTGTATCTTGGCAACTGGTAGGTTTGATATCCTGTTCTTCCAGGAAGAGATTGGCTGGTACAGTTTCGTTTGTTATCTCTTTGATTTCAATCTCAGTGCTATTCACACGCCTGAAGAACACGTGACAATATGATATTGGAGTTGTTGTGAGATTTTAATTGGGAGGAGAATGGTAGGTTTAACGTGTGTAGTAGGGGTCGTCTAAAATTTGTAGTGGGTGCGAAATCTTCGTATTGTCGTAAGATTTCAAGATGAAGAACAGCAATTAATACCTTTGTTTCTTTGCTTGTACTTTTGTAACGTATTTATGCCAAGAATTAATCTACTATATTCAATCTTTCATATTATCAGGTTATCATTGAGAGTAGACATGCAAATCAGAATACCACCGATATTTTCATTATAGTATAAAATTAATGGATATGGGTTTTGCGTCAGTAATACAACTTCCTATTATAATCAAACAGATCGAATCATTTATTAAAAACATATAGGGTGGTAATTGTGCATTGTTTTTTTTGTATCTCAAAATTTAATATTAAAAAGTATGAAATCAACATTCCGGCATGTTTACTTGTTACTTTCATTTTTCCCCAGCTTCGATGACATCTCGGCTAAATCTTGATGAGTGTGACAGGGTTTAGTATAAATACCGCGATTTATATTGATAGCAATGATTAGAAGACAAACAAACAAAATAAATAAAGTTCAATGCGTGTATAAGTAAAATAGGCTAGGCAGTAAGTTATTGCCTGAAAGTTTCAGGCAGTAAGATTTTTACTTGAAATCTGAGGAAGACTTGTTCATCTTTTGCCAAAGCACGATTAGTATTTTAGGTCACCTGGCATACAAATCATGCCCATGTGAGCTGAAGTCATCACTATGCATCCGTCGTTTATCCGTACACTTTTCACATTTTTATCTTCTGATCGGAAACTACTTTGGCGGATTTTAACCAAACTACAAAATGTATGGTAGCACAATGTACTCCACAAACGATCATCCTTTGGTTCGGGTTGGATGTTCGCCAGAGGTATTTATTTATTTTTTTTTTTTTTTGATTGGCCGATTTTCAAAAATCTTTTTCTCTGAAACTACATTATGACATTATGACATACTTGAAACATTGAAGGATTGATCACAGCAATCCCTCTACAAACAAGCCCCTTATTTTAGATTTAGCCGCTCAACCAAACGCTGCGGCTGATCAGTTTCTATGGATACCATAAGGAAAATTTTAAGCCAGTGAAAGTATCTTGTTAAAGTTTGAACTACATTTGTATGTAATATAGACTTAAACCTTTCACTGGTTGATATGTTAAAAGTTCAAGCCATATTATCTTTTATATGAAAACACATTAGGGACATAGTTAAAATAATATTGCATTGAGCTTTTTCAAAGTACAGATTTCAACATTTATACTCACAATTTTGACTCATTATATCCATTTCTGCATTTAACTTAAAATATTCTTTACAAAACTAAATATTTCAGCCTTAAAACTCAAAATTTCAATATTTTCAAACCAAACATTTCGACAAATTATTGATTCGACTTTTAAAACTCAAAAGGCAACCCAGCAGTCCTTATTCGGTGGTCAAGGATTTTAAAAATCTAAATTGTTTAAATACCAAGTGCAGATGTAAGACGGGAAACTGTACACTACTTTTTTATCCTGTGATAACACAATTAAATTTTCATAAAGTTTTATAATGTCACTATATCATACATTTTCGTTTCTTTTTCGTTGTTGTTTATCATTTTAGTCATTAATTTTAATGCCTGGACACATTTTTTAATATTCAATGTTAATGCATGACCAAATACAAGAATTAGCTTTATGCCTAGGATTTCATCTTAATGCCTGATCAAACAGCCTAGGCATTGGCTTATTGCCTAGGCTTTTATCTTAATGCCTGGTCTAATTTAGGCAATACGCTTACTGCCTAGGCATTATCTTATTATATAGGATTTCATCTTAATGCCTAATCAAATTGAGGCATTAGCTTATTGCCTAGGATTTTAGATTATTGCCTAATCAAATTGAGGCATTAGCTTATTGCCTAGGATTTCAGATTAATGGCTGATCAAATTGAGGCATTAGCTTATTGCCTAGGATTTCAGATTAATGCCTGATCAAATTTAGGCATTACACTTACTGCCTAGGATTTCAGATTAATGCCTGACCTTTACACTTACTAAATGTACCTAGGATCCCAGGTAATCCGAATTTTATTTATTGCGCTATCATATATAAATGAAATTATTAACTAGTTGTGTAAAATATGTTTAAAATTGCTCATTCGATACTAGATATCCAGGGCTAATAAAGATCAATAGCTGGACCAATATGGAAAAATAGGCTCAATACGGAAAAACAGGCTCAATATGGAAAAAAACAGACCCAATACAGACAGGCTCAAAATAAATATTCTACTTCCGGTAGTCAACAAAATAATCTAGTAATTTTGCGTTATTTGGGAATAGCAAATGTATCAAAGCTCCAGACAAAAATTGTGCTATTCACACTACAACAAAATACAAAATTTTAGAAATCCTAGCAGTATTTGTATACCCAGTAATAAATTTCTTATTTTACATAACTGGTTAATAAAGGTGTCATTGAATGGGTTTTTTTTCATATTGGTCCTGTATTATGTCGTCGGCCCAATACGACTATCCCTGGACATATTATCGTATTTCCCCATGCGTATATCGACCTGCAGAGGCCTTCATAATTTCCCGTATTTCGGCACTGTGACATCGTAAAGAGTTGACCCGACCCTAATATGAGCTGACCCGAATATATCAGCGACGTCATAATGTTTGACCCAACGTTGACCCGAATATATCAGGAAAACATCTGGTTATTGGCAGATGGCCATTGAAAAGTAAGAAATTCCATTAAGATTGCTAGTTAACAATACGATAAATTTATCATCAAGTTTTCTTCAAACAAATATTGTAAAATATAAGCCGCTCGACACAATATGAAGCTTTTTAGCTCGTTTGCTACGCTCACTCGCCGAAAAAGCTTCACATTGTGTCTCGCGGCTGATATTTTACGATGTACGTTATCAGAAAACCTGATAATATGTACATACAGGACCAATATGAAAAAAATCCATTCTATAACCCTATAGTATACAACTTGCACATTAATTAGACATTAAAACATTGCTAATTATGGTCCACATATTTTACACATGACTAGTGAAAACAATGTTAATGTTATAAAATTTATATATCAAAAATTAATTAAAGGCATTACCTTTAAATGGTCATTTTTATTGTTAATACTTCTTATTGCAGAATATTTTTGTCGGAATTACAAAATTACATCAACTTACGTATTTGGTTCTTCATGTCTTGAGTTTCTCTGAAAAAAAATTAAGACTTGTTGAAAATATTAGGCCCTATAGGAACATATCAAAAGGCAAAAAAAAACCAAGAGGTCTTTCTAGGAAAGCAGTAAGGACATTTCCCCCGAAAATTTTTTCCTGCCTGGATTTTCAAATTAAATTTTAACATCGTCTACGATAGAAATTGTAATTATTTAATTCTTTAAAATCAAGTTATGAATGAAAGAGGTGAAGGGGGCGTAACTCTACTACCTTATGTAAGATAGCATCGCAATTGTTGAGTCGACAGAACCGACGATGGAATCGCTTCAAAATCAAAACATTTGATAGCTATTCTCTTATGATTAAAATTATATATTGTTGCTAGGTAGCTTATTTCTTACTTTTTAAATAATAAAGTTTGTTTTGTTCTCTACAAACAATTTAATAAAACATAAAAATAAGCATTATAAATGGTCATTTGGACTTCGGCCCTCTGCTGCCGTCGTGAAGCTGCGTTGACGTCACAATAATAAAGCAAACTCACAACGTCACAGTATAAAAGTGGGTGGGGCGATGGGGTGGCCAAAACATGTGAGGCGAAATAAAAAGCAGATGCTGAAAATTTTAAGTGGAATCGTAAAGAAAATTTAAAATTTAAAAACCAATTATGCAAATAGATTAGAAAGTAAAGATATGTTAAAAATAATGGCCTTTTTACATCACCTGTATTTCAGTAAAAAAGGCTAACAAGTAACAGACAGTAGAAATCGGGTCTCATTTTATCTTTCTCTCTCCTCTCTCTCTCTTTTAAGGAATATATGAAATAAACCCCATGGAAGTGTGAAGGAACGATAATATTATTAAACTTTTTAAATCACAGAATGAAATGATTTGTTCTTGTCTATGACAATTCTGTAAAACCATAAGAGATTTACGTTAACTATATAATTTGGTAGGATTTGATTTTTTTTCTTACAACTGGGAATTGAAACACTTTGAATGTTTTGTCCTTTGGAAGCGCCTCTCTGGGTTAACCTTTATCGTCTTTATCTCAAAAAGAGAACAGAAAAATACTATAGAGTTTGTGCATTCAAACAAGATAAAATCATACTCGCTGTTTACCGTAATTACCCCAATATAAAGGACGTATAAATAATATAGCAAAATATTTGTAAATATTTATAAACAACTGTAAAACAGCCACGATATTCTAAAACGAAAGCTGATTCTACTAAGAATGCATGTACATGTATCTTTAAATGACAAGTTATATACCTGCTTCTTCCATGTCTTGTATTTCGGACAGCAACCAGAGGAACAACATGAAGAAACACATCGCTTCTTTATCTTGAACAATCTTCGGAATCTCTCGAGTAATTTTCCCATTTTAAAAGCGCTATTTAACTTTTAAATACGCACAGGTTAAAAACGCTGTGGTCTAGCTGCAGAAGATTCTGTAACTGCGGGACCTTGGGCTTAACGACGGCAACGTCATAATTAACAATCGAGAGGACCGAAAACCAAAGTCACCGGTTCCGATCTTTAAAATTTGTCAAGGCGGTCAACGTGCGTAGGTTAGTGTGTAAAGAACACAATGTCTGTAGCAATTAGGTGCATATGTAGTCTTCCATTAGGCTCTCAAAAACAATGAATATTAAAATTCATAACCTACTAATGTCTAGCAAACCCCCCTTGCGCGTATGTCATCTTGATTACTTCTTTATTCGACATTCGAAATTTGATAATCAAATAATCTAATAAGGAATCAGTAATTACTGATTACCCAATTATCGGCATTCGTAATATGTAGTTATTCCTTACTGGGCGTTGTTACTTATCTATAACCCGAATAAGGAATAAGTCACGATTTACGACTAGGAATTATTATTTTATTTACCGGATATCGTAAACTGTTACAGATTTAACTCAATATATTTTGATGTAATAAAGTTTCTTCACTGGAATTCTGTGCTATGACTCCGAAATCAGTACTGCTTGTCTATAAGAAATTTAGAATGAACTTTGATGTCTATAGGCTCATGTTCATGCAGCGGAAAGAGTATGAACTTTGTTTTACATTTGTTTTACATTTGAGCAAGTTCATTGTCTTTTAGGCAGTTTAGACCTTGTATGCTGAATGAAAGATGAAGACCTAGTAAATACAAAGCAACTGTTTCTCGTCCATTTTATTGTTTTGAAACAAATAAAACATTGAAACTAGAGACTCAGAGGACTGAGCCTGTATCGTTCACCTGGAATGAACGCCGTTTTTGTTGATGTACCTTAAAGAGAGACGTTAATTCTCACTATCATTATCGAGTGTGGTAAGCCTTGTAGGGACCAAATTTTTCCGCATCAAAATCCTTCTACTTACAGGTCAGAATATTCTAACATTTAGTGGTTCTCCAGAAGACTTTTGCATGTATTTCCCACAGGGTTTTATGTTGGTCTTAATCCTCTGTTCTGGCCATCTTGGATGAGGGATTGGCACCTTATCAGGAACGTCAGGCCATGTTTCTGCGGTTCTGTAAATTTTTGTTATGAGACATAGACACTTTCTCAAGTTTGGCTCTATTTGGCCTAGCAGTTTCAGACAAAAATTTTCTTTTAAATCAACCAGTCAGAAACAAGAATTGCCCATGGCAGCCATGCTTGTCAACCGATCATGATGAAAAAAAAATAATTCCTTAGATAATTCCTGTCAAGTTTGGTTGACAGTTTTGGCCAAGCAGTTCCAGAAAAAAAAATTAATCAACCAATGAGAAACAAGAATTGCCCATGACTACCATGTTTGTTGCCCGATCGGGACGAAATGAAGAAATTTTGTAAAGAACCTCCCATAAATGCTTCCTGTCAATTTTCGTTCGATTTGGCCAAGCGACTTCAGGAGACAATTGTTTTATAGTAGCCAATCAGACAAAAGAACTGCCTATGGCGGCTATATTTGTAGTCGAAATGAGCAAACTTTATAAAGGACCTTATATAGGCCAAATTTTATTCCATTTGGCACAGTGGTTTCAGAGGAGAAGGTTAAAATGTGAAAAGTTAACGGACGGACGACGGACGCAAAGTGATGACAAAACCCCACCTGGTTTTGGCCAGGTGAGTTAAAAAGCCATTATGGAGCATCCTCTGATCTACCGTACACCATTGAAAAAAAACTTATTTGTTATATCTATACCTTTTCAGTATTATCAGTATTGATGAATAAAAAGTTACAAAATAAAAACAAAAATTTTAGGCAGTTGTAGACATACAGTTCAGAACGTTTTTACTCCTCTGTACCAAACAATAGCAATCGATAACAAAATACAATATAAAAAACAATACCCAAATAAGCCACGAGAAGCTTTAAAACACGTTTTCAAAACCCGAGAGGAAACTTCGTTTTGACAACGCTATTTCCTAAATATCTTGCCGGCTTGTCATATTTAGTTTTAATGTGAAGTGTTTTCTTCCAGTATCAAACAATGAATTAGCCACATAGTAGGACTGCAAGTATTCTTATTGCTTGTTTTCTCTTATTTCAACTTGGAACCGTGAATTAGGTGGGGGGTATCATAAATTTCTTAAACCTTAGAATAGTTTAAATTTACCTATATAAAGTGAGAACTTCGTATTTTACACTGTTGATTCAGAACTGGTTACCTATATAAAGTAAGAACTTCTTATTTTACACTGTTGATTCAGAACTGGTTACCTATATAAAGTCAGAACGTCGTATTTTACACTGTTGATTCAGAACTGGTTACCTATATAAAGTGAGAACTTCGTATTTTACACTGTTGATTCAGAACTGGTTACCTATATAAAGTGAGAACTTCGTATTTTACACTGTTGATTCAGAACTGGTTACCTAATATATAAAGTGAGAATTTCGTATTTTACACTGTTGATTCAGAACTGGTTCTTTTAATTTTCTATTTCTTTAGTAATGGAAGATATGGTGAAAAATTCCACACTTGCCCATGAACAAAGTTCAAGCAATGGAACAGCTATTTAATTGCTGTTGCTCATCTTATTGTCATAAGAGAAACTCCGTGTAACTTCAACACCATCTGTAGCATGGGTTTCAGAGCACTTTTTTGCTGATGAATGATTTTTTTACATAGAATAATGCGTATTTGGTGACTTTTGTTGACCTTTTGACACACAATCATTTTGAATGCCTTTTTCCAATAAATATTTATCACCTCCCCTTATTTCTAACCATGGCTAGGGTGTTTTAACAGTAGGTCACTAATACAAAAATAGGTTATACAAATACACATTCATACAGATACACATTCTACACATGGTAAATTTGAAATAGATCATTAAATGTTTGTCTTGTTGACGTGCTGTTAATAATTAATAGCCATTGACACATGTACAGTTCTTTCAAAAGTTCAAAATATCTGTACCAAACAGTAAAATTATGTTGTTCCATGCTCGTACATTGTAAGCAAAATTTTGCCAAAGAGAGTGGCATGCAGAACTACTGGCAAACTTTGAAATTCATGCCCACACCCCATATCCTTTCATTTCCAAATCTCTTATTTGATGGATAAATGACTGAATGAAATGTTTACTTTAAAGCTTAGTTTATTTATAATCACAAATAATAAAACAGCGAACAACACAAAAAGTATATTTAAAACAGTTAGATATTAAAAATAATACACAACTTTGAATACACGTAATATCTCGGTAGTGTTTAAAAATACAATCAAGATTATAATAATAATGCTCTGTGTAAACAACTGAGTATAATAAAAACAAGTACTACACATGTATGTATAAAGATATATATCAAATTGCATAAAGACTACAGAGTTTATGTTAAAAAAAAAATATGGTGACGCTTATAAAAAAATATATTTTTATTGAAAAACATCACAAAGAGGTACTTTTTTTAAAGCTTATACAACACTGGGAAAAAATACAAACTGGTAAAAAAAAGTTTAATTATAAAATTTATTAATATGAGTATTATCATCTCAAAATTAAGTTTTTTTTTCTCATTTAAAAAACCTGGCCGAGCTACCTGAGAATCAATATTGGTTTGTTGCACTATTATGAAATATACTTAAGGGGATACAATACAGTTTAGATCTTGAATTGATTTTTTCTTCATCTTTTAAAAAATTTTGTTAATTTTGGTATGCTCTTTCCAAAAATGAAATAAAAAACATACCTTGCCGATGTAATTACAGAGACATAAGGCATTCTTGTACTGTGTTTTTTGAAAAAAAATAGGTATTATACATATTTTTTTAAGAATTTTGCATTGGGATAAAAATGAGATTTGTGAAGATAATTGAACAATTTTTTCCATCAGTAGGTTCTAAAGTTTATATTTAGGTATTGAAAAATGATACTAATGCAAAAGAAATAATATACAGGATATTATAAAAAAAATCCATGTTATAAGGCAAAAAAAAATTGAAAAACTACAGATTTACAATGTTTTCCAGAAAAAAAAATCATATTTCTTGAATTGATTTTTTCTTAATTTTTTTTACAGGTTTTTTTAAAAGGTGCAGTCAAACCTGAAACAGAAATAAAGGGGGGTTGCCGTGTGTTTTTCTGAGCTATGGCATGAAATCTCATAATCTCTGGGCACTTTTTTCCTTTTCTCGATTTTCCCGTAAAATTATGACGTTGTTAGATTGTGGCGTCAAATTTGAAAAATTTAAATTTTCCAGCTATATTGTGATGTGAACCATTATAACGTCCAACTTTTACTTGACAACCTTAACTGTATCGTATCCTCTTAAATAACAATATTTTAAGGATGGCTGTATGCATTCAAATTTTACATTCAGAAATATGTGTAAATCCTAAGAATCTCTTACCATTAGTCATACTATTTGGTCAATTATTAAGTGGATTTTTATCTGACCAGTCATATTTCAAATCATCATGCAGAAATAACTGGGGCCATGCACACACAGTTGAAAGTTGATTAAGAAATTTTGGAATAGTTTATACTTGTATAACCTACAGTGAGGCAGTTTTCATAAACTGTGAAGAGATTTATTTAAATAAATAAATAAGTATGTTATACAAATATAACCTGTTCCAAAATTTATAACAATCTTTATAATTTAATTTTCAAAACATTTCTGATCCAAAATTGAAGGTATAATCATTTGAATAAGTAATATGTTGGTCGTCCTACCCAAAATAGATAAACAATATAAACTATCTCACTCAACCATTAACAACCAATCAAATTGTCAATTACAATTCAAAATAAACTATTACAAGTTATTCCATCAGTACAAAAATTGTAAATTTACTTTAAATGAACTTTTCTGTTTATGTCCATTTCTTTATTGACCTTGTTCGTATTGTTTTATGTTAATTTTTGATGTCTTGTCTCAATCTGAATTTGTTTTCCACCAGTTCATTAGGAGCTGTTTACTTCATGGTATGGGTTTAAATTTATCAAAGACATTTACAAAATTGGTTTAATAAATAATTTCATACTATAGATGTTTATTTTCTTATATGTACTATATCTGAGGTCTTAGTAAGAACATAAATATTTTTAACATTTTATTCCCTTCAAAAAAAGACTATCTATAATTTTTTAGAAATTCTGTTGTGTGATGTGTATAAAAAATGATAAATCATTCTGTACTGCATGGGAATGGGAGACAATTCACACCTAAGTAATATTACATTTTACAGTACATTACTGAGTTATCTCCCCTGGGCTTTCTATAGAAATTATATATCACCTAATATTAAGAGTTATATGTTAATTTCTGTTTACTAATTTATTCTTAACAAAAAATCAGAAAAATATACAGACTTTCTAACCATATGTCCAGGGTATAATCTAGACTTAATTAGCTATTTAGAGGACTTAATTAGCTATTTAGAGAAGTGAAGACTCTTTAGGAGAACCGAATTTATCTCGGCTTAACACAGTGAAACAAGATTCACGAAATAAATAAAATGCATGTAGCAATTCAGAAAAAAAAATTCTTTTTTAATCTCATATTGTCTGATTAAGCTTTCATTACTTCAGTGGATTTTTCGTTCTTCATTTTTAGAGACTCAATCATGTTTTTTTTTAACTAACTTTTGGAGACAGCTCAAGTATAATTTGCACAATCTGAAGTATTTATTGAAAATGAAGCCATGAAGTGTCTCATTGACAAAATTTGGCACCATTTCGTTTGTCTCAAACGAACGAGTAAGATTTGTTGTCCTTGACAAAATTCTCTTCCCTTATAAAATGTAAAAACAGCGACTTCGGAACACTTAAAAAAAATTTGGTGACCTAATTCTCCATTTTCGCCATATAGATGGTTAGTCCCTGACCATAATTATACATGTACTGGTATATCACCTTATGCATGATTCTTTATTGCATACTTCATATGTAAAACAATTTTTCCAGGAATTATATAAAGAAACAAAACAAGTTAAAAAATATAAGACTGAATCTCAAAATACAAAATTTGAACACAGTTTCTGAGTTTACAGTAATTATATAAGGGATTTCAACAAATATAACTGCATTAACAAACATCAACTATCAGAGTAACTAATTTAAAATTAAAATTTCAAACAATGTCAAACACTGGCAGCAAACCAGATTTTATTTTGTTAGGGAGCAACCATTTGATTTTTAGGGGGGTTATAAAGCCAGGATAACTACAGGTGTGAAAAAAATGCAAGACCTATGTCAATCAGGTATTATTTGGGTTAAAATGAAAATAAAAATTTAGGCCATCATAGCACCTGAAAAATAACCGGGCCAAAATTTCAGCAAATCAAATATTTCATCCTAATTCCCCATAGTAATCAAATGGTTGCTCCCTTACTGTTTATATCTGCCTGTCTAAGGGCATGACAGACCACTCATCTACACAGATAGTAACAAGATTGTTGCAAAATCTGGTCGAAAACAATTATACAAAACAAAAACAAAATAACGAATTAAAGCTCTTAATCTGTTTATCAATAACATGGAATTGATATAATCTCATAACGTGAGGTAGAAAAAATTTACTTAATTATCATATAATTGTGCAACTGTTTATCGAAAGCTTTATTTCTGCCTTCTTTGAACAAATAATTTTGCCATGAAAACTGAAAATTTAAATTGTATGAGGTAGAAATAATAAATACATTCTATAAAATTGGAGAATGTTTGCTGGCTTGTTTCAAAGGTTTTAAATTATTGTTAATTTATCCAGGATCATGAAGGTTAAAATTAGTAATACATGTACATCAACAGATATCATTAATTCAAAATTTGATTTTTGATTTTTCTATGGACACATGTATGTTTTGTGAATCAAAATTACTGAGACATACTAAACTTCATAACAGTTTCTTAGTTGGTAAAGGTTAAAAATGATACCTTAAAACATATAAAACAACGAAACTTCAAAAACCAGAAACACAACCAGAAAACATTCTTAATCAGATAGGCATATAATATATATATGCCTATTGTTGTAAATTGTAAATTTTATAAATAAGAGAGGTAGATACATAATTATATAAATGAATTATATTTCCTTTAGGATATATGATATGTATATACTAGCCTTAGAAAGTTTTACAATTAAAACATACACATTTTGACCTCGCTATCTAAATTTTGAAATTTAAATTGCCTTTTTTCTCTTTTGATGTTTTTATACATTAATTTGCTTAAAAGTTGTGGTTAAAAAAATCTAACTTGTATCAAAGGAGAAAGTAGGCGGAGCTTGGCTATGGTACAATATGCCTACTGTAATGTTATTCCATAGCTTAAGCCCCTCCATCCAATGTTATTTATATCACAATACAAATATCCCACGTTTCTTACATGCAATATATTTAATTAAACTCCTGCAAAAATTGCAAAACGCTCGTTTGTTTAAATATCTTAACTCATGATATATATAATACATGTACCATCCAAACAATTTTTTTGTATAAAATGTACATGTATTAAAAATTAACCACCAACCTGCAATGGGAGTACATGTATTATTTCTTTAAAACAAATAAACCTTAGTCTACCATTGCATATTTATCCAATTTGGCGTATGATTTCTCCAAAATCTTTATATATCCGAGTTGAGAATACAGACTGTCATTGATAATAGAATGTGTTTAAAAAAAGTCCTGTAATTTTTAACAGTACAATGAAAATTTGTGACATTCTACTGTCAATATGTCTTTTACATGCAGTAAACATGAAGACATTCTTTGACTATTTTTTCTGGTTTCTTTCTTGGTGGTGTTGGCTCCTGGTAGAAGAAATCTATCAATGGAATTAGGATAATGAGTAGACCTGCGACTATAATGAACGATCCTCCAAGATAGAAAGCAATCTCCAAACTTCCTGTGGAATCAAATACCCAACCTGTAAATAAATTTGTATGTACATGTAAAATGCATGTGAAACAGTTGGACATCAAAGGTAAGTTTGTAAAATTTGTGGATATTCACTGCACAAATGGATCATGACCTGCAATGAACTTTGACCTGAGAGATACAAAAGCAGCCATGTGATTGAACCTGCTGTGACCAAACAGTTCATCACAACTGAACAACATTTTCTTGGTATAAGGAAAATTTTCATCATGCCTCATGATTTGTGAAACAGAGGAAAAAATAATGTGACATGAAAAGGAAAGTAGACAATTGCAAGTGCATGTGAACAACGATTGTTTTTAGCAACAACAAAATTTATAGACCTAGTGACAGCTTGTTATTTCAGGCCTTCTATTATAACTTAATTTCAACTGCATGTCATGTCCCAAATTTACAGGTAGAAAAGAAAGCATCCCAAACAGGTGAAAATGGCCATTTTGAATTTGTAGTGGAGTGGAAGAAACATCTCCTTGTTGAAGGTAACATTAAGAAGAAGAACAGCGATAAAATGGAAACAAGTCGTTTCGGCCATACTACCAGTTCGGCCATAGTCGTTTCGTCCATAGTCGTTTTGGCCATACTACCAGTTCGGCCATAGAATTAAAGTAGATTCGGCCATGGAATAGTTATACGGAATCTAACAAATATTTAAAAAGTTCTAAGCTCAAAATTTAAGTTTTATTTTATATATATAATAAATATTTGGAAATTAATCATGAAATTTCAGAATATTATTTATTTACTAGATGATTAATGATCAATATAAACTAGATATTGTAGAACAATCGCTTTGCCATACCTTCCAGCAGACCACATCAGAACAGCGTTCCTACAACTACTGCAATCAACTACTACAGCATCACAGCAGTCTATGGATGAAACGGTATATGGATGAACTGGTTTATGGCCGAAACGTCTCGAAAGCGATAAAATCAGTGATTGTTTGACAGGTGTAGGTTTTGTATCAATAACTTATCTTCTCATACATGTATCTTAGCAAGGATCCCTATATATATTACATAAATTTTTCAAACAAACTGCACACTTGCACCCCAAAAAATGCACCAAAACCAAAAAATATTTCTTGAAAACCACCCCCTCCCCCATCCCATCCCATCCCACAAAAGTGGCTGCTTCCTAAAATATACAAAATATTTATACTTACCTGTCAGTGGAGGAGCTGCAATACTTCCAATGCCATTGGCAAGCATTACATATCCCATTCCTGTTCCTAGTGCATCTGCACCGACAATGGCTGCCACCGCTACAACTAACAACCCCATAATGATGTTAGACATAACAGAAAATGCAACGTACAAAAATGTGAATCCACCAAAACTATGGAATGCAGTTATTGGAAAAAGGAGGCATATGGTACCAGTTATAACAGTTATGACAATGTACAGAACATCTAGCCGTAAATTTTTGATGTTGCCAAGGATACCTCCAATGATACTACCGGCAAAAGCCCCAAATCCTCCAATACTGAATACAGTTGCCGAGGTTTGTTTGTCAAGTGCAACAGTCAGAAAATATTGAGGACCAAACAATAAAATGATGACCACACCCATGTTCCATAAGATGTTATTAATAAAATAAATTATAAAAGCATAGTCACATAGAATGTCACAGGTGCTTTTCTTTTTCATTGCAAGCTTCTCTACCTCATTCAAGCTATTTCTTGGAGTATCACATTTTTTGCAAGTATCGCTTTCACCCCCTTCAACTTTTTCCTTTTTTAGCATATGCTGTGGACTACCAGGGATGGAATTTTCATCGCTTTGGATACCGGTATCTTCATTGTTCTCTGACACATTTTCTTCCTTCAGTTCAATTCTGACATCTTTCATCAATACAGTGTCTACCTTAGGACTATCTTCTTGTAATTCTACTTTTACATCTGTTAATTTCTTTTCATCCTCCAAACTCAACTTTCTGGCATAAGAAAGTAATTCCACAGATGAAGTTTTAACCAATTGTTCTGAATCTTTCTTTTCAATTTTTAAAGTATCTTCATGACCTTCATCTGTTTCCTCAACTTGTATTTCTCGCTCCTTGGCTGCAGCTTCGTATTTCCTTATCAATGTTTCAGGAACTGGTCTTAGAAGACTGGCAAACACAAAGTTTTGCATACTTATACCACAAACAATATAAAACGAACCTCTCCATCCATACTTGTCCACCAGGAAGTTGACAAGTATTGGAAATATAATGGCACCTACTCCCGAACCACTGGTTGCCAGTCCTGTTGCTAAGCTACGCTTCTTGTCATAATATAGTCCTGAGAGCACATGGGAAGGAACATAAACCAAACAAAACCCTAAACCTGAAAAATATACATACATAAGGATCAATAATCTTTTCTTAAAATTTCACATGGAACTGATCTGTCTGAAAATTTGGGGATAATCTATGTACCTGCCTTTATTCTTGTGGCACAGCATTGTTTTTTCAAAACACACAATTGCTTGTTTGCTGGTGATATGCTGTCCTGCTTTTTTTTTATATAATAAATCAATCCGGTTTTTTTCCAAATCCTTTCCTTGTCCCTGAAAATTTAATGAAAAATTGAAACTTTTGCTTTTCATCTTTCCAGAAAGCCATTGATGGATCTGGAAGATTTTAAGGTTGGGGCTTCAATTATAATCATAGTCATAAAATAAGTACAAACAACAAAAATTCCTATAAATGATATACTGTAAATATGGAAATTATTGCAATGTTTTTATTATTGCAAATATTGCCATTGGTTGAGGATCGCAATATTATGAACTCGCATTTTTTAATGCATATGTTCATGTCCGATTTATATGAGATTTGTCTCCCTTTGTTAACATTTACACAGGTAAGTTTCTGGTCATTGACTGCCTACATCTGGAGACAGGTTAATTGGTAGTTTTTAGTTGTATACCACAGAGCTGTATAGTTATTGTTTGAACAGCTATTATATATATAATATATATATAATAACATTTGAATTCTTGGTGGGTAGGAAGCACCATTAGCCTCCTTTAATGATTTACTATTGAAGATCAAGAAGTCCTATATTTTGATGTTTTTAATCTATTGATTTAAAATTAAATAATTATCTGTTGTCTACTTTGTGCAGTCTACATTTCCATTACGTATTTTTAGCTGCTATGAAGCAGTATTTGCTAAACTTCAGGCAAAGATCGGCAAAGTATAGTTAAAATTATCTTGTAACACAGAAAAACAGTTTTTATATTTTTGTTCTCAATCAATTCCCAGTTGTTCAACGCTATTGATCTAGATGTTGTCTTAGCACATCCTGACTTTTTCATTTCCGGCAATATTATGAACATCTTTTGACGGATTCCCTAAGGTTTGAATCCATGAAGTCCTACATTCCCTAAGGTTTGAATCCATGAAGTCCTACATTCCCTAAAGTTTGAATCCATGAAGTCCTACATTCCCTAAAGTTTGAATCCATGAAGTCCTACATTCCCTAAAGTTTGAATCCATGAAATCCTACATTCCCTAAAGTTTGAATCCATGAAGTCCTACATTCCCTAAAGTTTGAATCCATGAAGCCCTACATTCCCTAAAGTTTGAATCCATGAAGTCCTACATTCCCTAAAGTTTGAATCCATGAAGTCCTACATTCCCTGAGGTTTGAATCCATGAAGTCCTACATTCCCTAAGGTTTGAATCCATGAAGTCCTACATTCCCTAAAGTTTGAATCCATGAAGCCCTACATTCCCTAAAGTTAGAATCCATGAAGCCCTACATTCCCTAAAGTTTGAATCCATGAAGTCCTACATTCCCTAAAGCTTGAATCCATGAAGTCTTACATTCCCTAAAGTTTGAATCCATGAAGTCCTACATTCCCTAAAGTTTGAATCCATGAAGTCTTACATTCCCTAAAGTTTGAATCCATGAAGTCTTACATTCCCTAAAGTTTGAATCCATGAAGTCCTAAATTCCCTAAAATTTAAATCCATGAAGTCCTACATTTCCTAAAGTTTAGTCCTACATTCCCTAAAGTTTGAATCCATGAAGTCCTACATTCCCTAAAGTTTGAATCCATGAAGCCCTACATTCCCTAAAGTTTGAATCCATGAAGTCCTACATTCCCTAAAGTTTGAATCCATGAAGTCCTACATTCCCTAAAGTTTGAATCCATGAAGTCCTACATTCCCTAAGGTTTGAATCCATAAAGTCCTACATTCCCTAAAGTTTGAATCCATGAAGTCCTACATTCCCTAAAGTTTGAATCCATGAAGTCCTACATTCCCTAAAGTTTGAATCCATGAAGTCCTACATTCCCTAAGGTTTGAATCCATGAAGTCCTACATTCCCTAAGGTTTGAATCCATGAAGCCCTACATTCCCTAAAGTTTGAATCCATGAAGCCCTACATTCCCTAAGGTTTGAATCCATGAAGTCTTACATTTCCTAAAGTTTGAATCCATGAAGTCTTACATTCCCTAAGGTTTGAATCCATGAAGCCCTACATTCCCTAAAGTTTGAATCCATGAAGCCCTACACACCAAGACAATGACAAAAGTAAAATGTAAGTAATAATTGATACATACCAGTGAGAACACCATAAAATCCATACATATAAACAACATTTGGAGCAAAAGGCATTCCAATCAGTCCAATACAACTCAATGTGGCACCAATTAAAGCCACTTTCCTGTGGCTCATGTGGTTCATCAAAAATGTAGCAATTGGTCCTATAAATAATTAAAAGACTACAAATATTTAAAATATTTTCTATGTAGGTTATAATTATCTATACATGTGTATGTTTTCTGTTTTGTGAATTTTAAAACTTATATCTCTTGTCTCTGCTAACAGATTCAAGTGTAAAGTATCGTCATCTGAGCTATTAATATTTCGATGAAACAGAGACTTTGGATTAAAGTTACTATAATAAAATTGTTGAATTTTGAGGATATTATATAAAGCTATAGTAGGGAGTAGCTCTCTCCTGCATAACTCTGTCCTGACTTGCTTTTGGATTTATCATATTGGATACTTTTGCATTAAAATGAATATCAGGTCTCCAACAATTTTAGGTTTTCGTTTTCGCTCTAAACATTTTTCTTGTCTCCAATAATTTTGGCTTTTCGTTTTCGCTCTAAACATTTTTCTGGTCTCCAACAATTTTGGCTTTTCGTTTTCGCTCTAAACATTTTTCTGGTCTTGACAATATAACTCAGGAGTCATTACCGGTAAATCAAAATCTTGTGCAAAACTGATAACAGAGAATATTTATTTATATTTCAGAACAATTTTTGTATGATGGATGTGTGTTGTATATAAAATATGCATGTTTCAGAAAGTGCAGAAAGTGTTATGCACAAGAGTTACAGCTTTTAAGGAAAATATTTGTAAATTTTTTTTTCAAATAAAATTCCTTATTCATGGTAGGTTTTTTAGCTCACCTGGCCAAAGGCCATGTGAGATTTTGCCATCCGTCGTCTGTCCTTCATCCATTAACTTTTCACATTTTAATCTTCTCCTCTGAAACCCCTGGGAATTAAATTTGGCAGGAAGCATCTATGTAAGTCCTTTATAAAGACTGCTCATTTCGTGCCGATCAGACAACAAACATGGCCGCCGTGGGCAATTGTTGTTTCTGATTGGCTGAATCTTCTCCTCTGAAACTCCCGAAATGGAACAAAACTTGACAGGAAGCGTATATGGGAGATCCTTTATAAAGTTTACATATTTTGTCCCGATCGGACTACAAATATGGCCGCCACGGGCAGTTCTTGTTTCTGATGAATTCGCATGGCCAAATAGAACGAAACTTGACAGAAAGCATCTATGGGAGGTTCTTTAAAACGGTTTCCTCATTTCGTGCCGATCAGGCAAAATACAAGGCTGCCATAGGCAATTCTTGTTTCTCATTGGTTGATTAAAAAAAAAATTTTTTTCTGGAACTGCTTAGCCAAATGGAATGAAACTTGACAGGAAGCATCTATGGGAGGTTCTTTACAAAATTCTTTATTTCATCCTGATAGTACATACAGAATGCAAACAGCTGTTTCGTATAAAATTCCAGTGGTTTTTCCCTAAACCTATTATGTCATAGATATTCTAGATATTGGTTTGTGATTGTTTTTTTGGTTTCATTATTTAAATTAGAGTCTTGGCTTTATTTTAAGTTTAAATGTAAAAAAGTAATTTTTTTCAGTGAAGTTTTATTAATGGGAGACTACTCTGAAAACATCCAAAAATAGGGTAGGTGAAAACACATTATTTTTATACCACTTCATGTAGCAATTTTAAAAGGCCGGGAAGATACCCTGACACTACACGTGCTGAAACTAGTTGTATGTGTACTTTGGAAAACACATATACTAAGTTCTCTAAATGACGCAGGAATCCTTGCTAGGATGCTCTGGGGTTGGTGTGTTTTTGAAATATTTGAAAGGGGGAGGCCTATTTTTTGTCAGTTATCTTTCTTTATTGGTAAGAACTTGGAAAGGATTTCCTTAAAAAAATTATATACTGTAAAAGCTTGAGGAAATATGTTTTATTTGATATATGGTTGTCTATGGGTATATGATACAGCCAATTGTCCAGCTATCAATCTTTTGAGTATGTTCCTTCATTTCATGACTTATGAAAGAACTAAGAAAAACTGTTGTGTGCACCCATATGTTCTCCATTGCCTGTTCTCGTTCCAGTTTGGCTAATATAAAAGAATCTTCTCTGAAATTGCTTGCCCAAATGAAATGAAACCTGACAGGAAGCATATATGGGAGGTCCTTTATAAAGGTTCCTCATTTTGTCTCGATCGGAATACAAATATGGCCGCCATGAGCAGTTCTTGTTTCTGATTGGCTGATATAAAAAAATCTTCTCTTCTGAAGTCGCTTGGCCAAATGGAACAAAACTTGACAGAAAGCATCTAATTGGGAGGTTCTGTACAAAGTTTCCTCATTTCTTCCTGATGAGGCAACAAACATGGCCATCATGGACAGTAATTGTCTTTCATTGGTTGATAATCTTCTTCTTTGAAACCTCTTGGCCAAAGGGAATGAGACCTGACAAAAAGCATCTGTTGGAGGTTTTTTACAAAGTTTTCTCATTTTGTCCAGATCAGGTGACAAACATGGCTATCATGGGCAATTCTTGTTTCTGACTGGTTGATTTGAAAAAAAAATTTCTCTTAAACTGCTTGGCCAAATAGAGCCAAACTTGAAAAAAAGTGTCTATTACATATAACAGAAATCTACAGAACCGCAAAATTGCTTGAAACCAAACATGGTCTGAATGTTCCTCTTAAGGTGCTCACCAAGTGTTGTTACTCTTGTGCCGATCCCTAATTCTAAATGGCTTTGAGTAGAGGTCTTAGGTTAACATAAGACCCTATGGGAAATACATGTAAAAATCTTCTGGAGAACTACCAAATTTTAGAATATGCTGACCTGTATGTAGAAGGACCTTGATGAAGAAAAATGTGGTTCCTAAAAGGCTTACCACACTCCATAATGATAGGCAGAAGTGACTTCTCTCTTTGAGGTACATAAATATAAAATGGCTTTCATGCCATGTGAGCAATACAGGCTCAGCCCTCTGAGTCTCTAGTTTATGTTACATGCAGAAATAAACAGTTTTTTCAAGCTGTTGAAGTTTTTCCTATCTAAGCTGTTTAATATTATAGACAATTATTTGGCCTTATTAAAATTGATATAAAATTTGGGAACAATTCTATTCATACACCATACCAGATCCTAGGAAAACGCCCACATTGATGGATCCTATGAGAGATATGGTGGCAGGACTCTCATCTTCAAAATACTCGATAAAGAACATGTTGTAGATTCCAAAACTCTGAGCTGTCCCAAATGATGGTATCTGTATCATAAAGGCTGAAATAACTACTACAACACCCCATACTCCACCTTCCTTCTCAAGCCATGAGCAAAGCCCCATCACTGGTCGGGTCACTAGTTTTTCATTCTAAAATTAATGTTGTCTGTATGTTTGTATTCTGAAATGGGAAAGGATACTTTAATAAAAAAGAACAAGATGTGCTGTGAGCCATTACTCACTAGCTATATATTGATACCCCCACTTTGAAAAGGTCGAAAAATAAACGAAGTTTTCAAACAGGAAGTTGATGCGGCTTAGTCCAAAAACGTAAAAGGTCGAAAAATAAACATAGTTGTCAAATAGGAAGTTGATGTTGCCTTGGTCCGAACACAAAATATCAATTGGCTGTGATGAGTAGTTGCAGAGAAAAGTGTGACGAAAAATTTTGTTACGGACAGACAGACAGAACCACAAGGGTAAAAACCCCCCTCTCCTTTGGAGTGTAGGTATAATTAGAGAAATGATTTCAGTTATTCAGGTTATAGTGTATAACCAGTTATGCATGAAAGATGGTAGAATTTTTTTTCTTAGTGAAAGTAATAATTTCAATTAAATGGGAAAGAACAAGGAAATATCTTATACTGGATCCTGGATTTTTTTGTAGCAATTTAATTAAATTTTGGATCTTGCCTTTCTCTTTAAAACTTCTCCCTAAATCCCACCCCTAAGTAAAATTTAGATGTTTGCCCCTTAAAATGAACAAAAATAAACTATACTGCATTCCAATGTCACTGTCAGTTTTTGAAGGAATCCATTAAATGTACATTTTCCGAAATACATATATTGAAAGTTAACCTGAATTTTTGAAGATTCCGCCAATTATCTCATGCATATATAAAAAAAAACAGAGATGAAATGTCACTACAATTTTTCCTTGTTAAAAGTAGGTATCCCATCTTTGCAGAGTTTTGGTAGTACATTGCAACTTCAAAATGCATTTACACTCAGTGGCACTAAATTAGTTCTCACCTGGAAGTTTTCTTAGATATTTTAAACAGATATATAATGGCTGGGAGGGGTATAAAATACAAGTCGTAAGACGGCAACATTTCCTCAGCCGTAAGGGCAAGGGAAATTTAGTCTAAAGACTGGTATTTTTGCATCCATTCTATATGTGTTTAATTACACTGAATATCCAGAAGATGTTAATGGAAATACTTACATATGCTGTTGATTCAGTGGATGTAATAAAAAAAAAACCCTGTTGTATTAAATCTAAGCAGAATGTCACCAAAATTTCATTTTATTTCATTTTTGCAACAACTGATGTTCCTTACAAAGAGAGATCACACGCAAAGAGTACCAAATTGAATTTTGGGAGGCTTAGGCTCATGAGGGTAAAAAGTGTATATACAGGGTAATAAGAGTATATACATTTTTGCATATACCCCAAAAGAGTGGAAAATCTGGAACAAGATTGCTAAGATATGCAAGAAATGTAACAGCTGCAATCAAGAAATAATCCAGGGTTTTTATATAAGGTGTAATTACACATAAAATACAACTTGTAAAAATGTTGTTCTGAATTTTCTTCTTTTCCGATTTTACTGAAATTTGCAGGGAAATACCTGACACCTGGCAATATTACTTTCAAAATACTTTTTATTTCTATATTTTACTTAAAAAAAAAAAGAATAAAACAGATTTTATTGTCAATTTAACACACTGTTTAAGATGCCTGGCAATATTTACAGCTTTTTTATTGTCAGAGGAGGAGGGGAACATATATTTTTTTTAAACAAGTGCAAAGAAATATATGTCCCCCTCCTCTTAAGGGGACTTGAAACAAGTGCCTGTGGATGAATGATCAGCTGATTAAACAGGAATAACTTCAATGAGTTATATTTGTTCATAAAATTCATTTGTGTGATTCTTGCTGTACTTGGAAATTATGCAGCGCAATGTTCACAATAAATAAATTTGTTGTTTGTTTACATTTTTACCACCTTTGAGATAAAAGGTCAATATCTAGAACAAAAGACTTGGGAACTATAATGGTGAAATCAAAAGCGCAAAAATCGGAATAATTTCCGTATCTATACCTACCCGTTATTTAAGCATTTTTTAGTGACACTAAGGAAGGATATAAATCATTTTTTTATCAGCTAGACAAACAATACTACTATATTTTTTTATTATCTCATTTCAGGGGTTATATACTGAACCGCAAAAGAAACGTCGCTTTTTCAAAATGTTAGCAAAATTCAAAATAAATATTAATTAATGATTTTTATATAATCAGTATTACGATTACATCACCAGGTAAGATTAAATTACCTGTGAATTAAATTTTCGGTTGAATAATTTTCAGTTGATATCGTAGAGCGACCGTACCTAAAACCGCTCGTGGGACACACTTGGCGGTAATTTTTCTTAAATCTTAAATGTTCGTGAAATTCATGCTCCTTTATGGGTATAAAAGGCCGGAGAAAATTAAAGAGTGTTAGTATCAGTGTTGACACAGAAGCTATGCCACGTCTGACTCCACAACAGAGAGAACAGGCCATTGGTCGATTGGATGCTGGGCAATCTGCCAGAGTTATTGCCAACGACTTCAACTGTGCTGTTCGAACAATTGAACGTCTACGGACACGGTACAATGCAACAAACAGCACAAATGACCGTCCACGGAGTGGTAGACCCCAAGTCACTACCCCTAGACAGAATAGAGGCATTGTTCGTCACCATTTGATGAATCGGTTCACCCCAGCTGCCGAAACTGCCAGAAACACTGTTGGAACACATGGACGACCCATAAGTGATGATACGGTTCGTCGGCGATTAGCTGCTAGAAACATGAGATGTCGCCGTCCAGCAAGAGGACCTATTCTTACTCCTCGACACCGTCAAGCTCGTCTTCAGTGGGCCACTCAGCGACAGAATTGGCGAAATCGACAATGGCGTAACATCATCTTCTCTGACGAAAGCCGTTACTGCATTTCAACAGCCGATGGCAGAACCAGAGTGTGGAGAAGACGCGGGGAACGTTACGAAGACAGCTGCATTCTGGAAACAGACGCGTGGGGAGGACCTAGCATCATGGTATGGGGTGGAATCGGCCTTAACGTTAAACTTGGTCCAGTCATCTTTCAGAACCTTGGCCCAGGCAGAGGAAATGGCGTAACAGCTGCCCGTTACATCGACCAAGTCTTGACACCCCATGTTCAGCCCCATTTCGCACGTCATCAAAACAAGACTTTCCAACAGGACAATGCACGTGCGCATACCGCAAGAGCCACAAGAGACTTCCTACAGCAGAATAACATTAATGTTATGGATTGGCCGGCTTTGAGTCCAGATTTAAACCCTATTGAACATTTATGGGACGAAGTTCAAAGACGGTTGAATAATGAGCAGCCAAGTCCGACAACTGCAGCTGAACTTTCACAAGCGTTTTAGAGAGTATGGGCACGTATTCCGATGGCGTTTATTAATCGGCTCATCAACTCCATGTACCGAAGATGTGCCGCAGTAATTGGTGCCGGTGGAGGACATACACGTTATTAACGGACGTGGGAGCACAGCATTGAAAACATGTGACGTTGCGACAATTGTGACGTTTTTGTGAACATTGTAACCAAAAGACTGTAAATCATTCATTAAATTTTGTAAAAATTAATTTAAAATATATAAATGTCACTTTGAAATAAATGTATGTGAACATGTCATTTTGTGCGACGTTTCTTTTGCGGTTCAGTATACATGTATTATTTTTACACTTAAACTGGGTGGATCAAAAAACTTGTTTAAGACTTTGACAAACTTTTGAAAATTAATTCAGATTTATTTACTACAGAAAATATTTAGTAGCACCTTTTTTGTTTAAAGCAATTGTTTGATGTTCAAATAACTAAATCTTGTTTATTAGATAATTAAAGCTTTCTTGTTAGAACAGGAGGACACATTGAAGGGATTTGTTAAGCAATGCTCGAAAAATAGATTTTCGGAGCTGAGAGTAAAATTGGTATTACTGCAATTGGGCTGAGAGGCAAAAAGAAGAGCCATAACCGTAGGAAGGCAATTAAGAGGAAAATGAAAATTCTGGTTACTCAGTGTAACAACTGCATGTATCCTTCTATTTCACGGTATTCGGGACCTTGCATTTTCCTCGAATATAAAGGAATTATATGATCTTTGCAAAGCACAGGCTGATAACAGTACCAACAATATTAATGTTGAACAATTGGAAAAAATATCTTTTAAAGTATGCCAAAGCTTTGTTTGTTTTATTTGAGAAGAATGTATTTAGTCATACTGCATAATGTTTGATTTGGGAAAACTTGGAGAATTGTGTGGAAGAAAGATATTGGGGGGTGTATGAAAAACAGCATGAAATTTGGAGAAAGAGTGTTGCTCAGGGTAGACAGTGTGGAAGAAATGAGTGGTCATGAAAGTGGGGAGCAAGAGGGAGCAGTCAAAGTGAGAGTGATGCTGAAGTCGAAAGTGGTGAGGACTGATTAAAGCTAGGTTAGTTTGAAAAACTTTTGAAAATTGTATTTCAACGCATTCTTTGTTTTTATATTGTATCTATAAATGTGATATGATGATTTATAACTGTATAAATGTCATTAGGGTAGTTGTTTTCCTTTCATAGAAGGAAATAAAGGAAAACTGTAAAACAAATTTATCCTGATATAATTCCATTTTAATTTGCATATGATAAAATACAAGAATTTCAGATTATGTTAAAATCTATCAAAACGTAAGTTTCCCTGTTTTTTCGATTTGTAAATGGCAAAGTTATTTTTTTCGGTTAGGAACAACCTTTCGATTTTTGAAATGGAATTTCGGACTTTATTTAGTTGTGAGTGAGTTGGTCGAGTTTACACATCGAGAAACTTATACAAAATCGTATTTAATTCTATAATAAATCCTTCAAGAATCAGGTCAACGCATTCGAATTTGAACTTGATCTAGATACCATCCAAACAAGTCTTCCATATGAATTTCATCAAAATCCGGAAATAAATGTAGACGGGAGAGCTCTTACAAGACAATTTTAGCAAAATTCAAATTTCAAAGGTCAATAACTCCATCAAAAATAATGTTACCGCACTCGAATTCAAAGTTGATCTAGATACCATGAAAATAAGTTTTTCATTTGAATTTCATCAAAATCTCCAAATAAATGTAGGCGTGAGAGCACTTACAAGACAATTTTACCCAAATTTCATAGTTCAAAGGGCAATAACTCCAACAAAAAAATCATGTTACCGCACTCGAATTTAAACTTGATCTAGATACCATCAAAGCAAGTCTTTCATTTGAATTTCATCAAAATCTCCAAATAAATGTATGCATGAGAGCGCTTACAGGGCAATTTTAGCCAAATTTCATAGTTCAAAGGGCAATAACTCCAATAAAAATAATGTTACGGCACTTGATTCGAACTTGATTGAGCTGCCAACAAAACACAATTCCATATAAGTTTCATCAAAATCCGTAAATAAATGGAAGGCGTGAGATCACTTACAATGGGAACGGGCGGGCCAAAAATCAGCCCAAACCTGCATTTCGTATGGGGGATCATTGTGGTAAAACTTTATAAGGATACTTTCAATAGAACAAACGTAAATGAGAGAAACCCAACTGTCTACGGACAGAGTCATACCATAATCCAAAATAATTGCGGTCGTACAAAAATTCAACAAACCATGTGTTGTCGAAAGCACTGAAAGCTGAACCTGGAAGGGATTCCAGCTGTTTAGTTTCTAAATAATGAGAATATTACAACAGAAAATACTGTTCCATACTTTAAAATTTTATTATAACAAGAAACTACATAAAGTATAATTTTGGAACATATATCACGTTTTCTAAACCAGTCGAATTCCCTTATTTCACGTCTGTTTACCACTCATGCTAACTTTCAAAATTATTTGGCTTTATTTAAAAATCCCAGGAACATGATTCGATGTAACATTATTTTTTTTTAAAAAAACATGTACAACACAGCATTATCAACATCAGCAGTTAAAAATAGAAAGATATGCATGTATTATATTGATATTTTACAATAATTGGAAAAATGTACTTTCAAACCTTTTATATTAAGTTTCATAATTTAAATACAGTAATAAAATTATAATAATCATGGTAATAATTAAATTTCATAATTTAAATACAGTATTATAATAATCATGGTAATAATTAAATTTCATAATTTAAATACAGTATTATAATAATCATGGTAATAATTAAATTCATAAATAATTACAAGTGGACAAAATAAAACACATCCAATAATATAAATGTTTGTATGTTATTATATTATTACATGGTTGTTTTTGTATTGGCCTTGTTATTGGATCGAGGCTTGCTGTATTGGCCTGAGGCGGAGCCGATGTCCAAAACAACTGGCCGAGGACCAATAACAAGGCCAATGCAGAAATAACCATGTAATGATATCTTTATTTATTACATGTTTTCATAATGCATATTCTTTATCAATTTTGAAGCACTTTTAATCACACACCATGTATAAATTTTGATATAATGTAAACATTTTGGGGTTTTAGTATGTATTCAAACTAAAATCTAGAGAAAATCGACTCGCCCTATATTGGCCGGATGCAAGTTGGCCAATACAGCAAAAATTCCGTATCGGCCGGGTTTTTCGATATTTGCCGAGTGAATGATTCTGTATCGAAAGGAAAGTTTTAGTCGTATTGAAGCCAATAATACACTAGTTAATTAATAATTATTAGTATTCAAGTTGACTACATCGTAAATCGGCTATCCCACAGAGGAACTGGTGAAATAGGAGATTCCCAATCTTATTGAAACAAGATCTTTGTAACTCTCCAACTACGTTTCCGAACCAACCAAGGTTCGGAAACGTAGTTGGAGAGTTACAAAGATCTTGTATTAATAAGATTGGGAGATTCCTTGATCTCCAGTTATGATTAAAATTTTAATTACTACTATGAGTTTTGTTAATGAGCGGCCGTTTGAGTTTTTTTTTTTTGGAGATGAATGCAAGAAAGTGATCTGTGGCCCCGATTCTGAAAGATTTAGATTAAAGATATTCGTTTTTTTTTTCATCTATTTTTTTACAAATCCACAACTATTGCACTATACACGTAAAAATATACTCAATACTCAACTTCTATTTAGTTATAGTGCCCCCCCCCCCCCAAAAAAAAATATTAATGTGTAACCTGAATCCCCCCCCCCGAAACCCTATCCTCACCTACATGTATAAAATTAAAATGAATGGGTTTTTTTGTTTACAATATTAATGTTGTAGTTAAATGGTATAGTTCAAACATATGCACCTGGTTTATTCATTTGGAATGACACAATCACGGACATATCGTGATGATTTGTATGCCCTGTATGGGTAAACTCGATTTCCAAGTTGTTGTCTTGATCGCACCAGAACTTCGTCAGTTGCAAACGGGTCATGGTTTCCAAAATTGTGAATATAAATATCAATTGCATCCAGGTCAAAAATTCTTTTACCTACTCTGACTTCTCCATTTTCTACGTGGTAAAACTCCAACTCAACAACATCTCCCGGAGGGTGCTTTTCCACTACGATACCTTTATGGGGTAGAGTGTAGTATTTAAAGTTTACCATGTCTCCCGCTCTGACCTGCCTCTCATCAGTCACATTCCTTTTAGTCGGGGCAGGCACATTATTCTGATAATTGGCATGAATCTGAAAATAAAAATTTAAAGTAAAATATATATACAATACATAGTCATTGTCGGAAAATATAAAATTTATTTGGGCGAGCTTTAGAAACATGAGAAAAGGCAAGCTTTAGCGAGGCTTTTCCCCATGTTTCGCAGATGACGTCGTGGCGTTTCCCTCGTTTTCACTGCAGTTGAATTTCAACTTCAAACGTAATTTTAAGGCATTTTACGCATCTAAAGGGGATTGCAGGATAAAGACAATACAAAGCCATTGTAGGAAAATATAAAATTTATTTGGGTTCGCTGCAAAACATGGGGAAAAGGCTCACTAAAGCTCGCCTTTTCTCATGCTTCTGAAGCTCGCTCAAATAAATTTTATATTTTCCGACAATGACTATGTATTGTATATATAATCGTATTAGAGAAAAGTTTGTTTAATTTGTTGTCAGATGGTTTCTAAAGATGTATACAGCAACAGTTTTTACGTGGTGTTATGAAAATAAATTAGGACCATAAATAAATTTTTCCTAAGTGCATTATTCATAAATTCAAAATTACACGTCTCTGCTTTCATTTCATCTTCTCAAGTCAGGGTTTTTGTATCCACGTTCGTTCCTACAGACCCCCGACATCAGACATTCATATTTTTCATAGTTAACGAGTTTCATTGGTTACTTTTCTAGGTCAGAAGAGAATCCATTTGCGTCGTCGGTAGAATTTCTAGGTCACACACCAAGCGGCGATATGTTCGTCCCGCAAAATATGAATGCGTGATGTTATAGGTTTGTAAGAACGAACGTGCTAACAAAACCCTGACTTGGGAGGATGCTTTCATCTTGCTGTAAAAAAGGAAGTAAGAACTCCAAGAGAAAATGTAACCGTTAGCCGCTAACGACAACTTGGAGCAGCATAAAACATGTAAATAATATCATATAAACATGCATGGACGTCTTGTACTTTCGGTTAAAATTTTGGGCTTCTTAATCTTTCTGTAAACCATGAACTTTTGCTCATTGTTGAAAACGTTTGTGTGACTTTAAATAACTGACCACGTGGTTCTTGCAACTGTTCCAGGGGTTCCATACAATATAATGGCCATGTCATCGGCAATTATCGGTAAATTTCGGAAACGCAACATTCCTTATTTTCATGAACACCGCATACAAACAACTAAGTGTGTTTCAATTTGAAAAAAGGTGCATCTACAAAATCCTTGATTTAAACTTTTAGTTAAAAAAAAATTATCATCATGCCATTGTTCTATTGTGTTCCGGATACCTTCTGTTGAAGAACAGCAACAAATACTTACTCTTTAAATTGTTTTGTATAATGCACATCTTATTTTCTCCAGCCAGCCTACCTTGCATTCTATAGACATGTGACTTGATCTGTAGTTGATCATGTTGAAACCCCGACTTCCAACTTTTTGAAGGGCATTTTCAACAACTTCTGTGTCGTCTAGTGTCACCATGTCGGGAAAATCAAAAACCTCAATCCAATCATTTTCAAGATGGATGGAAAATCTATCTTTAGCAACGGCTCTGGTGCCGAATACTCCACGATATGCAAAATGCACAATATCTAAATGAACACGTCTACTTGGATTATGTCGTTGAATGTTCCGAATGTCCTTAACTATGACGTCATGGTCATTTGGAATAGTGATAACATCGCCTGGTTGAATATGATGAAATCTACGCACCATTGTTTTTGGAATGTCATACAGTGGATTAATGACTGATCTTATTTTGCCATGCAGGAGTGTAAATACATGTGGCAATACAAAAAGAGCACCAATCCCTGCAGCAATTCCTACTAAAACGAACAAAATTTTTGATCCCGGATGAATGACAAGCAACACTATGGAAACCGCAACCGACACCATGATTTTCGATATAAGAAATACTTTTTTCTCATCATAGCATTTTTTACATATGAGTCCATTCTTAAATTGATGTCTTAATTTAATAAAGCGCAAGACGGTAACGACTAACTCAATAATAAAGAAGACGGATGCTAAGACGAAGCTCCCAAAAACATAGCGACAGAATCGGACACAGTGATTTCCAATACACCCAAGCTGTCCCCTAGAAGCTCTTATGATCTGAATAATTTTCCCGATGAGAGTACCTATCCAGGAGAAGTCCTGTCTTATGAAATTGTCTGTTCCATCAGATGCCTGGAAACTTTCCTCTTCGCCAGATATACACCATACAGCTGTATGTTCGCAATTGTTAGTAAGTAGATCATAATTACCTCTTCCCACACGACTCCTTGCACGTTCAACTATTTGATCTACGGTGAACCGATTATGTAAGTATTTGATATGATTTGTGTAATCAGTTTGCAAATTTATTTCTCTTTTCTGCTCTATAACTTCAAAAGTTATATCCCCTACTGATGTAAATTCTACCAAAGTCAGTCTTGCAGTATTATCGCTAGTGTAATGAACCTCTGTCACGATTGCATGATGGTGATAGAAGAATATCTGCTTGAGACCAGTTTTACTAGAAATCGATTCGAAAGCCGCATTCAGCTTTTTATTCCATTTTTCAATTGGCAAGTACCTTCCAAATGATAAATGCATCCCCTTTTCAAAATAATGACCGCTTTCAACGTGAATTGTTTTTGCACACCTACAACAAGCCGGAACAGAATCTGTATCGATCCGGATATCTCGATTATTTACGAACGCTCTACTCCCAGAGGCACTTTGTTCGCCCCGTAGGTTTTGGTCAGCAACAACATCTAGAATACTGTTGCCATTTTCTTGCACTATTCTTTCGAGGAATTCTTGATCTTCGCGGGCAATATTAATCTCGGATTCATCGTACTCTGACAATTCGTCGTCATCTAATTGTCTGAACTGAGGTGGAGGTATTTGGCGTTCCATAATCAAACACCCTGTTGGTACAATGTAAGAAAACATATTATTTATATTATTATTAGGAATCATACAGTGTAATTCCGTTAAAATCAGTGGAGAATTTTTTTCTACATGCATCTAAAGTTACCAAATTATTATCAATATTCGTTATTTCACTTAAATTTGTATAATTTCCTAATTAGTTTATCAATCTTTTTCATCAATTATTTATCAGGAGACAATGTCTATGTAGTTGGAATAACTGTCGAAGTTATCTTTTTTCGTTAAAAAGTTGGACAATTTTTTGTGAGTCTTGAAAAATAGAAATTTTAGGGTTTTTGGCTCAAGTATACCAAATTCAGTTTGTTTGTTTAATTTGGGTTTAACGCCGTTTTCAGCACATTTGGCTATTTCGCGGTGGCCAGTTTTTATTGGTGGAGGACGTCGGAGAGAACCACCGACCTTCGGTAGGAAAATTGGCAATCCTTGTCAATTAAGATCGGAGTCGAACACACCCCGCCACAGGTGAGATTCGAATTCACAACCACAGGGTTGACAGGCTAGTGATCATTAGTATTCATGACCAACTACCTAGAACCACTCGGCCACCGAAACCCCTCCAAATTCAGTGTTAATTATCTTAAAAACTAAGTCATGAAGGTATGTTTTTCTTTACATATTTGAAGAGTATACATAAAAATTGACCATCTGATAAATTTTCAGCAAAAATTCAGTGGAGGAACCTAATTGTATCGTATTCCCTGAATCTGTTGTATTTATGTTTTTATTGCGTCCTCATTTTGTGTTGGATAAAAAAAAATGGAAAAGGTCAACAATGACATACCCTTCCAGTCGACAGATATTCAGAAAAATATTGCATTGCCCGATCATTCACTTTGGCTATGTTCACTCATGTTAAATTTTTGCAGATATTTCATATTTGTATGATTCTGATAACTCCGTCGGTCTACTAAATTTATATTTTTATAATTAACAAATTTCGTATTGCAAAAACTAAAAATTCTTCCTTTGCAATAAGAAATATGGCGGCGTATCGTTTAATTCTGCACCTAATTAAAATGTAGTGTATTGCCTCGTGGAATCAGTATCATCTCCTTTATACATAGGAGGCCTCAGTGGCCGAGTGGTCGACTCCGATCTTAATTGACAAGGTCGATGGTTCTCTCCGGTTACAATGGCTTCCAACACCAATAAAAAATATCCACATGTGCTGAAAACGGCGTAAAACCCAAACTAAACATAGAGATGGCCTTGGGTGGATTTTTAGTTCTACCCTTTTCAGTCGTTTATAACGAATCTGCTCAAGCAGACATTTTTTTTTCGAATAAGCAGTGTTGATGATACTCATTAGTTGACAATCAATCTAATTAAAAACCGATCTCTCATCGCTCCCGTTTTCTGATATGTCGCGTGGGCGACATATCAGAAAACGGTAGTGATGAGAGATCGGTTTTTAATTAGATTGGCGACATATCAGAAAACGGGAGCGATGAGAGATCGGTTTTTAATTAGATTGGTTGACAATACTACCTTGAAGAATCAAAGTCAATATCATGGGGAATATTTTCATTTTAACACTTGGAAAATGAACTTTTTTTTGTACGATATAAAAATACAACTTTATCAATTGTTCAAAAATATTCTTTTCTTGGAATTTTACTAGAATATAATGGATCTTATCTCACAGTAAACTAGAATTAGTCAATAAGGCTAAGAAAGTGCTGTCATCACTGACGTATTATATGGGATCAATAAATAATCTACCTATTAAGGTAAAATGCAATTTATTTAATGCTTTAATAAGACCAATTGCATTATATAATTCTGAAGTTACTTACTTTAATACATATTTAACCTTCTATAGACAAGAAAAGAGCTTCTAGATCAAATAATGAAGGGTACATGTAAAGTGCGAAACGAAATAAAAATGGATCGGAACGAAATAAAACGAAAAGAAACGAAAATGATCGAAACAAAACTAAACGAAATCAATTGGAGGGGGGAGAGTATAACTTAATTCCGCCCTAAAGTCTCGCAAGTATTATACTTAATGTCTTATACTGTAAATCGCAAAGACTTTTATATACTTAAAATTAATTTGTGCTATTTCGTTTCATTTCGTTTTGTTCCGTTCGGTTCGGTTCCGTTTTTATTTCGTTTCGCACTTTCATTGACTTTACAAGTACCCAATAACATTATGAAGTAGCCCATTTACATTTTATAGATAACAAATATTGAAAAACTACATTTAGTTTTGTAAATATATATTAGGGGTTCGAAAATAAAACACATCTATTTAGGAACTAGAGTTCAACTGGGAAGACTTACTTTACAATTAAATATAAAATCTCAGTCAAATTTTTGACTTGATGAGATTGCATTCTGATGGAATAAATCCTCTTTTAAAGAAGCATTTGATTTAAATAAAGAATTGGACACCTCTGAGATTCATACATGGTTTACTCATGTTAAAGACATAACTGGTTATTTTGGTATGGAACGTCAAATTTTTGTCAAGATGGCATAACAAATAAAATAAAACATAAAAAGAAGAAATTTATTAAATTGAAATAAAATCCTGGTATGAGAATTTATTCAAAATTAAAACTGAGAAAATTGATGACTCATTTTTTTTCAAAGTATTTCAAATATTGTCAAGAATCGATACAAAACTTAAATTGATCATCTGTCAGAACAAACTAAAATTTATTCTCAATCCAGCCTCGACATAACAAGTTCATAAAATAGGTTCCTTTTTGAAAAAGTCTTTAGAACTGATGACAGAGGACTCTTAAAGTATTTACTTGTCTATATACATATATATTTACATTTGGTAACTGTTTGTCACGTACACATTATGTATAATGGCTAATAAAATTGATTTGATTTTTAAAAAATGAACCAACATCTAAAAACATGTATATAACGACCAACTTTTTAATACTTGCAATCTATCGATAAGCACTACATACCTGTGCAAATAGATATTACTGACTTATAAATGAGGGTCTGCATGGGGTAAATAGAATAATTTCATAAAAAATTACCGAAAAAGCAAGCCCCCCCCCTCCCCAAAGAGAAAAGAATAGAGAATATTAAGTTTGTTGCATTATAAACCATAATGGGCAAAGCCAATATTCAATAAACAAAACATATATACACTATTTATAAAGAGGAAAAGTGAATACAGATGTGGACCTCTTTTTCACTATTCTGGCAATAACTTTATAGACTACAACATCAGGCTATAGGTACGCGTGGACAGGACCAATATGGTACCCCTATGATACCGGAGCCCCCTATGAAATTTTTTTTTTTTGCGACTTTTTAGATATTTTTCTCTTGGAATTCACATGGATATTACTATCAAGCCGTATTTTCTATCCACACCGGATTAAATATGGCAAGATATCTATATCTTGATTTAATAAAATTCTCATCTGACAAATAATGGTTAGCTGACTAAAATTTTGATGAAACTGTCGCACATGCTTCAGTAAACTAATGTATAAATGTTTTCGTTAATTTTACACTGAATAAAGAAGTGTTCTTCGCCATCTATGACTTTACAAATATTGCAAAGTCAATCTATTTAAAAATAGACAAAGAATTTTAGGAAAAAAACACAAATTACAGAAAATGACAACCATGCAGTAGATTTTTATGTTTATTTTATATACATGTTGTGTTCATAAAGTACTTAATATTTTTTCCAAAAAGACAAACATTGCATATGAATCTACATTTACAAACCTATACGTACGTAACGGTTTTATCTTTGTTTATCTTTCAAATACTGAATGTCTGACCTAAATAATTCCAACCTAGCTTATAATATTTCACAGAATTGTTTTTTAAACTGAATGAACAAAATAGGACAAAAGTTAACTAAATACAGAATTTGAGACAACCCCATACAGACCCTCACAAATGAGTCAACTCGCAGAAACTGAGAAACTTAATAAAGAATTAAAAAGAGAACCAATTTCAGCATAATGACAGAAGGAGGTGGGTATAATTTGAATTGGAACATATGCTTAATTAAAAGTTGTGAAAATCCACCCTCTCAAGCCGTTATGTGAAAATCAAATTTACCTATTATGTACGCATCCGGTAATCTAAATTTTTTATACATCTATTTATTTCATATGAATAAGGTAGTGGTCTAAGATCATGTATAAATGCTATGATAACATCTAAAATCAGTTGTTAATCAAATATTAAAGTTATAACTTACCCAAAAATTTTAAGCTTCGAACACCTACAGCTGTTGTCGAAGGACTAAAGACGGGAAATACACAGATCTAAAAATAGATTCCAAAAAACCCATGCCTAAAAATTGATTCACCTGGGAATTTTAAATTTTCTTCACACGAGGACATATATTGATTTTTTTCTTTAGATTTTTCGACACATACTTTATTGAGAGTACTAAGTATTAAACGTTAAATTTACAAACTGAGAAGTTAATGTCTTATATATGTCATTGTTAAGAAATCATATCCAACTAAGTCAGACATCACGTGACTTTTGTGACGTATACTAGCCCCCATTTTGTATTATATTGCCCCATATAAAATGCATAGGTGCTTCAATTAAATTTAATTTTCTCATTAATCTGAACCGTTTTCTAACTTTTGCAAATCAATCCTTGATATTCAAACATATTTCTATCAAACAATGTTGGTCCTAACAGTTTAATTTTTGATTAAATTCCGTCCCTAGAGAATCGTAAAAAAACGCACTTTTTCTCGTCATTTCCCCGTTGACTCAATGCTAAATGTACAGATACCCATGTCTACTTGTACAACAAATAAAGAAATTCCGTAAATAAAATTCAAACTTTGCAACTCGATTTAGTATATTAAAACATATATCTGGCGAAGAATACTACTTAAAACAGTTTAATTTCAGAGCAAATTACGTCCAACATCGATTTAAAAAAAGTGAATTTTTCGGGATTTTTCAAAATGGCGGACGGCATCATCCCCCATTATCGTCATGTTCTGAGTGGTATTTTCATATATATACAATATATATAAATATCGTTTATACGAGAAAAAAGAATTAATTATAAATATATCACATTTTTACTATATAAAATGGTAAAAAGATAAATTATTAATTAAAAATAAATTAAAATGTTACTTATCTGAAACATTTGAAATCTCTGCATTGAAATTTGTACCTTATACACACCTCTTTATTAAAATGCGGCATTAATTATTTTAAAATGCAGTGTTATAAAAATTTGAAACCCCGCTGTTTTTGTCAGCAAAACGGTTTACCTGTATTAATATCTGTGTACCTTAAAGGTTGGAACAATAAACATCCGGACAGTCAAGGTACAATATACATGACAAATCGTTAATTAGTTATAATTACCTGAAAACACATGTTACGGAGAATAAATTTCTTTACCTGTAAATTTACTTCAGATAAAAAAAAAATCAAACAAATCTAAACAAAAAAATAATTCGTTTTTTTTGTGGGTTAAAAAAAAAATGAGAAAAAAAAATGCACCATAGCTTTATATTACATGTATGTACCTTTGCTGTTTTGTATAAATTGGTCATAAATTTAAGATTATTAATTAATGTCATAATTTCATATATTGAAATTATAATCGATGTGAAATGTTACTACATATTTAAAAAAAAAAGTTTTTAAAAGTTATAAAAAAGTGAAGACGAGGAGTACATTGTACGTGCCATAATCAATACAGAGTTATCGGACATGAAAATGACCGAAATAGTTGGGTATGATTACAGAGAGATATTTATATAGTATAGAGAATGGAAACAGGGAATATATCTATAACTGCTATATGAATTAACCAAAATTAGTGAAAAATGCAAATTCAAACTACAAATATAAATACAAGGCGAGATCCTACATAAATTTTCCGCATATAGCCGAGAACCACTTTGGATGATGAATTTTATGAGAAAACAACTTTTATCTCACCTGCTTTCATAACTTTTTCGCCAAAATGTTTTTAAAACATGATAATTTCAAGTCTTCCATAGCGTAATCTTTCAAATCTGAAACCTTTCCCCTCAGAATTAAACAAACAATTTGTAAATATCCGCCAAAGGAAGTTTTCATAGGCACATTAGTTTAAGAGCCGAGAAGGGAAAAGACTCGATTATCCGTAATTCAAACAACTAAGGGAGATAATTTGATTAAAAGGGCTGAAGTCGCGTGATGCAAATGCAATGAATAAAGTAACCAGCATTTTGCCATATGCTAATTCTAAGTTTGCAAATGGCTTGCCTACATTAAAAATCTTTTACATCTAAGTATTTCTCTATTCCAAAGTTTTGTTTCAAAGAAAAATTTGTTGGGACTTTTCCCTTCTTTGATTTTTAATAACGTTTCTTCGGGATTTAAACCAAAAATTAATATAACTTTGATAAAATTTATCTTTCACTACACTGCATAATTTTCCAACTTTGAAACTAAGCAAATTTGGTACACCAATTTCTTTTACTTGAATACCGGGCCATGTATTGATATGCTTTTCATGCAAACTTTTGCTACAAATATATGCATCATATAACAAACCACTCTGTCTAAACTTTCTAATCTGTGACAATATTTAAGCATAGATACAATAATAAAATAATAGATAGGAATCTTCCTATCTCAGACATAACTGCTATATTAATATCCTTTTTATTTACACCTAATATATATTTCAAAAATTTGATATGGGATTTTTCAAACTGTATCATTTGAATAGATTTTCTTCAAGAGGTATTCATTTTGTTTCTTACAAGCAGCAGACTCTGTGGAGACCATACTCATACTTCACAACTATATAATAACATGGGTTTTATTGCGTGGTCATAAAGATGCAATGAAGTAGAGATAGTTGGGTTGGAAGATGACAAGTCATTGTGCAATTTGAATGTAGTTTTGGTTGCATGCCTTCATTTATAAATCATCTGTACATACTGTAAATTTTCAACTAGAAACAAACTGGATTCCCAAAATTTGTAATTATTTACTGATTCTATTTCTGTGCCTTCAAAATAAATTGGACATTTGATTAGTCCTATTAAAGACGAGTATTTTTGTTTTATTCAAATTAACATTGGAGCACCATTTTTTGTAATATTGTTGCATTGCATCTAGTCTTTCCTGTAAACCTTCTTGTGTGTCAGATAAAATAACAGCATACATGAGACAATCTACCTGACGGTCATTAATGCACTACCACGATGTGTGAATATGTTAGGTTTGTTTGTTTGTTTAGTTGGGGTTTAACAGCACATTTGGCTATTTCGCGGCGGCCAGTTTTTATTGGTGGAGGAAGCCGGAGTACCCGGAGAGAACCACCGACCTTCGGTAGGAAAATTGGCAATCCTTGTCAATTAAGATCGGAGTCGAACACACCCCGCCACAGGTGAGATTCGAACTCACAACCCCAGCGTTGACAGGCTAGTGATCATTAGTAGTCATGACGAACTACCTAGACCACTCAGCCACCGAGGCCCCGAATATGTTAGGTAAATGATTGATTAATAACTTAAAACTATTAGGGCTCAAAATGTCACCTTGCCTTGCACCAATAAAAGATCTAAAATATGGTGTGACTTTGTCCTTTAGTCAAGACATATATTGTTTTTACTATACATATCCTGAATGATGTTATAAAATTGACCATTAATATTCTGTTTTAAAAGTTAATAATTTATGCCTTCGTGGATAACAGTGTCGAAAGCTTTTTTTCAGATCTACAAAACATAAAAACACTTTTCCTCCGTTTCTATTAGTATATTTGTCAATCAGAGTTTTTAATATAAATATGTGATCTGATGTATATCGATGTCATAGACTTTTTGCAAAATCCTATTTGGCTTTTGTGAATAATATTATTTTTCTCAAGATACTTGTCTAATCTGTTGTTTAAGACAGAATTTATTGCAATGCCTCTGTAATTTTCAGGCTTGCTTGAGTCTCCAGATTTTTTAAGACATAATTTATTGCAATGCCTCTGTAATTTACAGGCTTGCTCGAGTCTCCAGATTTAAATATAGGTGATAAGTAAGCAAGTGATCACTGAGTGAGATATTTCCCACATGAAAATATTAGGTTAAAAAGTTTTAGTAGAAGAGGGGTAAAAACCGGGGATCCAGCTTTCAACATTTCTGCTGGAATTCTGTCAAGCCCTGCTGCTTTTCTATTTTTTAATTTTGATATTGCATCAAATATCTCGTTTGATGTGAATCTATAGTCTAAATAACAAAAATCTTTACTTTTTCTATTTTTTTTACTTCTTTTTTTATATCTTCGAGTCTATTTTTTATTCCGTTTGGAACACAATTAAGTTCAGAAAAAATATTTAAACCAAGTTTCTGTATCAGCTGATTCAGATTTATTATCGTTTGAATCTTTCAGTGAGTTGACTAGTTCCCAATATTTCTTAGGATCGGTATCCCTCATGTTATCAATTTTCTGTTTAAAAGTTCGTCGCTTATATTTACCTAATTTGTTGTATTCCATGTAGCCTTTAAAGTAAGAACCTCGAATAATTGGGTCTATGGGAAATTTGGAAAGTAATCCCCTTTAGATTTAAGAATCTTTCTTTTAGATGTTAAATCTGCATCATACCATTTACATCTTTTTTTTTCTTTTTAACAGTTTTGTTCTGCAAAAAATACCGGCTGTAAAAGCTGCATTTGTTATAACATTATAAAAATCATTAGTAGGTTTGTATACATCATTTGTATCATACATGTATGCGACAGGAAGATTTTACAAAAAATGTAATTAAATTAAGATTGATATGATGGTAAGGGCACTATATTATATGCGAGAATCTAGCAACAATATTTTAACACTACTTTAATAATATCATAATGTAGTAATAATCAGTTCAGAAAGAGAAGCATGGTTAGCACTTTCTATTGATTCCAAGTAAATACTTCCAGTGACAGGAAAACAATATCATTACATTGTAACCCGGTGATTTACCGTAGTATCCGAGTGAAAGAAAATCTGGTAAATCACATGTGAAAAGAACTGCCAGTAATTCACTCTAAAAAGTGACGTCACAATTACCGCAGAGAGATATATCAAAAGACATACATTTTGTAGTCCGGTTTATTTCAATTTATTTATGCTTAAATGCTAGATTCTGTACAACTATTCGGTTTTACTATGCTATCATGCATTTTTTTGCCAATTTTTTTTTTTCACATGTATTTTTCAACTGGTCTTATTAATTTTTAATTCATTCCTTACCCCCATAAAAATCAATCGCCTCGGTCGTTTAAGAAATATTATTTAAAACCAATATTTAATATCATGTATTTGTATATTTGTATTTCAACAAATAACATCTTAACAACAGCTCTCGTGCCAAAAATTGAAAAAGACGAATCCATAACCGTCAAAACAACTCCAAAATTATCCAATAAAGTAATGCATCTATAAGGACTCCTCTATTGCCTGAGGACTTTATACTGTTTGGTTTTCACAATTTATAACATTAATAACTTTAAATATAACTTCACTGGAAGATTTAATAAATAACAGAATACCGGCTCTTAGGAGCCTACGATCGCTCACTTTGATATTTTCATACAGCCAGTCAATTATTTGGATAACTAGTGAAACAAACTTTATACTAGTATTCGTTAATGGAGGACATGCTTACCCTTCCAAAGCATTAAATGTTATTCACGGCTTTTTATTGGAGAACAGAAATGCTACTGCTTTAGTTTTTTTGCTTTGTCGTTCAGATTTTCTTTCGTTTGTATTCTTTTGAAAGATTGTGGCATTTATTTTCAACTTTGATATTTCGCTTTCAGTTATCTTTGGATTTTGACATTTAATTTATATCTGTCGTATATCACTTTGATATTCGTTTGCCAATATTCAACCGGGCAATGAAAAACCCAACTGAGAGTTGAGTTATTTTCCAAGACGCATCCACTGGTGAAATATTATACCTATATGACTTGCATTGTCTTAAAACTCGACCTTTACGCAAAACTTAACAAGAGTCACCCATGCATTAAATGTAAGTCAGTGTGATTCAATTTCGTTATTTTCCAAGATGCATCCACTGGTGAATTCTTATATATGATTTATAGTGTCTTAGAACTGGACCGTAACGGGAAAACAAAAACCTACTGCGACTTGAAATTATAGAATTTTTTAAAATTGAGTATTTGAATTTTATGGTTTGGTTATTTCCGATAGGAATCTGCTTTTGACATTTTTCACATCTGCATTATTTTTGTGCCTTCCTTAAAGTTTTTATACAAACAATTTACCTACCCTAATTTTGATAAGCATGAAACCTTAAACATATTTTTTCTACTTATTTTATTTCACAGAATTCTTACTGCAAATCCAAACTGAAAATGTTATTGCTTCGCATGACGGTGCGAAGCTATTAGTTTCAGTAGACATACACGCCATCTTGAAATAATTACTGATCGCTGATTGGTTACTTTATGATGCGGCTGAGATACAGCAACAGTCATTGGTTTAAATGAGATACAGAAGTACAGACTTTACTCGTTCAGGATAAGTCATCAAAAGCCGGAAAATTAACTATGTGTATATCAGTTCCGATCAACTGTCATTACATGTTTTTGTAATATTCATATATCCTGAAATTCATTATTGAAATCAATTATTAATACGTGTATATTTGCTCTGTTAATCTGCAATACACACGGTTTGTTTTGCTTTATCGTATGCACTATAATCCTATATTTACAACAAAAATTTTCTGATCTCTACTTTATAACTTCTGCCAATCTAGGCACACCTCCAGAGTTGTGTCTATTTGTTGTTTTCGCGCGGAAAATTTTACTGGTCAATAGAGAATTTGTATACTAAATCAACAACCACATGCTCACATATTACCATAAATTAAGATATAGCGAAGCAGTCCACAGCTTTTTAGAAAGCTAAAACTTGTATTGTTATTATATTGAGGGTGGTGAAATACCGGGAATTCACCCCGTGAAATCTCAAGTCATATTTCACTCTAGGAAGTGACGTAACAATAGCCGTCGCGAACGACCTTGCTATACATATTTATCATATACTTGAAGAAAATAAAGGTAAAATTTTACCCTACGATAAAATTGGAAATTGTACATATTTCTGCCCAAATCTTATAAAAATTGATTGACTTTGCGGGCTGCTATGACTTTGATATCAACTGTTTCCGTTTTATATCTCAACCCTAATCCGTAATCGCGTAATAAATCAGTCGTTTCCGCAATCGATATTCTAACTTACTAGCATAAAGAAATATGGCAGACAATAGCGGGACGAAACTGTGGATTATATTAATGCGCTCAATAATGTTAATACAAACAGAAAAAAACATTAAGTGACAAAACATTTTGACTAAATGGAAGAAGGACAATGACAATTTGCAGCGCCTTGAGAATATTTGGTAATACGGAAATGAAACAGAAATCATTGAGATAAGAATTTTCCTGGAGACCTATAACATGTATAAAACACCAATGTTGAAGCATATGATAAAAATATCATAACATGTCATTATTCATATCAGACCCATTATCAGCCCATGGTCAAAATCATTCATCGAGCTGATAATAGGTGTGATATGAAAAATGCTATGTTATAATCTATATCAATCTAATTAAAAACCGATCTCTCATCGCTCCCGTTTTCTGATATGTCGCGTGGGAGATCTAACGAAACCCGCTTTGAGGTCACATGTGAGTGAACTGGAACTTATGAATTTATAATGATATGCAAATGAGTTGACCTCCTATCAATAAGCCAATCAAAAAAGTTTTCCTCTAGATCTAATCGTTAAAGAAGATCCGTTAGATCTCCCACGTGACATATCAGAAAACGGGAGCGATGAGAGATCGGTTTTTTATTAGATTGAATCTATATATATCAACGCGCAGTTAAATAAGAAGCCAATTCCTTGTATATTCTCGTTAAAACTTATGAACACATGGATAATGTCAATGTAAAAAACACAATAGCTAATCTCGAAATTCGAATACCAAAAATCTACAACTCGTGATCGCAAAACACTAATAATTCACTCTTGCGCTACTGAGTTACTCTAGGGCCGTTGAGTGCTTGCGGCATGGTGTGGTTTTCCACCATTAAAGACCATGTTGTATGTTTGTTTAGTTATATACGTGTGATTTTGTACTTTCTTGTATTCTCACTCCATGTCCGTTTTTCCTTACATTTGTTTAATTGTTAATTTGATTATACCGTAAATCTGGATATTTTGGCGTAAGAATAACATTAATAATTTGATTGTATTTCCAAAAAACATTGATGTTAAATTTTAGTGTATTAAAATTTGGCAATTGTATTAGTGGTGTGTTTAATTTTTGGCACTGTTATAAAAAAAAATGAAAAATAAAATAAAAATGAATCTGGCTGTTATGAGGGTATGATTTACTAGCAGTTTTCCTGTGTAATGGTTATAATGTTGTTATTTAAAGCTGTCAGGATTGACAACATATAATTGTTGTTTTAAAAATCTTTACGAATTGCATAGTTTTGATTTGACAAAAAGGATAACAGCAGTGTATCTTGAACAACATTTTATATCCTTCTAAGCATTGTAACTATAAATCAATGTTAGTAACTTTTCAAAATTTTTTGATGGATAGGTGGATGAATTGTTGTTAAACGTCCAATGGCAGCCAGGTGCATATCAGGACGAGAACGTGTTCATGATGTTGGTATGATAATGAATATGATCCCTGCTTTGTACTAGACCGACACGCTGAGCAGGATTTTTAATGTGCTAGTTTACGAGATAACTGTCCGCAGGAAGACATATCACCCCACTCGGACACTGACTCCGAGCCGACCAGTAGAAGATTTCTGGTAGATATTTTTATTTTATATTTTCGGCTCCGTTTAATTTTTGCACATTTGCAACAGGCGCCAAATAAACCAAAATATAACAACAGCGGAAATATCCCCATTTGCTATAAAAAAAAAAATTGAATATCTGAAATTCCAAAATATTAATACAAGAATTCTATAATTATAATTTTGAAGAAGAATATATGCATACTTCGTTTAAGGGGGTACCCAATACTTTGACTAAAATAGATTTGGCTCGTTTAATTTTCATAAAATTTTGATGAAATATTTACTTTGACCAGTTGACAAAATGGATATATAGCAGTTTTACAAACACTAATTCTGATCATTGAGAAGCTCGATTTCTCTTTACTAATTGTATGTGATTAAAACGTTCAGCTTATTTTTAAAGAATTAACTCCCTTGGGCGTTCTGTACCCCCATTAATTTTCCTCGAGGTCGAATATGTTGAAGGCGAAGAAAAAACTGAAAATATTGTAAAGAAGATCTTCAACAATAAACCCTTAAACATGAAAAATGTTGCCGTACGAAATTTATCAACAAGCCCTTATAACATGATTAAGATGGGGTCTAAAGCACTACTTAGCAATGAGGAACCAGAGTGAGTTATCTTTTCCTAACCAATGTAGGTAAGGGAGATAATTAAATTCTCTCCCTTTTGTCCTGAGGCTAAAAGGGAGACAAATTTATTATCTCCCTTACCTACATTGGTTAGGAAAATATAACTCACTCTGGTTTCTCATTACGAATAACAAGCACGATTTTCATAATATTACGACTTGTCAGATAAAACGAAATTGCCAACAAAAAACCACTACTAATTTTTAATCATATCACTCTAATGGCAAATCACTAAAAATTGTCAACTGATAAGGTTTATTGACTGAATGTTCTGTTTTCATATTTCTGAGTAAGGTATATTGAGGATTTTAGTAAGTTGATAGAATCTCCTCTATCGAGGACACATACAGTGTCTTCCGCCATCGATCGGTACTTGTGCTCCTGTTATGAAGGAGGCATTATCAGACGCCAGAAATGCTATAGTACTAGCTACTTCCTGTACCTCTCCCGGTCTTCCAAGAGCATGCGTGGTCTTTGATCTTTCCAAAAACTAAAACAAAAAATAAGATACTTAGACTATATTTTTGAATCCAAAAAGTTTACAAGTTGACTTCGATCCGTTAATTCTTTAAAATATGTAGTTTGTATAGGCCTATTTTCGTGAGACGAGCTCAATGTTTTCCTGCTAAAATGGTGTTCCATGCAATTTGTACGTTATTCCAGAGCTTGCGTTGTGACATATACATTGATTTCCTGGACAGAGCCGGGTACTGACAGAAAAGTTGCTCAGACAGGGGTATGTTGCTCCTAAGTTGGAGTCATCCTTATTAAAGTTTTAAGGACGTCATCATGACTTGGTCGACAGGTATGAAAAAACCGTTTCCAAAATGAAAATGAACCTGTTTCGATTTTCCCCTCCTTCGAGTATCCCTTTGGTATTTCTTGACTTTAATTACTTAGAAACGTGACGTGCATGCTATTTAAAAAAATCGTGCGTCGTACGTGAGTAGCGACATCGTTTTACTACTAATTAGTAACTAGCAGAATAAGCTTTAGTAACTCGGAAATTTCGAAAATTTTCAGATTATAAAAAAGTTTAGAAAATTAACGTAAAGAGGAAGTGTATATAATTTTAACAATCATGTGCTTTAAAAATATTTCTTTATTTCCACATCGTATGGCTTTATGGGACAAACGCTATACTAGTATATTTAAACATTCTCTTACTTTTTGGTAAGCTTCTTCGTCCATACCTCCACGTTTATGTATATTTGTTAGAATCACCCCTGGACTGAAATAATATATAATAAAATTCTTTGGTGCCAATTTTGACCCACAAAATGAGCACATTTCTTTCGATTTACGACTCATAAGTTGTGCTCAAGGCCTAAAATATTGAAAACCAAAACAATAGTCCAAAAAGTTGAAGATCACATTAAAAAAAATGCCAAAATGACCAAAAGGGGGTAAGCCAAAACCATGAAAGGACAGAGCTAGTATGCACAAGGGGATACTCCTTAGTTTTCACAAATTTACAATTTCGCAACAGTAATTTTCAATTATCAATTTCGGGCTAGTATAGAAATACTAGCAACGTTAACGGAACAATTTCAAATATTGGCGAAATACAACTTATCTAGAGTTGATTACAAATTCAATTCTGGTGTGCTCGCAAACCATCTTCGTATCGTGACTCTGTGTTGTACTGGTGTTTTTATTCTAAAACCTCTTTGTGTTGTACCGGTGTTTGTATTTGGAATCTCTCCGTGTTGGAGTTTTGAAGTAGAAGTGTTGTTGTTCATTTGTTGGTATTTTATTTATATTCACACGTTTTTTTTTACCATTTTGTTTATCTTCATTTTTTATAACTGTGTATGATATTAATTTTTCTTACAGAGAATGTGTGATTGTTAATAAAAGAAAGCGATGAATAAATCAAAACATGCAGTAATGGGAAAAATTACATACTTTACACTATTTACTCTGATTTGTTTTGGTGCCAGTTCTACAAAAGAAACAAAAGTGATGGTCTATAAACTGTTGCGAGATTAAAACCGGTTTTCTAATATTTTGACTCGAGAAACCATGGAACTCGTGGTTCTAAAATTTTTAACTGTAATAATGAAAAATAGAATAAATATTGGTATACATATATTTATAAATACATGCACCATGTGGAACGAATAGATTTACTTAACAAATGATCATAACTAAATGGAACAATATTTTGTCTGGGGAAATAAAAGATTCAACACATACCTATTGCACTACACTTTGTAAACTGATCTATTGCACTTTTTGACATGCAGTAACCTATAACGTTTGGAAACTGAAACAGAAGAATTACGTAATATTACAATGTTGTATTATCCTTACAGGACAGAGTACTACATCCTGCATTGTGACGATTGGCCGCAATAAGACACAGGAACCCTGACTTGTGACGATGGGCCGCAATAGAACACGGGACACCTGACTTGTGATAATGGGCCGCAATAGACACAGGGCTCCTGACTTGCGACGACGGGCCGCAATAGGGGACCTGACTTGTGACGACGGGCCGCAATAGGACACATGGCTCCTGACTTGGAGAAAACCTGAGAATTGTAATGATGTCATGTGTGTATTATCGCAAAATCAGACTTCACTTGACAATGTGGAAGTAGAAAAACTTCTTGGTATCCATATTGATAAAAATCTATCATGGTCAATTCACATAGATAAAGTATGTGAGATTTTTTCAAGCAGATTATACCTGCTAAATAGATTAAAACGATACTTGCCTCGCAAAGGTCTTATCCTTTTTTACAACAGTTATATATTACCAATAATTGATTATTGTTGCACCATATGGGGTTTTGCCGCAAACTGCAACATTGATCGGATTCATAAGCTGCAAATGCGCACAGCAAGATTAATTTTGAATAAACCTTTTGATTATCCATCAATATCAATGTTTAAAGAACTTAATTGGATGACCATTTTTACACGGATAAAATATTTTCAAGCCATTTTAATGTTTAAATGTATGAATGGACTAGCGCCAGATTACCTTACTATTAAATTTACTGCGTGCAGTGATCTATATAGTTATTCTCTTAGGTCAACAACATCTGGACATCTTCATTTACCAAGGCCAAAGTCTGAATACTTCAAAAAGACTTTTCAATATTCTGGTCTAATTATTTGGAATAGTTTGCCAAATGGTATATAGGATTCAAGTGATATGTACATATTATCAGGTTTTCTGCAAACGTATATCGTAAAATATCAGCCGCGAGACACAATGTGAAGCTTTTTCGGCGAGTGAGCGTAGCGAACGAGCTAAAAAGCTTCATATTGTGTCGAGCGGCTGATATTTTACAATATTTGTTTGAAGAAAACTTGATGATAAATTTATCGTATTGTTAACTAGCAATCTTAATGGAATTTCTTACTTTTCAATGGCCATCTGCCTTTAACCGGATGTTTTCCTGATATATTCGGGTCAACGTTGGGTCAAACATTATGACGTCGCTGATATATTCGGGTCAGCTCATATTAGGGTCGGGTCAACTCTTTACGACGTCACAGTGCCGAAATACGGGAAATTGTGAAGGCCTCAGCAGGTGGATATAGGCACGGGGAATACGATAAAGAAAGCTTTAAGGTGAAATGTGCTAATCTTTTTTTCACAAAACAAAATGAGTAGACAAACTTTTTTTTTTTTTTTTTTTTTTTTTTTTATTTCTTAGGACATTCTTGCCATGCTAGTTCTACAGCCTGTTTTCATGCTTGTGTATATAAATTTGTAATTGTGTACATCTCTATTGATCATTGTGTTATATGCATTGATTGTTATATGTATTAATTGTTCATTTTAATGTGTGAAGGCCTCGTGTGAGATTAACAATTGTATGTTAAATGAGTTACCTTCGTTAAATAAAGAATTTATTATTATTATTATTACTTGTGACGACGGGCCGCAATAAGACACAGGGCTCCTGACCTTGACGACGGGCCGCAATAGGACACAGGGCTCCTGACTTGTGACGACGGGCCGCAATAGGACACAGGGCTCATGACTTGTGACGATGATGTTGTATATTTGCTGTATTGTCTTTTCCATTACCCCCCCCCCCCCCCAAAAGAAATTTCACACCACCGATCCCAAGATAACATAACACCAACTATCTTATGTTAAATTTACCACCGGAGCTGACTACCGATCCAAAGTTCACACTTGAGAAAAGTAACAAATCCTTTCAGAACGCATAGCAATCAAATTTTCTTCAAACTTAAAGTGACAACGAGACATATTCAGACATAATCATGATAATTAGTAAATAAGAAGATATGTGTTATGCATCTCAAACAGCAAAATACTTACCGATCTCATTCCGTTAACACTTGAGACATTGACAATGCTACCTTTAGTTTTGGTAAGGTGTGGAACACATAACTGTGTTATATGGAATACAGATCTGCAATAGGAACAAAACAAGTGATAAAAATATTATCTCTGTTCATGTGCTCCTGATCAAGACGAGTTATCCGAAACTTGGGCCTTTATCTTAATTGACTTTTGTCTTTGTTTTTATTTTTATTTTTGGTCAATATTCTATGTTTGGTTTTTAATTAATTCGAGTGACCTCGTTCATCATCTAGTATATCGATTTTTATCATCCCTGAATTTTAATGTAAACCTGGTAATAATGCACAATGATAAAGCACCTCTTGTAACTAGCATTTGAGCAAAAAAGTAAACTCAGTACAAACGCGGAAACCAAGTTCCGTACTTTTTGAGAGAGAAAAAACGAGTAGATAAACGAGTACTTTGAAAACTAAAACGCATCATTTTTAGAAATCTGCAAAAAATTCGCACAAAATTCATAAAATTATGGTGTTGATATGATGATGAATATAGAAAGTACTTTTAATCACGGTTTATGTTACAGCGTAAACGTTGGTGACTTCACAGTACCAAATGTACTTTATACAGTATACTAACTTACTCGACCAATCGAAACCTTGCTCGTTTCATTTCAGTTTAAATTATTACCTGGTATTAATATTCATTATTCTGTCATATTGTTCTAAAGTGAGGGTCTCCACGCTTCCTACTTCTACAATTCCTGCTGAATTTACCTTTAAATGAAAACCGACAGACATTTAAATCAAAGCGTTACTTATACCTCTGTTGGCATATAACCAGAATCTCCATAAGTCTGTTTCTGGGAAACTGCTGGGAAATGAAACTACAGATTCAACAAACAGCTTTAAAAATTATGACTGAAATGAATATACATGTAATGAAGCATGCCGAGACATCAAAATCGATGACAGTTAGAAGCCGTTTTCTCTTCCAAAGTATTAAAAAAGAAACAAAATGAGCTGTCAAACTAACATCAAACCAGAGTTATCTTCATTTATGTCTGGTATATGTATCACTATACCAGTAACCAGATTTGGAAAATCCTGTTTTAAATATTGTTTTGAAAGAGTAAAATGTAACAAAAATTTAAGTTATACAACATTACCAAATTAAAAAAAAATGTACTTTCATATCAAAACATTTACACAATCGTAAAATGACAAAATCAAAGAAATAAAAGATTGAAATGGCGGACCACTATGAAGATATAAAACTTTCCAGTTTATTTCACAATGATTAACGTATACAAGACGGAACTGCTTTTCAATCCGGAGGAACTCGATTCCCTCCCTTTTTATACTAGTAAATGGTAGTTTAATAACGTTTTTGTATTGGTATTCCTGTCATCAATTTGATACACGATATCTCCCATATCCCTCGCCCTCGCTGTCTCTCATGCAAAGGTTTTCCATAATTGCTTTTGACCAAAAGGAAAGAGGATTACTGCTGTCACAAAAGCTTCTTAACCAGGGTTTTATCAGGGATAAGTTGATGTCATCACTTAAGAAATTTTACGGTCGTCATCATGAATTGACCATTACGGTGTTCCAATATCTAAGATGATGTTGGACCTGTTCCCACTGTCGTAACCTTTCATGTACCTCCACCGATTTGTGACTTCCACCGGATTGACTTTGTTGAACTTCACGCCGTATACGAAGCAGGGACTGCTTACCCTTCCGGAGCATCTGGGTTCACTCCTGGTTTTTATAGGAGTTCGTGTTGTTCATTGTTTTTTAGTTTTCTGTGTTTATTTGTTGTGCTTGTGGTTGTTCATTTATCTTCCCGTCTTTGTCTGTCCAATGGATTACGTTTTTTTGATTGCTCCTTAGGTATATTTGTCCTCTTTAAGGACAAGTTTGGATTTTAATTATTTACTCACAAGAACATGCAGGGTGCCATAGAATTTGATAGTTTCCTCAACAACCCGTATTGTATCGTCTTCCTTAGAAATGTCCGCTACTATCACCAATGGCTAAAATAAATTGTTAGTTTTATATTAATAAAATTATAAATAGAATATTAAGGGTGACCGCTGGTCTGATAGAAAATGAATAGGATTTGAAATATGTTTTAGTTTGAGAGAACATATGAATAATAAACAAATAAGCAAGAAAAAAATATCGGTTCATGTGCTCATTTTAGAGCTATAAAGCCTTGAAAATTTGCAGGAAATAGGTTTTCTCTGGATTTTTCATTGTCTTTGCATTGGCAACTTCAGTCTCTCAAAAATGTATGAAAAAATAAAAAGGATTTCATAAAATTTTGTCAAATACCATTTTAAGGTATATATGATTGAATTATAAAAGAAAAAGTAGGGGTTCATGGGCAAAAAATTTAATGTTTATGAAATGGATAAAACCCGAGGATTCCGAAAATCTAACAAAAAGACCAAAACATGACCAGGGAGCATCCTTAATAAACTGGATGTAATGGCTGCGTTTTACCTTTTTTAAAGATCTTATACTATTAATATTGCCACTGTGATTTTCTTAACCTGTTGTCATTGTTTTTCACTTGTAAATTTTCACTAGAACTTGCATTGTGATTTTTATTTTACAACTAACCCAAATTATTACTGTTTTTTCTGTAACACTATTGCCAATATTTTTTATTTTAACACTAGCCCAATTGCAGCTGTTTTTTTTAAAATCTTACCCTACTTCCACTGTGTTTTTCACACTCGTCAGCGGTGTGTTTCAAGTTGGCATCGTTGCGTCCAGTTATTGCCAGCTTGGCACCTAGTTGGGAGAACAAAATAGCAGTTCCTTGTCCGATACCAGAACTTGCGCCTGTTTCAATATAAAGTTCATCATTTTGAAATATAAACTTTATGTATAATGTATACGTATGTTACCCTAGAGTTCGTCATCTGCTAAAAACATGACAATATTTCTGTCTAGAAATAGACACATCTGTCATCGACGTAATACCATCTAGTGGTTCAATTCAACACACAATCAGAAATTCGATGTCTGTCTGATATATAACAAACTCTATTTTTCTCATGGATACTGCATTATAGCAAGTAAATGTAGACCAATTACATTCGACATTCTATTGTGTGATATTACTTCTCCACTAAGGGATGGAGAAACCATTTTATTTTTTTAGGTGGGGGGGGGGGGGGGGGGGGGGTAACTCGGCTCAACCATAAGCCTGTCTTTTTCGGCACACCAGCGCACTCATTTTCAAAATAAACTACTATTTCATTCTAGGTGATATTCAATCCTGCCCTTTTAATCTCATTTTTTATCAATCCTTTTTTCACCAAGTTTTCAGCTTTCTTACAAATTCCTGCACTCCCCCTCTAGAAATCGCAAGGGTTTGGAGTCTAAATTTGTAGTGTATGCTCTGCAGATTGCCTGCTTGTTATAAAGGAAACGACAATTTGAATTTGTTTTTAGGACAACGGTTCATGTCTCCTTACACCTACCCCCCCCCCCCCCCAAAGAAAAAATCAAATCAAAACAAATGGTTGACCCCTTTTGTCTTTAGATTTTAATCTGGTACGTGGTACTTTATTCTAAACATAAATCGTGTAATTGCTTTCTCTTGTCTACGCAGCTGGCCTATCAAAACACTTAATACAAACTGAAAGAGAGAGAGCGGACCTCTTTAACGTTGTAGATTTTAAAATGTTGTCCTTATTATTTGCGAATGGAAAAGGAAAACGTATGGCTTCTAATAAACAAACAATGTTATTTTTATTTATTTATTTATTTATTTATTTGTTTATTTATTTATATTTTTGCAATATTCTTAATATAGTAGGAATTTTATGGGGGTTTTTTTAAATTAAAATATATTCCCAATTTCCACTCAGAAATAGGGCACTTTTAAACAAAAATAAATAAATTAGTGGATAAATAAGTGAATATAAATACTAAGTACAACTATATATAGAAAAAAAGCCTTGAAAGGAAATGACACGATTCAGCTGTCACCTAAATCAACTAAAATTACCTTTAATACCCCCAGTTAAGTCTAGATCCACGTGACAACACAATTGCTGATCAATTCAAACTGACTTTGACGAAGAATGTAAATCCGAGTAACATACCTGTAATTAACGCTACCTTTCCGTCCAGTCTTCCGAGTGATGCCATTGTGTTTCTGTTTCTGAAGTCTTTGCTATTGTTGTTCAAGAGCAAATACCTTTATTTCGGGAAAGTGAATTTGTGAAAGGGACAGAGTACCAGTCGATGTTATGCTCAGTTAAATGGGGATCAGTAGGGATAATTACTTAAAACTTTTCCGTACTTCAACCGACATTGTTCAACGGAAATGTTCATAATGACCGGCATGTGCGATTTATATTTGCTGTATATAGTCAACACCATTAGGACAAAATGTTTATACGCCAATAAATCGCATATGATGACACAAATTCAAAACGTCGTCATGTTTCTAGTTATTCCCACGGGTGCTAGACGGGATTTTAAGAAATAAATGTAAATCACGTCTAACTCTTTGTGTATTTAAATTATATCGTAGAAAGTTTGGAATTTTAAGTAAATGTTGTCTTTACGCAATTTGTTGTCAAAAAAGAACAAAAATGAAACAAAATAGGCTTTTCACTTTACGCAGTTCGGAATAAGCGGGAAAGAGTTTCGTTTTTTCAACAGCAGATAAAATCATATTGTACCGATTTTGGTTCTTCATAGATACTGCTATTTCGCAAACGTCCAAGTCGCCAGTGGTGTTCTGATGCCTAAAATGTGAAGATCCGAAACCACAATCCAAATTCGTCAAAAGCAGATTCGAATTCCATACTGATCAAAAATATAACTTCAACAAAACAACTTCTATCTAAGGACAGAGTTGTTATTTTATAGAGTGGAATATATAATGGTCTAAAACTCCAGATTAGATAATAATGATGTTCTTGTGACAAAATAAAGCATAATTGGGAAGTGAATAAAGAATCTAATGGGGAAAAAATCCGGTTACAGAAAATAATAAGTGTACAGTATTAAGAAAATTGCTCTGAAAATATTATTTTGATATACATATATACTGCATTGAGTTACTTTTTAAAAAGACATGCTTGCACCTTATAACATGGAACATAAAAAGTGTCAACTCAGTTTATCTTTGCAATTTTGGATTTCTAAAAAAAAATTGCAGGCTAAGCATTTTTAGCTTATCTGACCAAAGGCCATGTGAGCTTTTGACATGACTTGGCGTCCGTCGTCCGTCCGTTAACTTTTCACATTTTAATCTTCTCCTCTGAAACCACAGGGCCAAATGGAATTAAAGTTGGTAGGAAGCATCTATATAAGGTCCTTTATCAAGTGTTCTTATTTCGTCCCGATCGGACAACAGACATGGCCACCATGGGAAATTTTTGTTTTTGATCGGCCTAGTTTACAAAAATGTTCTCCTCTGAAACTGCTTGGCCAAATGTAAGAAAACTTGACAGGAAGCATATATGGGAGTTCCTTTATAAATTTTCCTCATTTCGTATCGATTAGATTACAAATATGACTGCCATCGGTAGTTCTTGTTTCTGATTGGCTGATATAAAAAAAATCTTCACCTCTGAAATCGTTTGGCCAAATCGAACGAAACTTGACAGGAAGCATCTATGGGAGGTTCTTTACAAAGTCTCCTCATTTCGTTCCGATCGGGCAACAAACATGGCCATCATGTGCGATTCTTGTTTCTCATATGTTGATTATTTTTTTTCTTTCTGGAACTGCTTGGCCAAATGAAAGGAAACTTGACAGGACGCATCTATGGGAGGTTCTTTACAAAACTTCCTCATTTCGTCCCGATTGGACGACAAATATGGCCGCCATGGGCAGTTCTTGTTTCTGATTGGCTTATATAAAAATATTCTCCTCTGAAATCGCTTGGCCAAATGGAACAAAACTTGACAGGAAACATATATGGAAGGTCCTTTACATAGTTTCCTCATTTCGTCCCGATCGGGCAGCAAACATGGCAATCATGGACAATTCTTGTTTCTCAAATGTTGGTTAAAATAAAAAAAAAAATTTTTCTCTGGCCAAAACTGTCAGCCAAACTTGACAGGAAGCATCTACGGAACGTTTTTTATGAAATTATTTTTTTTTCATCCTGGTTGGACGACATTCATGGCTGCAATGGGTAATTCTTGTTTCTGATTAGCTGATATAAAAGAATTTTTTTCTCTGAAACTACTAGGGCAATAAAGCCAAACTTGACAGAAAGTGTCTTGGCTTATAACAAAAATCTACATAATATGCCAACCCCTCAGTCAAAATGGCCACAGAGGATTTAGGTCAACATGTGGTCCCTACAAGGCTTACCACACTTCATAATGATAGTGAGAAGTGACTTCTCTCTATGGGGTACATCAATAAAACCAGCTTTCATTCTAGGTGAGCGATACAGACTCAGTCCATTAGCCTCTAGTTTAAATCGAGTAGAGAAAAAAGCAATAGCATTATGTATTGAGACAAACTATCGAGCCGAAATATCGATAGTCGTCCCAAATTTTTATTTGACGAAAATCGAACCAGGGAACAGGCAATTTCTACCAAAAATTGTGCAATATTCCTTTTAATATGCTAGAACTACAAAATCATTTAAAATGCAAATAAATTTTAAATCTAACAATACAGCAATTAATAATTTTTTTTTAAATTATTTTATTTTGACAAATTAATTAAAAACTGAATCACAATTCGGACAAAGAGAAAAAAAATTATGCATCAATATGTAAACTAATCTTTTTCATTTCCAGTCTATTATAACATATGACTAAGAATTTTCACATAGAAAAGATTTTATTTAAAAGTAAATATAATTTGCACATGAAATAAATAACGTTTCGCTCTGGTGAAAGGTATGAATGAAAGAAAGGTGTTAAAATCCGTATCCAAAGACCTAAAAAATTTACAACATATAATAAATATTTCCCTGTACACTATTTTTTATTGAAATGTAAATAAACAAATTAAATTGTGTAAATTACCGTTATTTTATAATTCAAGTATTAAGTTTCATTTAATTTAAAGACCCTTCAATCAATAAAATTAATCCAGCTTATTTATCATGAAAGGGAGTTTGATTTTAAAGAAAAGGCGCATGCGTATATTAATACTTACCAACCTAAATGAGGATTATCAGCTGTTCGAAAAGAAATATTTAAATTAAAGCATTATATTTTTTTGTTAATATAATAATGGTGAAATTAACATGTTACTACTTTTACCACGGATAGCTTCTTGAAATCGATTTCCCCGTGATATTCTAATCCAACTGTCACTTCAAGACGTTATAGATAGATATTTTATATCTTAAGTAAATTGTCTTAACATTTGGATTTTACGTTTGGTTTTTAAATCGATCTGGAATACATTTTCTGATATGGAATTACTACAACCAAATAAAACATTCGACGATGAAGGTGAGGCAAGTGTATTGAAAAACAACAGTGTGAAACCGCTTCCGGCGAAAGCCAAAGTTGATAAATTTGGATGGCTGTGTACTCACGGGCCAAATCATAGCCCAAAATACGGAATCAGGAGAAAACTTTGGAAAGGTCCGTCTCCTATGAATTTGAGAGATTCTACTAATGATACACCCACAACTGGAATAACCTCGCGTTCTACTGTTATCAAAATAAGGGGCACAAATGTTACCTCTTGGAGAACCGATGCAATAGATAACCCAGAAAAGATATACCTCGATCCTATGAAGCCAGCATCTCGATTTGATATTCATTTACCGGAGATATCAGCCTCTGCTCCTTTATTGTCAGTCTCAAGGACTACTAATCTCAACCCAAAGGTAAGGTCCTTTATCTGAAAATATAAATATTAGTATGTTGGTTCATGTTTCGGAGTATTAACTGTTTATTTATGTATTAATTTATTTACTGTAATTGAAATGTTTCAGGGCATAAATTTTTTATTTGTCTATTAATTCATTTACTGTAAATGAAACCGCTTGTGCACACCTTGTGCATCTAAGTAGGTATTAAAGAATTAATTTTTGCCCACCTGAGTTGATACCGCTTCTGATGGACTCCAAGTTCCGAGGGTATGTAGTATTTTGATATTTAAATTTACTGTCACAAAAACGTATTTTCAAAAACCAAGGAGTACATGTATATCCCTACGTGCATAGGTGGTTTTGTTTTAATTCTTTTTTTTTTTTTTTTTTGGTCATTTTGGCATTTTTGATCATTTTAGTCCGTGAGATTAATTGATTGACTGATTGTTGCTTAAAGTCCAATGGCAAATATTTCGTGCTTCAGAACGAGAACCAGTTCAATTTATCAAACAATTCAAATAGGGGTGGGACAGGACACAAAGGGGAACCAATTTTGACTGCCACTGTAAAAGGAGGATGGTTGGGTAGGGTCGGATAATTTAACCTTCTGTAGCGGCACTAGCTTACTCTTTGCGAAAACTACAGTACAGGTGAGTGTGGCATTCTCCAAACACGTTACCAGCTATGACCTGACAACCCCCCAACTAGAGGGTCTCCCGTATCCGCCAACTGGGAATGCGCTAGGCAGCTCAATGGGTTGAGCCCCGTGATCCATCATAGGCGCCTAGTAGTCCGTGAAAACAAATGTGCACAACTTGTGCATCAAAATTGGAATCAAAGAATTTATTTTGTTGACTTTATGGAATAAGGAAGCTGCAAATTGTTTCACTAAATGCACAATGAGTGGAAGAAGTTATTTTTTTTGCCAGTAGTAACAGAATTGCAGCGATTTAAAAGGGTAATGAAATTATCTCCCTTACGTAATTGCTTTTATTTTTGCAAAAAGGATTTTTCTTATCAAAGACGTGTTGTAAACTAATATGAAAAAAAAATTTTTAAACACTCTTTGTGTATCAAAAGTGTAATACATGCAAAGTTCTTTTAATCTGACCTACATTAGAAATAAGATTTACGTATTATCACTAATCCTTCAATATGATACAATGTTTATTCGTTTTGTTTAGGCATTTCATTGATTAGTTTTAAAGTAAACTTGTATTACCTTATCAAAATACCAATATTTACCCATACATCACGAATTTTAAACGAATGTTTAACAATTTTTGCATGACCTCGGAAAATATGTTTCTTGTTTTTTCCCAGCAAACAAAAAGGATTAAAAAGCCAGAATTATTAATCGGATACATATTCAATAATTTTTATACAGCAATAGAAACTCGAATATTAAAACCAAAAATGCTTTATCTTTTTGTAAATGGCTTCAATCTAAATGGATATAATACTGTTATCGTGTATATACTGATCGTATGTGTCTTAGTTTGTCCACTGATCATATGTGTCTTTGGTTTACTGTGATCGAAAATATCCGTTTTCATTCCTTTGACAACATGATTTTTTAGATATCTTCAGTTAGATTTCATACCTTCATGGAATTGACATCTTCCTGAATTTGACACGTCACCGAATGTTACCCACTTACAATGTGACTGGGGGCCTCGGTGGCCGAGTGGTCTAGGTAGTTCATCATGACTACTAATGATCACTAGCCTGTCAACTGTGAGGTTGTGAGTTCGAATCTCACCTGTGGCGGGGTGTGTTCGACTCCGATCTAAATTGACAAGGATTGCCAATTTTCCTACCGAAGGTCGGTGGTTCTCTCCGGGTACTCCGGCTTCCTCCACCAATGAAAACTGGCCGCCGCGAAATAGCCAAAATGTGCTGAAAACGGCGACAGGTGAGGTTCGAACTCACAGCATAGTAGCCATGACGAACTGTCTAGACCACCAGCCACCGAGGCCGCACTTAAATTACACATGCATGAAATGATTTAAATATATATATAAATATACAAAAGGCAACCAAAACAAAGTTCATACAAACAATAATATGTATATTGTGGAGTTCTAAACTTTAACACGGTAGAAAGGCCAAATCCAGAAGAGGGGAGGGGGTATTGTTATTATAAATGAAAAAGGTCATTTTTGTAAACAATTCCTGTCAAAGGTAACGTTCTGTTATTGAAATTTTTCATCTCGAACGGGAGCTTTGGCTTCTTAGTCCGATGCGCTAACCACTACACCACGGCGCCATAATTTAGCCCTTTAGCGACCGTTAGCCTACTCTTTTTGATAAACTATAGAAAGGGTCTTTAGCATGCAGGAATCTTGGCATTCTCCAAACACGTTTATGGCTTTGACCACTGGGCAATACGACGGGTGACGCATGCATGCGAAACAGGATATGCTTACCCTTTTGGAGAACCTGATATCACTCCAGGTTTTTTGTTGGAGTTCACACTTTAGTTTTCACTGCTCTTAATTTGTTCGTATGTCTCTCACTTTGTATGTTTGTTTGCCAGTCGTGTTCCTTTTTGGTTTGTCTCGTTCGAGTATTGTCCTCCGGATTATGATTTCTGATTTCCTTTTTGGCATTGTTGGTTCGGCATCCTCTACGCTTGACCCACTACGGTCCGCTGCCAGGCATTCCGTATTACTGCCCCCCCCCCCCCCTTACGAGAGCATCTCACTATCCGCCACCTGGGGGCACATTAGACAGCCCTGTGGGTCGAACTTCCGGAGCCCAGAATGTGAAATTCTTTGAAAATTAAGGTTTCCGTTACTTCCGGTCACGTGACAAAAAGCATTATACCATAAAATTATACCCATAGTTTCTGAAAATGTATCCGAATAGAATACGCTCTTTGTACTGCTTAGCGATATCCCGTTATGTAAACGTTTGTTTAAATATCGACTAAAGAATTTTAAATGATTCAAAATATAATTTACTCTAGTAGAAAATTAAATAACTAATAATATACTCTATTTAATTATTTATGAAATGAAACGTATTCGTCAAGGTTTATACACAAAGCTTATAGCATATGATAATATAATTGACGTATCCTTTTACAACTTATCTCATAGCTTATGCAGAATGTAATTCATGAGAAAACTTGCAGTTGATATAATATTATAACAGAAATTTGTGGTGTCATGTCTGTTGTCAATGATTTTCTGTCATCAAGGGATAAAAAATCAGTTTTATCTAAAATAAAAGGTGTTCATTAAATATGAATATTTCTGTGTTACAAGTACGGCGTTGTGGAATTATATTCACGTAACATGAAAGTTCGGAGTAATTTTCTAATTGTTGAAGGATCTGGAAAGTGTTCTAAGGAAAATGAAAAGGAAAGACCACTGTCACTTCCGGTGCTTCCCAGACAGGATACTTTTCTCACTCAGGTAAATATGTTGGTGGTTCATACTTTCTAGCCTTTTTTGTCTGGATTATTTGTTTTTCTTCTTCCTATTGTAAAATTTAAATTATATTATTATTGTTAATTACAACATACACATATATTTTTCAAAATCGTGCCCAGATTATAAAAATCTGTGTGGAATTCGATTCTTTTCTTTGGTAACAAGTCGGACCGATTTAATTTGTCTTAAAAATGTGGCCCAATTTGTCTGTGAAGTGGTCCCAAAAGTGGTCTTAAAAAACTGGTCATATTTATCTCCAAAAAGTAGTTCGGCTTGTCTCACTAGTGTTCTGAGTTGTCATAAATGTCTTTTCTTATAAGCCGTCTTAATTTAAGTGCTGAATATGGTCTGATAATTCTTTTTTTTTAACGGGCGTTTTTTTTTTATATTAAGATTAATCCAGAAGAGTGCCTTGTTTAAAAAGAAAAGAATTCTGATTATCGGTAAATGGCCGGTAGTACCCCTTAAGGGGGTACAGAACACCTAATGGAGTTAACTCTTTAATTTTAATCACAACTATTAGTAAATAGAAATCAAGCTTCTCAATGATTAAACTTAGTGTTTTTCAAACTGCTATATAGCCAATGAAATTATTCCCGTAAATTGTGTCACTGCTTCAAACATCTTGAAATGTTTATATTTTGTCAACAGGTCAAAGTAAATATTTCGTCAAAATTTTATGAAAATTATACGAGCCAAATCTATTTTAGTGAAAGGGTTGGGTAACCCCTTAAGGGGTCGTTATGATCTCGGTGTATAGTCTGAGATTACTGAAATACTTACAGTAGCTTTCAAGATCTAATAAAGCAAAAAACAAAATCGCTGTTACGTTCCGTTTATATTACATTCAGGCATTGAATGGTTTAGTTCTCGTGAAGAATACCGTCCCCTTCCCGTCATTTTTTTTTTATCTTATAGTGAAATGTGGTATGTAACAGTACACGAAACGATGGTTTCACAAGTTTTAGCTTTCTAAAAAGCTGTGGACTGCTTCGCTGTATCTTAATTTATGGTAATATGTGAGCATGTGGTTGTTGATTTTATATTGGAATTGTTGTATTCTTAGATATTGATTGATATGAAATACAACACATAGATACGACTCAAAGTGGAGATCATGAATTTTCTGTTGTAAACATAGGATTATAGTGTATACGATTAAGCAAAACAAACCGTGCGTATTGCAGATTAACAAAGCAAATATACACGTATTAATAATTGATTTCAGTAATGAATTTCAGAATATATGAATATTACAAAAACATGTAATGACAGTTGATCGGAACTGATAGACACATAGTTAATTTTCCGGCTTTTGATGACTTATCCTGAACGGGTAAAGTCTGTACTTCTTTATCTCATTTAAACCAATGGCTGTTGCTGTATCTCAGCCGCATCATAAAGTAACCAATCAGCGATCAGTAATTATTTCAAGCTGGCGTGTATATCTACTGAAACAAGTAGCTCCGCACCGTGATGCGAAGCAATAAATATCTATAATAAAGGTATTACAATGTACATTTTATTTTACCCTATATTGCATTTCAATTTAGTCATTAATTGCCATGCTATGTATTGAAATTTTCGGTTTTTAATTGTTCGCTGTCAATATCTTGGTTCTAATGATTATATTGATGATATCGTACAGCCACTTTACGCCGACTCCCCCTGGGCGTTTTTCAAACCAGGATCTACTTACAATTATACGTTAAGTGTCTATTTTGCATTTTAAGCAACCTTTAAATGTTAATAAAGTCAAGTTACACCATATGCTTATGTAACTAACTGATTTTGTTTAAACACATAGAAATGTGTGTTTTATTTGATTTAATCCTAGTGACGATGTCTATTTCAAACAATTTTATTATCTTTTTGTACAAATCTTTATCTTTTCTGACTTTGAAGTGAGGTGTTATGCATATTATACATTATATTACCTATATTATCATTAAAGCTTGACAATGCATTAAGATCATTTACGATATTGTATGTTTACAAGATATAAGAAGGGTAAAAAATATAAAGACGAAAGGAGTGTACAACTAACCGAAACAGTATTTCTTAAAGAGTGATGGAATTTTTAGTTAAATTTGAACCAGTTCTAAACTCTCATAGAAAAGCGTTAGAAGAGCACCTTTACTAACATTTTTTCTATGAGAGCTGAGTTAAGTGTCCCTGTGCGTTTTTTCTGTTTAGTTAAGAAACAGGTTCTAACAGCGCTTCTCCAGAAGACTTTGGACCAGCCATCATTTCTTACGGTTTCTGAAAGCTCTATTCAAGAAGAATTCAGAGAATCTCTTCTTTAAAGAACTATTAATTCTGACAGCCCTATTCTAGACGTAAATTATTTTCACTAAGGTAATTCTTTATGCATTTAATTCATATTTGATATCTGCTGAATTTTAAATACTCAAAGTTAGTTTAGAATTGTTCGACATAGTCTCAAGTCATGTTATTGCCAAGATTAGTAAAACTACATGTATGTCACTGAAGCATCCATAAACGAGGGAGCTCTAGATAGATTTTAGAACAGTACTATTAATGATTTTGTGGTAGAGGCACAGTGTAAGCTCTTTGACAGCAACTGGCATTCGACCACTTGAACAATTTACCCCTTTCTACATAATGAAAAAAATATTTCTTGGCTAGACATGACTGTGCAATCTATTTCCGTGATGAATGTCCAATCCAACTAATAGTAAGAAACACAAGGCAAGAAAGAAAGGTAGCAATTTTATTGGACAGCTGCGATAGTTTCTACTTTTTTATCAGTCTTCAATTTTCGGAATTAAAAAAATTGTCTTCATCTATAACCTTGAACACACTTGATTTTGTCTGGTTTTTGCTGCCTTTCTAAATGAAATAACTAAAAATCTTCAACGTCAAAGTGAAGAGTAACGCCAGATTGTCAGGAAAACGGAGATCAAGGGTTATATAAATATAGGGAACGCGAATGGCCCTTCTTTTCCCTATTTTTTCTAATAAAAGCTGCGGTTTATCAAATTTTTAGAGTGATAGTTGTATAATTTGTCTTCCTTGTGCTTCAACGACAAGAGTCTGTTGAGTGCAAGGTTTTCACACGTTACAGTAATCGAGTACACGTTTTCTTTGTTGATAACCCGTATGAGCAGGCCAAATTAGTTCGTAAATATCAAACAAAACTCTTAATTTATAGCTTTATTGCTTTGAAAATAAAAAATAGCTGATATAATGCTTCATAAATCAATACCATTGCAAAATTTATTAAGTCTTATTTGGACTTATCTTGACAATTTGTTTGTCGTTACAAGTACCGTAGTTGGTCTATAAAAAGTTTTCTAAAGACTGAAAATATTTGAAATTTATTTGAAAAAATAAGACGAAAATAAAATTTTCACCTGAATGCAAATACTTTAAAAGGGACTTCATTTCTTTTGTATTTCAAAACGCGCTTCGTTTCTCTCTATCAACAAATATAAAGTGAAATCCCAATGAAAACTACAGTCTTTCGAAATTTTGAGATAATACGGTAATGTCATGCATATTTTATAATTTGAAACGTAGAAAAAAGCGAGAGTGATTTCAATTTCATATAGAATTTCAGGATGATCTACTTCCACAAATGTCGCAAATCCACAAAGGTACGCACTTTAAATTTTTTTTTAAATGATTCAATCTGCCTCGTTGTCATGCACCAAATGATGACAATGATCTTGGCAGATCACATTACGATTTAATATAGTTGTTATAAGTTATGGTTCATAATGAGACTTAGATACAGAAACAATGGTTGTTTAAAATGGCGGCCAACAATGAGAGGGGCAATAAACAAGTTGAATTACAAACTGGGTATTAATGGACGGAGGGTATAAACTGATTAACAGTGATAATGGAGGATCCTATCTTAAGTATTCAGGATTTATACCCCCAAACCATTGGACAAGGAGGACCTATTACCACTTTTATTCTTGAAGGAACAAAACTCAAAGTGCCGGAGGTAGGGAAACTGGTGTTGTTGAATTTTTTTTACCGTTTTATACTTTGATTTTTTAAGTTTGTGATATTTTTTTTCTTTTTGCTCAACCTTTTTATTATGAATTTGTGGATTAATGGATTCGAGTATATTTTGAGCTCTCAAAACTAAAAGCACAATAATAATACAACATTGGTGTGTCTGTTGATTCCAAGATACACATGCTTGTAGAGATCTTGTATAAATTTGTAATTCGTCGAATTATAAATATCAGTTTTGTGCATCAATATATTGGTTCCATAGAAAATTATTACTAGCATTGATGCCTCTGCTCAACTTTATCATTAGCTCAGTTGCTAGTATTTTGATACTAGCCTTAAGTTGTAACAGGAAATATCTCTCTCATGCCGCTGATAGCTTTACCCATTTTGTTATGTTGGTATGTCAATATTTTTTTGTTATTTATCTTGGTATTCGGTCAATATGCTATAACACATTTTTTATTATTCTTTTGGAACTGACAAATTGTTACTCGGCGAAATATGTACACCTTGTGCATACACTATGAGATCATAGAATATTTTATCTTCCCAAGTCAGGGTTTTGTATCCACGTTCGTTCCTACAAACCCCTGACATCAGACATACATATTTTGCGAGTCAAACATATTTTCGCCTTTGTGTGTGATCTAGAAAATTCTACCTACGACGCAAATGGATTCTCTTTTGGCCTAGAAAAGTAACCAATGAAAATCGTTCACTTCCGACCAGTAAAATATAAATGTGTGATGTCCGGGATTTGTACGAAGGAATCTGGATAGAAAACACTGACTTAGGAGGATGAGAATATTTATCATCACATGCATTCTTTCATGTTTTGTAAAGAATTACACTAAAACGTTTTCAACATGTAAACAAAACAACAATAATTTTAATGTAGAAAGCATTTATTGTCTGTGTTTGGTTTGGTTTAGTTGGGGTTTAACGCCGTTTTAAGCACATTCTGGCCATTTCGCGGCGGCCAATTTTTATTATTGGAGGAAGCCGGAGTATCCGGAGAGAACCACCGACCTTCGGTAGGAAAATTGGCAATCTTTGTCAATTAAGATCGGAGTCGAACACACCCCGCTAGTGATCAGTAGTAGTCATGACGAACTACCAGCCACCGAGGCCCCGTATTGTCTGTGTAAAAAATGCACTATACATGTATATATTTACACACCCTAAATTTTGTTTGTAGTCTTGGAAGTACATGTAATTAATCTGTTTCACTGTTGTAATTGTACTTTAATTGCTAGGAATTACAATCTATAATATACCTCCATAATGTCCATTTTTCACGTGTAAAATATTTCTGATTAAACTGTGTCTTGTAATACGATTTTTATCACATAAACCAAAATGCAGTTTTGAACTTATAAACAAAAGAAACTATACTTGTAAGCTAAAAGACATTTATTGTCTGGGTAAAAATGCAGAAATATACTATTTTGTTTCTAGTTTTTCAACCGTTTCACTGTTTCAATTGCTTGGAATTACAATCTATGATATTATAACTTCTCAATTTTTTTTTCTCATTGATCAAGTATCACATATTTCTGATTAAAAATTTTATAATATTTTTATCAAATAAACAAAAAATGCTTCATAATTAAGACATGGAAATGAATTAATGTCAATAATATTTTGCAAGCATTGATCTTTAAATCATCACTTACTCTTTGATTCATATCAGCATATATATTTGTACAGCATCGAAGACGTCTTGAATCTCAGCAGCATTATGTCTAGACATTATATTGATTGAAGATAGATTATTATGCCTATTTGGTATTATGTAATGAAAAATCAAGAACCCGACTCATTCTAACCATAGCTTTATTTAGCTCTCAATTCTGACATACGGTGTACTGGAATTCCTTATTGACAATTTATTTGTGAGTTTGGATATAGTGTTTTTCAGAACACTTTGGAATTCTAATGGAAACCAACTGTTCCCCACATTGTTCACCATGTATTCAACCAGTTTCTTATCAGAAAAATAAGAAACTATCCAGTCCATTAATTTCAGTTGATGTGCTTTCTATTATCCTAATTTCAAAGATTACCTACACCCCAAAGGATCTAGACTGAAATATATCACTGGCAAAGGACAATTAAGAAAACTAGATGTATAATTTCCTGCAAAAAAAAAACCAAAATACTAATTCAAGCAAAGAAATAGTGTATTTCAGTTTTATTCGCTGTCTTTAAGTTCCAGTGAGGTGTTTAAGATAACCTTACTTCTGCTTTACACATTGACATGTGCGTAGACAAAAATGTACTATTTTAATAATTTTTTTCTAATCGTCTTTGTTACATTTTAGTTATATACCTACTCCTCAGGCAATTTCTGTTTTATACTTTTACAGTCAATTCAGTCCTGTTTTACTAGCGCGAAATAACTGTACTATGGACGCTAATATCCAATATCTGTCTATATCATCGTTCCAGAAATTAACGGTCCTCGTTACGATTCGATTGGCCTGTATAGTTTCCTTCTCATGTATAAAACTTCTTCAGTTAGGTAAAGTTGCTCAGACAGGGGTACGTTGCTCCTAAGCTGGGTCCACCCTTATTAATGTTTAATGGGCGTCATCATGACTTGGTTGACATGTATGAAAAAACCGTTTCCCAAATGAAAATGGGATATTATCCCTTCCTCATACCGGATTTGACATGGGCAGCAAGGCGGGTGTCGGCAGGAAGCAGAGACTGCTTACTCTTCCGGAGCACCAGTCTACCCCCGGTTTTTTGGTGGGGTCCATGTTGTTCAAATGCTTTTAGATTTTAATTGTAGTGCATGTATTGTTTTGGTCTTGTCTTCGTTGTTCTCCGGAGTTTGTCAGTTGTTACGATTTCTCTCTCCCTTTGGTATTTCTTAACTTTACTTATTGGTCATTTCATATTATATTACTTACTGGACCTCACTCTCAGTAGATTTTGTGACAGGCAATGTAAAGGTTTATTTCGTCCTTTCTATTTGCTACGTTTTTTAAATTCCTATGTACTTTGGTGCGCTGTTTTTCCCGATATAAACTTGAAAAAGGAGACGTACACCTTCATTTCTGCTTTTCTTCTAAAGTAACACATAAGCAATCATTAAATTAAAATTCTTTAGTCTTCACACATTTTATAATTTTGTAACATTAAATTTTAAGTATCAATTTCGGGCTAGTATCGAAATACAAGCAACTGAGCTGGGGATACCCTCGTGGACTTGGAGTCCACCAGCAGTGGCATCGATTCAGTGGTAAAAATTAAAATTATTTAAAAATTAAATTAATTACGGAAATATTTTTCAGTTCCGGCAGATGTCCTATACTAATGGCAGCCGTCAGAGAGACACGGATGCTTCCGATTATAACATAAACCCAGACCCAGTACCGTATCAACCTCAGAACTTTATGTAAGTATATCAATTTCAACTTCGCTATCAAATTTTATGCATTTTCAGTCGGACACTAAAAGTCAATAAATATTATTAGTATTTGGTTGAAGAGTATGCAGATGAAAGATAGATTTTTGAAACAGTTCACGCGAGAATTTTTGATTCAATCTAGGGACGGTCAGAATAACGTTAAATTTTTTAAATCTCCTCGCCAGTAATATATACAATAAAACACTAATCCATGTTGACATTTTTACGATAGAAATTCCGACTAGTTTTCAAACTGTCAGTCGAACAGGACAAACGTTTCCTTTTGTAACTTAAGCGTGGAGACCAGAATGTGTCTTTATTGATTCATTAGACTCAGTTATACGTTCCTAACTTTTGAACATGAAGTATGTGTCGAGTGTAGAAGATATCGAACCAACAATGCCAGAAGGTAAATTCTAAATTGTAATCAGGACAGTACCCGGACGAGACAAACTAAAATGGACACGACTGGCAAACAACCAGACAAAGAGAGAGACATACGAAGAGAGAACACTAAAGCATGCACGTATGCATTACGAACTCCTACAAAAAAACCTGGAGTGACAGACATATATTGTCTTTCCTAACAATACATGCATATGGTTATATTATTGCACATGATATTCTATAAATATCGGCATGATTTGGATGAAATAAGGCCTACACGCGTTAAACACCATTCAATCACTATAAATATTTATGCCTAAGCATATATCGATTTATGCCTAGGCATAAATTGATTTAAGGCTAATCATAAGTATTTATGCCTAGGCATAAATATTTATCGATTTATGCCTAGGCATAAATCATTTATGCATAGCCTTAAATGGATTTATGCCTATGTATAAATCGATTTATGCTTAGGCATAAATAAATATTTATGACGCACATACAGCGTCATATACTGCTCTCTAATTTTGCGACCAAGTCTCCTCGAATGTTTCTTCTTTTAATTTCTTTATGCTGATATTAAAAATGGTGCTTGCAGTCACTCAGTAGGTGTATGTAACTGTAGTGGTTAATGAATAGAACCGCGCAAAATTGGTCCTCTGTTTAGAACGAACCTGAATTTGGGCAGTAAAATGAGAAGAAATTAGAGAATTCGTCGATTAAAATCTCCTTTGCAAATTTAAAAAAACCCAGCTTCATTATAAACGATTGAATAATCCGCCCTTATCTAACTCTTCGTGCTTTTCTAGTTTAAGTTAAAGTCGGTGCCAATCTCTGTTCTATTCCCCTATGACTGTTACTATCTTATAAGGGCAGGAAATATTTGCCGAATACATTCAGCGATAATCTTAATGTTTGATATCTGAGTGTATAAAAAGTATTTACGAGATTTCAGTTTATCGATATACAACATGTTCTTTGCCAAATTTTAATTCTAAATTTTATTCACGGTTAAGGAATTTACTTTATACCGAGGATAATTTACAAGCTGAACTTTCCCAGTTCAGATGCAAAAAAAAATATTTTACTAATCCGTTTATCGTCCCCAGTAAACAAACATTGGTTGTGTACAGATTTCGATGACAGTTTAAGACTGAAGTTGATCGTTTGATACGAAATACCTTTGTGATCAAAGTTCCATGACATGCCAAATAAAAGACTTGGTATACTTACACAGTTTAAATACCCATCTGTGATATTTATTGATTGGCTTTTTATTTTGATTTATCAAATCGTCTATTTAAATGCCTTAATCATTTAAATTACATGTCATAGTGGAGTGTCTATTATTTATCAAAAGTTTATATGAAATGTAAAGATAGGTACAATGTTTGCATACATTTAAACGTCTGGGGGTCTTTTGATTTATAGGGATATATACCTATGTATGTATATATTCTTCAGTTTTGAGTTTAAAAAGTCGTACAGGAAACATTAGAAGATATCTTTGGTGAAGTAGATGACATGTATTGGAATTCATTGGATTGAGAAAGGCCAAAAAATTACACTAATTCAAAATGCCATAATCATAGTAATAATAATAATAATAACAATAATAATAATAATAATTTATTTTATTATAGTGTCACATAATGGTCTCGTAAATATATGTAATAAACTAATAGTATTGTGAGCAAAGCTCACAAATGTATAACTCCAATTTCGACTACAATAATATAAAGTCTACGTTTGTTTATTGAAAACCCAAAAAATCGTTTGATCAAAAACAAAATAGAAGGTGAACATCGGCAATTTCTGACTGAATATCCCTGAAAGTTTTACAGAAATCTATCCACTGATTTAGGAGGAGTTGCGAACGGAGCATGCATACCCCCTTACATTACAATATTATGAAAAAATGTCAAAGTCCATGTTTGTCAGCGGAAAACCCCAAAAATAATTCTATTCAAAAATAAAATAAATGGTGCATAATGCCATTGTGTACTGAAGATTCTTTGAAAGTTTCATTGAAATTCATTCACTGGTGTACGAGTAATTGCAAGTTATAGGAACGGACAACCACCCTCACTATATATATCCCCCGCTTTGCTAAACGAGGATATAAAATATAGGCATATTAAAAAATATAAAAAGATCAATATCCAAACGTTTGAGAAACGGTATATTGATTATAAAATTACTTAAATAATAAACAAATGCACAAAGTAAATTTGCAACAGATAAGATTCTAATGCTAAAACGACAAAAGGATGTAACCGACTTCGTAAACGTTTCAAATTATACCACAATATTTTTTAATAACAATTTCATGAATGTAGTAACCTCTATACACTTTTAGATATTTGAATCCATCAAACCATCATAGGTCAATGAAACAAATGTGGTGTAAAAGATTTAGTTTTTGTCAAAGGCCTTTTCAGATTTGTTATCAATTCGATATGTTATATTTCTTTATTGTTGAAGAGAAATGATCTGGTTTATAAATACTTGTTTGGATCAATTGACAAATATTCAACCAAAGAAATAGTCATTTTAGGATCTTCTTTATATGGATTTCACCTTGCACCTTGACCATCGCGTTTAAAAAGAGAATTCTACTCCGCCAAATCTGAAACGGGCAAATCATTTCTAATTTCAATAAGGAGACCAGAGTTTAAATACATCCCAGTCTGATAACATACTTGCATTCAATATATAAATAGTTAATAGAAATGAATACTGTTGCATAATCTTGTCGAAAACATTGATATATATCATCGTAATATCCTGATATACACACATCAATGTTTTTTCTTGGGTCAAAATATGACCGTCTAAGATTAATTCCTTGACATTTTCTTAACAAAAAAAGTCTCGTAACAGCCGTCGGACCTTCGTGTCATAGCGCAATTTAGTGGATACGTTTGTCATTACCACGAGTCTTCTGAAACATACTGAAGTTGTGTTCGGAACTTTTTGAAAAAGATAGCATTTAATTTTGCCAAGGTTGTAACCTAAAACGGTTATTAATTCTGTCTTGTCCTGATTTATCACCTACCTTAATATTCATGTATTTCAGAGTAAGTGAACAGGTTTAAAATAAATACTGCTTAATACGACAGTATTTTGTATTTTTGTTCTTGTTTTATTTATTTTTTCTGAAGTATAAATTCCTTCAAAAATAAAAAAGAAAAAGGATAACAGGAAAGGTCAATAATGACATACAAATCATTCAACTCCGTCAAATCGACAGAAACCTGACAAAAAATATAAAACACAAATATAGAAACAAGAGCGTCGGCATAGTCTTTAATACTTTGTACAGACACTTTACAGCGGGGATTTAAAACCGGCTTTAAATCATTTTAATGCTTTGAAAATTGTAAAATATCTTGTTAAATAGAGTCTTAACCAGTGCTTAAAATAATATCAATAGAGAATATATCCGGACCATAAGTGAAAGTGTGATTATAGAAAGGTTCCTTCATATTCTATGCAAAGTAATGGCAATGGCCTCGGTAATTTTCGGCAAATTTCGGAAACGCTGTACATGCTATATTTTGACGTACCGTAACTGTCTATAAAGGTCCGAATATCTTAGATAAAGACAAACCGATAAAACAAGACAGATATTCAAATTCAAGATCAAAAGCTTGACATTGATTCAACTTCAGTTGAAAAACCTACAAAATAGGTTTAGTTAGGTGTTGTTGAAACTAAAAGTAAACGAAATTTTGTGAGAATTTCAGAGAGCTTTTACATAATTAAAATCGTTTGTATACATGTCCTGAACAAGTGCAATATGATTTTAATAAGTTTATTAGAAATACCAATTTCTTTTAAACATTCTTTTTTTAAACTAATTTTAGGTTCCAACGGTAATTTTTACAATTCTGCTCACTAACAAGTTATTGGTTTTTTTTATCGTGCTATTTGTTTCAGTGCTCATTGCAGATTAGCTGTACAATTTTTATGCTGTGTTTAAGTTTTATATTGCGAAAAATATGAAACTCCGCTGTGTGAGACTTTCGAGTGTTTTTTTTTAAATTTTTGCATAGTTTCAATATTGCTAAATGTTTAATGTGAGTTTTCTTGTGATATTTTTTCAAACATTGCATTTTTTATGTTAGTAAATCAATAATAATTTCTAATGCAAAGTTGGTTATAACGTTCATTTTCATTGGATAAAGTTGAAAATTTCAAGACATCTACTTCAGTTGATGCCATCAGAGATGACGGTACGTGCAGTGATCACTTCGGATTTTTAATAAAAATAGCTTTTTCAAAATCTTTAGACTTGCATTAGAATAGAGATAACATTATTGTATTTTAATATCTGCCGGCATCAAATTTTGATTTGATGGTTGCAAATATCCATTTACAGGGGACGCGTTTTTGCAACCATCAAATACACAAGTGATGCCGTCAAAAATTAAAATATATTTACAGTTATCGCCTAAATTCATTGACAGGAGACTTTTAGAAAAAAGGATATGAAAATGATAATCATGCTTGCAAAAACTTCGAATTTATTCATAATTGTTACACATATACTTTTTTTCTTTTAAGGTACAAACGGTAATCACATTTTTTTATATTCATATGGGACATATATATTGTAACACTAATTAACATTTATTATCAAAACCCGATGATAAATACATCAGAATAAATAAATTATCAAATTTTAAAATGATCTATTATTTTTCATATGCATATATATATTATTTTAACAAAATTAGAAAGTTTGTTTAGTTTGCGTAAACAAGTAACCAGTTGTTCACATTTTTTTATACTGCATTGCAACAGTTTTAGATGTTTTTCTTTATCTTTTTATTTCCTTTTTCTTTATTAATTGATTTTTTATTCTTATTTTTGTATTATTTGTTTCAAACTGAAATCCACATCATGCGTAAACCGATTTTTTTCCTTGTTTAAGGAAGAAAAGGTAAATGTAACTGTTTTTTTTCCACATCACAAAAAGGCCTTAATTCATAATCATAAGTTCTGAAATGTTCTGAGTCCTGTTTCAGAAACACTCGCACGACTACGATTAGTAAGTGTGACCTGATTTCCGGTATTTAGTATATTTGTTATATTGATGTCCTGGAATCAGTTTAATCGTAGTGGTACGAAGGTTTGTAGAAGTTGGACCTCTAAGACCAGTGTGCCTTTTTATGCATTGTTGGTTTTGGTACACCCGCATTGGTTGCTTTTTTAGTTTTCGTACTGTGGGTATTTTGAATTTGCTATCATTTGCATGCTTTTGGAAAGGAATAAAATTATTGTATTGATGAGTTTGAGTAATTGGCGTTGAGCTTGAAATAGGTTTTAGCCTTATGAAGCAGGGAACAGCTGTGGTATATGTATTGTTTTTTCTTGTTCATTTTATAGTATGGATTTTCAAAAACTTCGAAATTTTATTTCAAACGCACTTTTATTTTTATGCATTGTGCAACGATAAGTAAAAAGTGAAATGTTATCAAATATTTTGGAAGAGATAATGAATTTTTATAGTCTATGTTTTTATCTGCTAATCGTTATTAGAATACAAAATAATCAGCTTGATTTTATGGAAACATGACTATCTGTAATATCAATATAAATATACAGGCAGCGGCCATATAGCTATCACGGTTTGGACACTGAGTAAGTATAGAGTGATTTATTTCCACGACCCTTGGTAGGTAATACGAAAAAGAAGGAAAGAATTACAATAATATATGTTTTAGTGAAAAGTTTGAATTGAAAAATAAAACCATTTTATGGCATGTAAACAGAGTCATACGCAATAACTTAACACTAGTTTATGCTTACCTAATCTTCATTTGGCGTAAGTTACCGTTCTGCTTTTAGTCTTCTTCCCTGGAACCTCTTAGCCAGTTGAATTGAAACTTGATCCTAGTCAAGGTGAATTTAACTTTTGAAGGACGTTTATAACCCGGTCATTGGACATTTTATCCCTGGTATCTTTTCTTGATCGAGATGCATATGCTTCTGAAGAGTGCCCAAATCATTCTTAATATCAGGAGAGTTTCTATGTTTGAGGTTTTGATATTTGGGATACACGGGTCAAGTGGGTATCGGTGTTTAATATTTAAGGAAGAAAATGAAAAATTGCATGTTACCAACAGAATGAAATACATTATACATGTATGTGATTTTGAATTCCATTGCATGCTGTTGCCAAAGAATAGCGGGTTAACTTTCTCCAGATCACTTTCCAGATCTCTACATTGTTTATCTATCGGATTTAATTTCTGTTATCTTGTTTGCAAAGTGTTGCTCTCATGATCTTATCCATTTGAAGTAATTATTCTTTTTCAAACTTTTCATGTCGGGATGAATTTGAACACCTCTTCGTTTTTTCTGTTTATTGCTTTGGTTTAAATGCGGCAAAATATTACATATGATTTATGGAAACCTTTGGGTTTGCCATCTACTGGCAATACGTTCGATATTCAGACAATTATCGGTTGTTCTAATAGATTTGCTATTTTTTTCAATTTGTTTATCCTAAAGTGAATGCTATATTTAAAAAATTCTTTAACTGCATGAGAAAATTATTAATGCATGATTTAGTAAGATATTTGTGTGTTTATAAACGTTTTAGTGGACAACGAACAAGGAATTTACTATTTACCAACAATACAGAAGTGATGTTACATGTGTCCAGGGAAATACTTGTACATTTATAAGATTGATATTTTAACAATCATTTAGAAATTTCCTTATCTGATTTTGAGTTTTAAACCAAGGTATACACATGTAACTCGATACATAGAAAAAAAAACAGTATCCGGCAATTATCTGGCATAAATTGTATGAATTTCTGCCATAACACGGGTCTCGTTAAAGTGAGACAAATCATCATATGCAAATTTCGGCAATTTCGCCTAAATAAGAAAAAAATATATATATAATTTCTTTCCCAAATGTTTAATTTCACTATTTCAAAGATAAGGCAATTTGATTCAATACGCTTCTACCGTCATGACCGTGTAATTGCATGTATAGACCTCAATGACAAATGAACACACACTTTGTTATTAATATTAATAGACTATTTATGAAAAAACCTAGTTAAACCCCTATGCAATTGTAACAGTAAACTGCATCATATCCTATCAGGCTGGATAGTAATTGACTAAAAATGAAATTCAACGCTCAATTAAAAATGATTGATTTTTAAAAGAGTTTCTACATACTGAAACATAAAAGCGCCAATGAATTATTTATATATAATTATATTATAATGAATTTTACACGAATGCATTCATTTCAATGTTTACATATATCCATTCTAATGATTTTCCATCACCTCCGTAAACAGTAATAAAAACCAAACTAATAGAATTATATCAAGTCACAATTTGCTTCATAAAATATTACGCATTTGAGAAAAACAGTTGGAGATTCGTAAAATGAAACGCTAAAAAAGATGGACACGAAATTATGGTGGCCGTTTTATGCAAATGGTCATTCGTTAATAGTGAAAGGGCGGCAGTTGGTGCCCATTAAGAAACCAGGAGTCAAGGTAATCATAACGTATATTCTAATATTTAGGTCCTCTACATTACTAAAGAAAGTCACAGTGCCAAAACGACATCTAGATTCATTTGCTGGATACGAGTATACATTAGGAGCAAAACGAGGAGTAATCCTGCATACAGACCGATACCAAGTAAGGACGTTAACTCTTTATTGTAGAAATTCAGCATAAAATACAATAATTTGTTTATCTTTTTCTCTCTTTCTTTTTTTAATGTTCCTTTCATATTAGCTGTAGTATGTCTGTAAATAACTCCGTGATTGTTCCTCAAGGGTCTTTAACCATTTCACGTGGCAGTTGTTTTTTTTTTTTTTTCTTTTCTTTTCTATATTGTGACAATTAAATTAGTTTTTGTCTTATATCACTTGTTGTGGACTATTCAATCCACTACTTGTATTGAGACCTTTCTCTGTGTGACATATCTGAAAACCTACCTAAGGTATTTCTAGCACAAATTGTAAGTTGGTAAGACGTACTTTCTAACTATATGACACTATAGAGTAAATTACCAAAAAAAAATAAATATAGCTTTAATCCATAAAAGGATTTTGATTCTGCTTCATAGAAAAGAAAAATAAAAAAAAAATCTTTCGTGTAAACCGATATCATAACCAACAATGTTTACTGTTTACTCTTTGAGAAATGGTTTGAAAGCAACTTTCTATAAGTTGTCAAAATAACAATCCAAAGATACTAATATTATTTATAGTAAATTCATACTATGCTGTATACGACGCATTTCAAGAAGTTACCTCTCATCGGCATCATTAAAACCGAAACATTTGGAAGACCAAAAACCAAACTTATTTTAAACAAGAAATACTCATAACCAAAAATACCGAAATAGGAAGCCAAATTATGAAGATCGTTTATTTATCTGTATTAGGGATAAGCTCCTTTGAAATATACTTATGCTTAACAGTATATAGCTAAATATATAAATATCAGCTATATATGAAGTTAAAATCATTGTCAGTTTAAAGGTTAAAGATAGAGTTAAAACATAGACTTTCAGATATGAAGCATATGATGTAAAATTTGCAGTCTGTGTAATGTAAAAACAAATTGTTGTTAAGCAAGTCGGTCAAAGCATTGTGACTGTTAGTTTTTAATTGTAATGCATGTATTGTTTTGGTCTTGTTTTCGTTGTTCTCCGGAGTTTGTCAATTGCTTCGATGTTTCCCTCCTTCGAATATCCCTTTTTTTATTTTACTTTACTCAGGAATTCGTTGATTTTTAATTTTACATTTTTGAGTTGCAAATTGCTTAGTATCCTCATTAAAATAATGATAAAAAGATAATTCTCTTTAATATAGTCAACATTATTAATCGTTTTTCCATGTGCAATCCCGTGGAATGTTGGTTCATAAACGTACATCCCATAACTGTATATTTTATGCCTTCTATGCCTTTACATTTAACAGATGCAGCAAAAAGTCTATCTCTCTTTTTTATCCAAGGTACTTAAAAACAAATTAACTTCCTCCATTTGACTCCATCAACAGTATGAAGAAAATTGAAGTTGTACGTTTAGAAGATATCATACTGCGTTCACACTGTAAACGCGTTTAAAACTAATTCAATAAATATCTTTCAATGTCACTTAAAAATTACTAATCCATAACTGTGGAGAAAAGACTACGCTAATGAATTTTGATACACAATGTTATTTAATTTGCATCACTAACAAATAATTAGTTTTTATAATCAAGACGTAATTAACGAAAGTTGTGTACACTAAACTAAAAGTCCCACAAGCAGTGTGAACGCAGTGTTAAATGTCTTACAAGCAGTGTGAACGTGATATTAAGTGTTTAGTGTATTGTTTTCATGTTGAATGTGCTGTATTTTCTGTCATTGCAGCAGGATGGTGCTCTAAAGGTATAGTACAACGAAAACACAAACTTTGTAGACGCTAGATACTGATGTGTTTTGATGATCAATATTATGTGTTCATGTTTAACATAAATATAGGTTTGCCTCACCTCACTTTATATTATTAAATTAAAAATTTGTGTGTACGACACCATGTCTTCAGATTGTTTTAGTGAATTAAATTAAGTATTCTTTTTATCTTTGTTTCATTAATGTGTTGATTTTTTTATATTATTTTGTTAATTTATTTATTTAAATAATCGTTAAAACAAAAACAGGTTATAACAACTCCGTTATTAAGACCAAATAGAAAAAATATGTGCATTTCCGGCTACCCTACCTACCCCATTTTTTTTGGCCACCTACCTGAACGATTTTTTTTACATTTTTCAATAAGCGCTGTTGAAGGCAGAATGTCTCTCCCCTAGATTCAATGTAAACAATTGTAAAATAAAAAAAATCTCTACCTACCTACCCCATTTTTATCTTGATTTAACCGGACACACATTTTTCTAATGACTTAGCCTAGGTAGAAAAGTAAAGTCATCAGACTTTATTTTATTCATCCATTTGCCACGACCGTTTTGTTACCCACAGACAATATCCGGCAGTATAGTCTTACAAGGTTCACAATTTAACACGACAATATCCGGCAGTATAGTCTTACAAGGTTCACAATTTAACACGACAATATCCGGCAGTATAGTCTTACAAGGTTCACAATTTAACACGACTGATATAGAATAACATGACTTTTATATGCATGTAGATGTACATGTAACATGCATGCAGCTAAACTTAAATCGCATGCCATCATCATTTCATTTTCATAATTCATTATTCATTTGTTTCTTTCAGTGGGCAGGATCAAAAACCTTAGATTCGTAAGTACATCTCAATAACATGTTCATTATCAGTTAATTTTAAAATAAATTGAAAGACTTCTTTAATCTTAGTTCGCATTTCGGTGATAAAGTTTTTGACACCAAGTATTAAAATGAAATATTATAGGCCATGCTTCAGTTAGTACTTATAACTCGTTAGATAAGATATGATTAAAGAGTTGTGACATCTAGAGTTCATCGTTTGACCAAGAGTTTGCATTACAACACAACCGGGTAATTGTACCCTACACTGTCCTTTCTGTTCCTAAATAAATATTTCATTGTTAGTTTATCACAAAGACTAAAAAAATATTAAGAAATCTCTTGATATGCACATTTTCACTTTGTCTAAAAGTTCTTTGGAATTTCAATTACCATATTTCAAATCATGTCTTAAAACATTTTTAATGGATAAAGTGTAGTTATATGAACTTTATCAATATAAACATGATAAAATGCACTTTATGCATGATTGTTTCAGTTTAAGCCAGCGGGATAGACTGCGAGCAGAAATTGAATACATGGAAAAATTAAGAGGCATAAAGAGACGAAGAGAGGTTCTTCCACATAGGGCACAGTTAGACCTTTTGATGGGAGGGAAACGGGTAGATTTGACTGAAAGGTATTATTTACATTAAAGTTTTTTATGAATGATAGAAATGAAGACTAGTACCAAATGCTTACTTGGCAGTGCTATCTAAATTATGTACAACCAATTTTTGCAGTTCTAGGAAGCGGTCACTTTTTTTGGTAATCATATTGTATTGGTTTTTATAAAATGTTTTATACACCAGAGTTTCAAGATAGATAAGAGGAGGTTTTAATATTCATAAAACCGGTTTAACCCCAATGTCTCTACCAAGTCGGACTATCCTGACTCTCTGTTGTGAATTTGTTTGTGTTGCTCTTGTATGCTATTTTTTGTCCCAGTTTATGTTTTTGGTGGCGTTGATATGTCATTGTCGACCTTTTGTTATTTATTTATAGATTTATATTCTATCATCTGGTCATATTTTTCCAAAATTAAAGTATAAATCATAGTTGATTTTATGATGGACGGAAACTGAGAAGACACGCATGGAATGTATAACATTTGTATAACCTGCATACCGCTGAGCGGTTTTTTGAAAGGTAATAACTTAAAGAAGGTTTGTGCCTGTCCCAAGAGAACTAACCTTTTTGGGGTTGTACGTTCTTGTCTTGTTTGTATATTTTGCAGTCCACTTGTTTTTTATTTCAGGTATTTGGTAATTTTCAAATCATATCTTGTTTGGTATTAGTTGAATTTCTTCGCTCCATTCAATCGACAGACCCTCAGACAAAAAACGGCATAAAGATCACAAACTTAGAAACAACAGAGTCAAAATTATCTGATTGGGTACAGTTACTTAGTAGTGGTAGGAACCCAAAACCTGCCCGTTATCTATCGCGACCCTATGGGGTATAATACACACTATAAAAACCATTATAGTGTGATTACCAACAAAATGACCCACTGGCCATAAAAGTTGAAATTGGTACATAATTTAGATAGTAGTCTCGGGTTTAATTGTGTTAGTTTTAACTGTAAAACTAGTTATGGCTCTCATAGCTGATGGTCGTATTCTGTGGCTGTATTGAATACATTTAGTGTTGCGTTGGATCTGTTAATGATGGGCAAATAAGGAGGCTTATTGATAACACGAGAAGGAGTAAAATTCTAGTTAGACTATAAAGAGTGCTTTGTACAGGCACGAAATGGACAGTAATATATAGTAAGACAATCTTTAGCAAATACAAAGACCGACACTGAAAACTAAAAACACGACAGCTAGAAGACGCAAAAATGTAAAACTAAGTTCATGCAGATAAAAAGGTCCCAATGCAAATATTTTGTAATTTTTAAATTGTCCTTCCATTTAAAAAACCATTTCAATAAACAAACACAAATAAATATAATGGTGAATAATCTAAACAATTGTTACAATACCTTCCACGCGGCGGTCGTCTTAAGATTAATTTAATCGTTCGTAAGAATTTCTTAAGAGTAATTATCCACTTAATGGATTTAATTATTATAAATAATGGTCAAACGGTAACGAAGGGGGTTTAAAGATGAACTGCTTAGTTAAAAGACAGATTTTAAGTTGAAGGTATAACAATTATTGTTCTCTAACCTATTTGATTGGATACTGATACAGTTTATGACAGGGTTAATTCTTTTGACATACGTTATGTCGACACATAAACGTGTATCAATTTACTTTAAATTAACATGTTTCGGTTTAAACAGATTAAATTGAAACGAAAACGTCTGAAAATGGTATATTCGATACCTATTATAACAAACATTTATTATGCGTCCGAAATAAAGGATGAAAAAAATCATAATTTCAGTATTATTGGATTTCAGTAAATGTGGCCCCAGGAAGGAAAAACTTTATAATAATAACAATCCAAAGATACTAATATTAGATATAGTAAATTTATACTATGCTGTATACGACGCATTTCAAGGAGTTACCTCTCATCAGCAGCGTTAAAACCAAAACATTTGGAAGACCAAAAACCAATATAAGTTTGGGATTGTGATATTTTAATATTCTAAGCGATTGAAGGTCATGCAAAAATTGGCAGAATGTATAATGGGGCAGCTCAATATAGTAAACAGTTATTTATTTTAACATGTTTAAAGGGGGCCGGACTATAATTGCAATGCAAAGATTTTATTTTACTCTACTATATGTATTTGAAACTTTGTAATGTAATATCTGTATAGAATTAAAACGCTGGACTTATTCACCCTGTCATTTATATTCATGATATACCATTACTGAATTTTGACTATTACCGTAGTGAATGTTGGGGACAACACCAGGGGATCAGTGTGCGAAGCATGAACGGCCTACCCTTTCTGATCACATTGTTTCGCTCCTAGTTTAAGATGAGTTTGGGTTATCTATGATATTTAATTTTGTGTTGTCTCCTGAATTTGTTTTTCTCGCCTTTTCAGCACAATTGCTGAGTCGGAAATCAACGAAATGTGCACATCTCGTGCATCAAAGTCAGTATAATTGAATATTCAGTGTTTCAGTGGAGTCGATACCTCTGTTGGAGGACTTCATATCACCATGGTTATCACCACCTCAGTTACTAGTATATCAATACTAGTGTGGAATTTATACATCAAATTTACTGTTATAAGTATTGAAACTAGCTTGTATCAGCCTCTGTCCTTAATTGGTTTTGTCTTGACCATTTTTGCCCTTTTGCCGTTTGATAAGTAACAAAATTGATAAAAGGAAAAGTCAACAATGACATATCAATCAAACAAAGCAACCCAACTGACAGAACTCCGGACAAAAAATAACATAAAAGATTACAAAACACAAACATGAATACAGCAGAGAGTCAGGATAATCTGACTTGGTACAGACACTGAATATTCGTGGGGATAAACCGGTTTTATTGGTACCAAAACCTGCCTCTTATCTATCCTGACACTCTGGTATATAAAACACACTATAAAATCCAATACAGTATGATTACCAACAAGGTGACCGCTTGCTAGAAATGAAAATTAGAATGGTTGGCACATAAATTAGAAGGTGCTCCTTTTAACTGTAAAACTATCTAAGGCTCGCATAGCTGCAGGTCGGATACTGTCGCTCAACCAAATGAAAATTGAGTTTATTCTTAAACGTTTTTGGTTAATGATTCGGCTCTCAACATTTCCGGCCTTGAAAACAACTGATAAAATAACAATCCAAAGATACTAACAAGTTTTTTAATCAACAAACGGTGTTCACCATATGTATCAAAATTGGTATCATGGATCATTCATCTCCTTTGTTAGCTCACCTGGACCAAAGGTCCATGTGAGCTTTTACCATCACTTGGCGTCCGTCGTCGTCGTCGTCGTCGTCGTCGTCTGTCGTCGTCGTCTGTTAACAATTTTTCAAACGTTAACTTGTCCGACACCATAAGTCCAATTGCAACCAAACTTGGTACATTTGTTTAGTGGCATTATGTGTACAAAAATATCGTTCGGATTTTTGATTCGTAAAAAAACATGGCCGCCATGGCTAAAAATAGAACATAGGGGTAAATTGCAGTTTTTTGCAAATAACTCAAAAACCATAACAGATATCAAAATTCTGGCAGAGGGTAAAAGTGTTCAGCACCTCAAGATCTACCTGCCCTGAAATTTTGAAGAAGATCCAACGACCCATGTAGGAGTTATTGCCCTTTTTCTGCATTTTTTCCAAATTTTGCACTTATTAAGCTCAATATCTTGGATACTATAAAGGCAATTTGAAAAATTTAAATTTCATATTGTTAGGCACACAAAGATCTACAAAATTTGTAACAGGATCGAAGTTGTAGGTTCATTCCTTTTAGGAGTTATTCCCCTTAGATCATCAAAATTGACCAGTTTTGCAGTCTTTATTCATTGTAATAAAATCGTTAACTCCTCTTACACCATAAGTTTAATTGCAACCAAACTTAGTGTAGTTGTTCCTTGGCATGAGTGCTACTAAACTATCGTTTGGATTTTTGATTTGTAAAAAAACATGGCTGCCATGGCTAAAAATAGAACATAGGGGTAAATTGCAGTTTTTTGCAAATAACTCAAAAATGGTGACAGATATCAAAATTCTGATGGGAAGCTAAAGTGTTCAACACCTCAAGATCTACCTGCTTTGAAATTTTGAAGAAGATGTAACCACCCATGTAGGAGTTATTGCCCTTTTTCTTGATTTTTTTTTTGAAATTTGTACTTATTAAGTTGTTGTCAATAGAGAAAAGCTGTTGTTTGCTTAAACAATCAGCTCATTGAGCTCTACAAAAGTCTGAATTGGGTCGAAGTTGTCAGATGATCCATTATAGGGGTAATAGCTCATGAAAGACTCCCTTAAAGCTTAAGGACCAGGTGAGCGATTCAGGCTCCTGGGAGCCTCTTGTATTAAAAAAATACTATGATATTATATGTCGTCAATTGTGTCGACTCATCAATTGTGCTGAAATGTGGAAAACAAAATAAATATAATCCAAAGCTTTGAATGGCATGTTCAAAAGCAAAAATGTCCGAATCGGTGAAACCAAAATCTACTTAGGACAGAGTTATGAGCGAGAAAGATGTTCCTTAGTTTAAAAAATATGACATTGTTTGAGCAGTAAATTTAAATATGACATTGTTTGAGCAGTAAATTTAAATATGACATTGTTTGAGCAGTAAATTTAAATATAACATTGTTCGAGCAGTAAATTTAAAGTATCATTTTCTGGGTATTATCGAAATACTCGCGACTGAGCAGGTGATATCCTCGGGATCTTTGATTCTACCAGCAGTAGTATCGATTCAGTAGTTATAATAAATTATTTGCTACTAATTTTGACGCACAAGGTGTAAACATTTCATTTTATTTACGTATTTTATGTCTTGTGGATTGCCCTCTGTGTATTGTTGGACCTTAGTCAAAACAAGTAATCGGGAGATCACTAGGTCAATACTTTGTGTAAACTTGTTTAGTTTATTAATTTATTACACATTTTTTTAATCTTTCAGTTATACATGTATCCTTGTGGCGTTTGTTTGTTGTGTTCCATTTTCCTGACTTTGTCTTTCCTTGGACTTAGAATTTGTGGACTTTTCTCACTTTTTTTGTTTCGGTATTCTTTTGTCGATATTTTATTGATTGTGGATTGGGAAACAAATTATACCAACTTATATATACTAGCACCTCTCAACCGGGTGCGAGAGCGGCCCATGTAGCAGCACTTTAGCGTACTCCTTTTCGACATCTACAGAGGAGTCTTTAACGTGCTCAAGGACATCCTTTTTTGGTACCCATCCAACGGACTAGCATCTTTTACCGAGACCATCCTCGCAGATTGTGTCGATACGGCGTCGCAAATTTTATCTATGAAATTTCTATCACCGAACCAGGAACCGAACCAGGAACCTTTGGCTTCTTTGTCTGATGAGATAACCACTACTACAAGGCGCCCAATTGTCAATAATTGTAGTGCATTGTCATCAAATAGATATTTCACAGTATTTCATAATTTCAGCTTGAAAATAGTTATTTTGGGGATACTAATGTGTGTACTAATGCATATCTCTATATGAAGTTCGTTTTTGGCATTTTAAACCACAATATATCTTACTCGTGGGTTAATTAGCAATTTTGAGAGACTTCATTTGTCGGAATGATTGGTTTAACAGACTTAGTTAACATTAAAATGATTTTTATCTTATTTAGGTTTGATATACAAAAAGAGATACAGAAATTAAAGTCACTAATCATGCCACAGAATGCAAGAGATTTATTTCATGGAAGAGGATTTACATTACCAGAGTAAGTTTCATAGAAAAATGAGTAATGTAACCACGAAGATGGTAATTATGAAAAAAATGGTTACTACATCTTTCTTATCCTAATTTGATTTTCAAATCTACAAGTACTTACCAGTGATGCACACATAGATAATAAGGGTTTAAGGATAAGAAATAAAGGACAAGGTGTGATTTGGCCTGATATTTGGCCCTTTGAATTCCGTAACCAAAACGTAATGAGAAACTTACTATGAGCTATCTTTACGTACTGCTAAAATGTTGGATTTTTAAGGAACATGTTTTGTTTTCAACAAAACATTTCTGTAATCGCGGCAATATGCTGTCAAAAATTATTAATTCTGAAGAAATCAATGAAAAACACCAAATTTAATTCAAATTTGGACCTTTGAATTACAATTTTGATATGAGCAACAGCCTTGCCCAAAAAGATATTTCACTGAAATGTGTCTTTATGTAAGACAAACATTATATTAAAAAATCTTTTTGGGCGAGGCTGTTGCTCATAGTTGTTTTGACCAAAATCTACTATGAAAACACTCAATTTTCTTCAAATCCTTGATTTAGCAGACGTTCATGACATCGCTGTTGCATCACGGGAAAGAATTTTTTAAAATTATGGACAGATAAAAAGGATACAAATTTGAATCTGAAATCTTAATTTTAATTTTTCATGTCAAGATGGGGCCAAATAATTGCTGAAATGATACCTTTATATTGAAACATGACGTAGTAATATCACTAATTTCAGGTAAACACGGTTTATAGTTAATAATCAATATGTAACTCCTATAAGAAATAAAATTTATCCTGAATAATATCACTCATTGCACGGTTTATCTCCTGTCATGTCTGTTCCGATGTACAAAGTTTGTTTGTTTAGTTGGGGTTTTACGTCGTTTTCAGCACATTTTGGCTATTTCGCGGCGGCCAGTTTTTATTGATGGAGGAAGTTGGAGTACCCGGAGAGAACCACCAACCTTCGGTAGGAAAATTGGCAATCCTTGTCGAACACACCTTGACACGGGTGAGATTCGAACTCACAACCCCAGTGTTGACAGGCTAGTGATCATTAGTAGTCATGACGAACTACCTAGATCACTCGGCCACCGAGGCCCCCGGATGTACAAAGTAAAGTACCTTTCCCTGGCCTATGTAAAAAATCCCGTAAAGTACTAGGTGGTTATGGCACTCTGGTTTCCTCTTTACCCTTTTGGTTATTTTTACATCTGCTCTTCATCAATTTGGGCCGTTGTTTTGGCTTTCAACATTTTATGTCTTTAGCACCACTGATGAGTCGCAAATCATTGAAATATACACATCTTTTGCATGAAAATAAATAACTGTAAATTTACCAATTTAAATCTTTTTCACTTTTTTCTGTATTGACATATTTTTACCTACTGTTTACAAAGTGTAGAAGATTTATTATGGTAACGAATTTATTTTATGTTTAAGAAAAACATCAAAACTGTCCTTTCATATTACTGGCGGCTTACAAGAATATTGATTATTTTCAAAAAAGTATTCAATAAAAGGTTTAGCTATATTTAGACTATTATATAATTTATATTTTATGGTAAGACTAAGTAAATAATATAATTACAGTATACAATAGTTACATTCATTGCTGATATTTAAAGAGTCAACATGCATGCTCAAGAATAAATAATGTTTTTCCAAAATATTCTTCAAATTTAAAAGTTAGACTTTGTATTAATTCTATATATTTAAGTTAAATTTTTCTAAATTATTTCCTTATTGTATTTGCCAAATGTCACATAAAATTATAAAAGAAATTATAGAATTTGCATTTGCTACTTAATATCAGCATGGATAAATTGTGCATATATAAACTCAAAATTTAATTGATAACATGCAATGTCTTTCACCATGTATGCTTATAACACAATTTTATCATAAAAAATGTTGATCAGTAGAATCAAACGAGCCTGAACAGGGTTGCCTACTCAAGGTGAGGTCAACTTTGCCTAATGAAGTTTTAAAAATCTTCGGAAACTCTATTTTACTTATTGTTGGAGGATGACAAAGAAGCATAAGTTCCGACTTCCAATTTGGTGGAAAAAGAATGTCTTCAAAATCTGTGCTATTTGTTTTTTAGGCAACATGCTTCTATAAAACCCAGAAAGCCACCAACATTAGACTATGAAGATGACGACTGTAAGTTTTTAAATTTGGTCCCTACTAATCATTGACTATTATTCTGTGTAGAAAATCTTATCTGAACATCTGTTTGCTTAGACTCTTTAAAAACTACCTGCTTGTTTTCTGAAATTTATTGCATCAAAAACGAAAAGTATGAAATTTCTGTTTAATAGGTACAACACTGGTCACGGATGAATAATCAAACATTTTTTATTCAATACTTACTTGCAACTGACTGTTATACTGAAACAACAGAGATGCCACAAAGAATTCACAAAAATTACATTCAGGATTGATATTTAATAAGCAGATAAATGTTTGTTATCTGCAAGTCAATCCTCCTACATTAATTTACATGAAAAGCAGGTTTGAATGACATCTTTGCTAGTTCTTAGTTTTTGAGTTATGTAGATAACTCTCGCTGATTAACTTTCAATCTGTTCTTTTCTATATATTATTTCAGTATTTAGTTCTGCCCCTGCATCTCTTCAACGTCTTCCAAAACATAGTATAGACACAGACATTGGTCTGATTAAATCTAGAACTAATGTTACCAACATAGGACACAGACGTGGGAACGAAGGTCATTTACCAAGAATTAGTAATAGATCATCGACAATAGGTACTTCAATATCTGCTTTGGTTTGTTGCTGTGATGTGGTTTTAAGTTACTAAAGTGTTGATCTTAAGCTTTTGCACATTAACTTTCTGTTGCTTTCTCACCTGAAATATAATTAAAAACATTGTATTGTTTTGCACGTGAAATAAATGCATGCAATTATAACCGCAAAAGCAGCTTATTCATGTTTTTGCCTTTAAAAAATTTTAATGGCAGAACGAGTTTTAAATAAGTAGATAGTTCTCGCAATTACGTCATTTTTACTGTACTTGAAGTTAATAAAATCTGTTGCACCTATGCACACTTACTGAAAAACTCCACGTGTATAAAACGACAGAAGAATGACAACAGACAGAACTTAAGAAGAAACAGAAACAAATTTCTATTTCGTTGGTGAGTAAGCAAGATATTTTTTTTATTTATTATAATGAATTGTGGGTAGATATTATACTTCATTTGAAAGAGGAAGAGCAAACAATCCTACCAACTAAATGAGTAACAGAAGACTATTCGCCGATTATTTGCTGTTCTAGTGTTATGAGGATCAGTTTCTTTTTACATCTACCATACTTTATCACTATGCCTTTCCATATAACATTATTCCTCTTTTACGAAAGTATAAATATTTCCTCACAATTCATTGGTGATTACTATGGAATAGGGTAAATTATTACTGTATAGGATGGTCTACTATGGAATAGGGTAAATTATTACTGTTTAAATATACACGAAGTTTAACAGTTAAAAAGCTATAATACATAATCACACAACGTTAGTTTCTTATTTATTTGACATAACAGTTTTCTCGAATAAGGATAATATTAGATTATATCTTAAAACTCAAATACGAGCTATTCTAAGCATATAATACGCAAACACTAATGCAAGCGTGATTATTAACAACCTGTGATGTTGTAACTCTAATGATGTTTGGTTTCAGACCGTTCTTCGAAAAGATTTTATCTGTTTTATTAAAGTTTATGGTTGTTAGTTATATGATACTAAATTTCGTTATCTGACATGGAGGGAGGGCATGTCCACCAACTAAAGGGATCTTTGTTTAGAATATCACTTTAAAAGAAAAGATGTTGAAATATCTGTTCATCGACAGGCTGTAGCCGCATGCTCCTAATAGAAGACCAGAAAATGTTTTCTATTTCTGTCTTTAAAACAGAATGGATAATTATATTTCCAATTGTAAATGCGGTTTGATCGGATTTTTGAAAGTTAGCTTAAAATTTCCAATGCTTTAAAATATAATGTGAATACACAAATAGAATTTATTGAATTATTTTTGCCTAATAAATGATATCTGAAAATTAATCATATCCCCATCAAAATTAAAGGTCTTTTCAACTGAATAATTTTTAATCTTGTTATGCTAAAACGATCTGAGACCAACATGAGTGAAGTACGCAATTAGCTGACCAAAACCCTAGCATGAAATGTGTTCAAAGCTATTGGCAACATCATCCTAACTAGTTAACTTATTATTTGTATTCTTTTGAATTAATAATTAGCTTTTATCATCAAAACATTCCTTTACTGTCTTTGGCAGTGTGGAAAATATAAGAAATAATAAGTTATAAAAGGAAATTTCGAGAAAAAAAATACTATTAACATAAAAACTGTTGTTCTCATAGAATTATATTTTTTCATAATACAGGCCTTGGATCCTCTTCACCTATACTACTGTCCAGAGAAAAAAGAACAGTTGATCAATTAAAAGCCCGAATTAGCATACCAACAGGTTTGATTTTATAGACAAGGAAATCATAAAATGAACATTTTTTCACTTTTATTTAAAGACGGTTGATCATGCTGTTTGGTTGTAGCTAAATGCCACAAACTAAGGTGATGGACGTTTATGTACAATATATGTGTTTATGTTTCTACGTTTATGTGAGGTCTTTTGCTTATTGGGCTTTGCTTCTTGGATTTGCAACAACTTTGAATTCAGAATTTCAGTTTCCATTTTCATGTATTTTTTTAAAGTTTACATTACTGTTATCATATCTACATGTTTTAAAGCTAAACCTTATATGAAATATGTTATTTTAAATTGAAAATATTATTAAAAATTAATAATGTAAATATTTCTGTACAAGTTGTTGCAATATATATATATATATATATATATGTATTATTTCCATGTAGACTTTATGTATCGTTGTTAACAAAGAACTTCTAAGTCATCATTGTATTTTATTAAATCATAACCTCAAAATTTCTTTGTTTTTTTTTTACTTCATCTCAGTACATTCCATTCACTTAGGTCATTTCAGACTCCAGCTGTGATCACTTTAAAGTCTATTTTCGGCGTTTTGTTGCGGAATAAATCATGATTTCAAGAATGATCTAGTCTATTGGCCTTTATTGTTATTTATCTATTTATTTATTTATTTATTTATTGGGTTTTTTTGGCGTCATAATCTACTCCATAATCTGCACTACAACCCAATGTTTATTTCAGTGATTGATTTAAACAAATATGGTCGTTTGACAACAAAACGGTCGACATCATGTATGTATACCTCTGACTACTATATTTAGAAATATAATGATGCATGTTAGATCGGACAGTAACAATGATGACTTCAGTTGAGTGAATATAAAATTTATGTTGGTTTGGTGTGTTTTGTCTGAACTAAATATACTTACAGTTTGTCAGTGGCGTGTTTTCAAACTAGCAATTTGATGCAAAATCTTTGACGCTATCAAACAAATCAGTTTTAAATGTGAATCAGCGAAATAAATGTTTTTATGATTTTAAATCCAGTTGATGGAAAAGTTCCAGTTTTTGCAAAGGTGCAGACATTTACACCGGGAAGAGCTGAGAGGTTTTCTGAAGATGGACCATGGACATCTCGGTCTGTCAGTCGGTCAGGTACATTCGTTCCACATTTTCCTGTACTTTGAAACTAATTACTGAAGCAGGGAGTGATGATATTATTTCTTGAAGAAAGTGACTGTCTGTTTAATGATTGGCCATGATGTTTGACGTCTGATTTCTGTTTTGATCTGTGAAACGTTTGCATGACTAACGTTTTGCTCAGAGATATAGAGTAATTTGTTGACTGGGGCTATGACAGACCGTTTATGTTGGTGAACTACAGTGTCATATATATATATAAGATGTGTTCAGCTGAAATCGTATAAGTAATACATGTACGAAGATGTAAAGAAATTAAACGTGAATCTCAAATAAGAAACCTAATATCAGAATTGGCGATATGTAAAAAGATAGACGGAAAAATACGAAACCACTTTGTGGAACAGGGGTAAAAAATAAACTCAGCGTTTTTAAGTTTTTTGATAAATATTTTTAAGAAATTCATTAAAAAATAAATTAAATTTACTTTTTTCTTTGATTAAGCAATATGGGCTATTTCCAAATAACTCGTTAAAACTGTTATAAAAGTAGTCTGCAAAGAACTTTCCTATATTTACTTTGAGCCTGGAATGAAGGGATAAATTTGGAGTAACCAAATCATATTACGGGATAGAATTCAAATAATGTAATTAAGCACTTTCATCTTTTAAAGTTGCTTCTCTTGGATTGTTATGTACTCAAAAGAAGAGAAGAACAGATTATGATTCTGATATTGAATATTATCATATTTCCCTATGGCTATATCGACCTGCTGAGGCCTTCAGAATTTCCCGTATTTCGGAACTGTGACGTCGTAAAGATTTGACCCGATCCTAATATGAGCTGACCCGAATATATCAGCGACGTCATAATGTTTGACCCAACGTTGACCCGAATATATCAGGAAAACATCCGGTTATAGGCAGATGGCCAATGAAAAGTAAGAAATTCCATTAAGATTGCTAGTTAACAATACGATAAATTTATCATCAAGTTTTCTTCAAACAAATATTGTAAAATATAAGCCGCTCGACACAATATGAAGCTTTTTAGCTCGTTCGCTACGCTCACTCGCATAAAAAGCTTCACATTGTGTCTCGCGGCTGATATTTTACGATATACGTTTGCAGAAAACCTGATAATATGTACTTATATGAACGATAAAGAATGTACCATTTTAAAAAAAAAAAAATTATAAGACGTGTTGAAACAAGATATATATTGTCTACCTCTAGTTGCATCCTCTAGTATATTTCTTTCTTCAGTAATATTTCTTTTCGCTTTATATTCGTATTCTGTAGTAACCATTCTGGGTATCTTGCAATGCATTCTGGTAAACAATATATTCATTCTTCTGATATTCATAATGATGTAGTTAATTTCAAAAGATAATTAGAATAACGTTTTCCTGTCATTTTTTTAATTTGTTTTTATTTTTTATTTATTTATTTATTTATCTATCTATTTTTATAGAAATGAAAGGTATATGAGGTAAATGTCGAAGAAACACTGACTGATATATTCAAGAGAGCTCTATACAGCCCTTCAACACACACTGAATAATCTCTTGAAGGCCCCATGTAAAAATTCAACCGAAACTACAATCAGTCTGTGAAATAAAAATATAATAAAAAATAAACAATTCCAAAAAATATTTAACCACTGACTAAGGTCCATTACGATCATTTTCCATTTGTTTAGTTTTTTTTTTTAATTTCTATTTTTCATTTTTATATTTTGAATAAGATATAATTTTTTACTGTTAATCTTTAGTTCCCATGAAATTTAAATGGCTTTTTAATAAAATAAAAAACTTGTCAATTGCAATTTACACGTCATTGTATTTTTATCACTGGTGTTTTAAGATAAATTTGTGCAATTCAACATGCAGATTATAGACGAGGTTTTAATGGATTTTATTTTATTTTGCTTGGATTTGGTTTTAGGGTATATTTGTGGTATTGGGCAATCTTTTTTTATTTTCAAAATTGAAATAGGTGTTATTATACATTCTATGTACATTTTTTTATATTCAAGCTAAATGTCTATATTTTGAGATTTCCTTTTTGGTGCTACACACATTGTATGTCGAAGATGTTATTTTATGCCGTGTTTTACAACCTTTCACTGTTTTACATTATTCTATGTAATATTGTAAGATAATGTACGTTGGGGTTTATAATATGAAATTAACAAATATAATGCCGGTCAAACGGGTTAGTTTTTCCTGAAATAAACAGAAAATGCGTTTCTTCTTCAATGATATTGCAAGATTGATATAATAAATATGCCATGTTTAAGGATGCTCGCTGGTCCTGTTTTGGTCTTTTTGTCAGATTTTCGAAATCCTCGGGTTTTATCCATTTCTTAAACATGAATTTTTTTGCCTATGAACCCCTACTTTTTCTTTTATAATTCAATCATATATACCGTAAAATGGTAATTGACAAAATCTTATGAAATCCTTTTTATTTTTTCATACATTTTTGAGAGACTGAAGTTGCCAATGCAAATACGAGGAAAAGTCCAGAGAAAAACCCATTTACTGCAAATTTTCAAGGCCTTGTAGCACTAAAATGGGCACATGAACCTATATTTTTTTTCTTGCTTATTTGTTTACTATTCATATGTTCTCTCAAACTAAAGCATCTATTTCAAATCCTATTTATTTACTATTAGACCAGCGATCATCCTTAAAATTACAGATACCTGATCGGTTGGAAAAAAAATTTCATCCTGTGTATATCATTCTGTTCTGCTTCATTGTTCAGACAATATTTTTTACTGCATATGAATAAACCCTCATTTTTCACAAATACTGTGTTTTGTTTTTTATTACTTTTTATTACTATTGTTACTATTATTATTATTATTTTAAGTTAATATGCTTTTCTAATATTGCATGGTATTAATAAAAGTTCACCACAGGATACATTTACAAAAGAAACCAGAGTACTTTTTTACTAAATCTTAACAATATTTAATTTTGATCACAGTTAGTTAATCAAGTAATCAAACTGAGAACTGCATGAAATTAAATATACAATATGCAATTACAAAATTTGCAATATGCTTCATTTTGGTAAAAGTAAAACTCAAAATCAAATGAAGGTATGAATTATCATCTAATCCGTTCGTGGGACTGTTTTCGAAAACAGATGAAGATTTAAGAGTATTTTGGTGACCTTTGTAAGTATGGTTTAATGTAAACGCATATCACGTAGCTTTACAATAAAATTTAAATAAAACTGCCGCATTGCATGCATTTGTTTCACTACAAGTAACATACCTACTCTTCTCTTGAACTAAGGTTCATTAACAGCATGTCTTTGTCTGGAAACTATATTTTACTTAATGGTTTCTTAGATTTTACGATTTCATGCAACTTTTTGCGTATATCTTTCGTTAGAGAATCAAGTTCGTAATTGTGCTAAATTCTTCGTGTTATGTTCAAAGAAGCACCATTCTGAAAGACTGAACTGAGCAATTATTTTTTTTTTTAATGAATATATTGAGAATTAAAACGATAATCACTACTATTCATAACTAGTATCATCAGAAAATATCTTTTAAGTGAACAGACGGTTTTTTTTTGTTTTTGTTTTTGTTTTTTTGTTTTTTTTGTAAAAAGTTTGTTTACTGCTCTGATACTTTCTTAAACTGCTATTTTTGAAACTGTTGCATTAACAATTGATCAACTGATTTCAATGAATAAAAGTAAATTTGCAAGATTGACATTTTCCATTATTCAACACTGCATGTACTGTTTTTTTTATCAAAAACGTTTTTAAAGGCTTACTTGTTATAATATATGAGGTTTTTCCCCGTTATAGGTATGACACCAGCTTATCTCCGAAGGTCAAGGACAAATGTTAACCAAAAAGATAATACCCAGAACAGAACTTTTACAGCTTTTCCGGATAGTAATGCACAGAAAGGATTGAAGTAAGTCAAGTTGGCAATGTTGTGAAAACATATAAACATTTTTATGGATATAATAGAAAATCCGTAGCATGCTAAAACAATTTTATACATTAATTTTGATATTATGCTATAGTGATGAACAATATATGTAAATCTCTGTTTCAGCACTTGAATGAAATTGATGGTCAAGAATTTGTAAACCATGATAAAAATTTACCATGATAAAAGATTATTGTAAATCTAGAAGTTCATGCCATGGATTCCATATATATCTCTGTTCTCATATACGCTAAGTTTTTGGAAAATCTAACGATATCTATTTTGCACTAAATTTAATTTATATTAAAATAATTATCAGGTTTGTTTATTAAACACCATCGCTGTTTACATTCCTATTAAATGAACAGAGTTTTCAATCATAAGTATGTTTGATTAGTTGTCTAATTTTGTTTCAGTTTTGGTTTCCAGTGTTTTCAGCGCTTTTTTATGTGGCTTGAAATGTAGTAATACACACATCTATTACCTTTTATGCCTTTGGTTTATTTATTTTCTTTAAAATTCTACCCCAAAGTCAATATCTGCAATTCCATACTTCATATGTTTCAAAATAAGGTGAGAAAACCATATTTTGACATACGGCTGAGTAATTAAAAACATTTAATATTTCTGTCATAATTGCTACAGAAAAGACGTACGTTTTATTTTTCAGAGTTACACCGAAGAGTGAAAATGTGAAACGAGTAGATATTCCCTCGACCAGTCAAACTCCACGTATACCACCGGAAACTGAAGAGACACCAGGTCCCATAGAACCCATGAAAGATCCCTATCCTTCGGAAATAGATCTCAAGGCAGACATGTAAGTCAGGTTTTTAAAAAGGTAACGTTATTGATTGAAGCATCGATTAGACAACATACATTGGTCCCTACTTCACGAAAAGCACTAAAAGGCCTCCAGATATAATGATGTCAGATAAGATAACAAATCCCAATTGTTATTTTTATACGTTAAAAATATATCCGCAATTAACATGATTAATAAAATGGAAAATTCAAGAGCGAAAAAAAGGAGAAATCAATATAAATTTCAATCAAGACACAAGTCAAAGCAATGACAGTAAACTCAAAATGAAAAAATAATGTATCCAAAAAAAATGAATTTCAATCATCGTCATTAATGAAACTTGAATTCCGACTAAAATTCATTCCGAAAAGATCAATGTATGCAATGAAAAATATCTCTTGAGTAAGTTTTATGACCGATGTCTCGTTGTATTTTACATATAGATATTGTATTGTCTTTGTAGAGGTGACGAAGAGATAGAAGCATTAGAAACAGCAAGGGATAGGCCAACATCGTTAATGCCAGATACTCCTATCAAACCAGCAACACCAAATCCATTAAAGGTAAGATTGAATGATATCGAAACGAGTAAATGTTGAAGAGACAAAGGAATAAGAAAATTATAAAGAGAATTCGTCGGACGGCTTCAACGTCTAGAACTCACTCCGCACAAACATCTATTTATACAGTTTACACAAAAAAGGACCAGTACATTTAAATTTTACCGTTTTTTTTAAGACTTTAGTCTTGGTATAATGGTAAGAACAATTCTAATTTTGAGTAGGATACAATATGTAGTAAAATATAAAGAAAACAACATCTTATCTCTGAAATGAACAGGCAGAAAAGTAGACATCATGCCTATTCGCAAAGAGTTTATAAATCATATGAAAAAACACCATATCAAATCATCAAATAAAGTATATTGCTTGTCAATTTATGATTTATCATTTGTTTTTAAAAAAAAATGTACAAGAAGCCACCAATATAATTTTGAATAATGTGGATTATAATAAATTGATTCTGTCGATTGGTAAATTCACTAAAAAGGCGAAAAATAAAAAAAATATCAAATAAAAACATGAAGAAAATTTAATCTTTTCAAGGGTTCAGAACTTGCAAGCAAGCTTCCTGAGGACGAGCAACAGAAATTAAAAGCAACTTTTAAGAAACTGGATACAGATGCAGATGGGTATGTCAAAAACTGTCGTAAAAGGACAAAACGGATGAACAAATCATTGATTGCAGAAAATGATAAAGAAGAATTATTTTCAGATAGTCGGTTTATAGATTACAAATATTTGAAGTATTAGTGATGTCGTTAAATATTTTAATCTGAAGTTTAGAAGCATGATAAAAAAAGTTTTGTTAAAATTGAATCATAAGGGTTTGGTATAAATTTCTGCCGGTCTGGTTTTACCTTTCCAGTATGTCCGTTGATTTTTTGTGTTTTGACATTTCTAATAATAAAAATATATTTCTTAATGCTTTCTGTAGAGGAATTTCTAGTACAAAGTATGTATTTCGTAGTGAAAACATTTCATTTAACACATATAAAATATTTAGAATACTGATAATTCTCAAAGAAAAATAATTTTCATAAATATTTATATATATAACATTAATGAGTTTAGCACTAACGTTGCGAAGATAGTGGCCCTGGTTAAAGACATGTTATTATACTGACTTTTTAAAGCTCTTCCTGGGAGCATGAGTGTACAATGATTGGTAGGGAAACTAGTTTAGTGCTCACCAATTTGTTTTAGCTTCGTAAAACCAAACACAACACTATACTATTTCTTTGGAAATAACAATCCAAAGATACTAATATTAGATATAGTAATATTATACTATGCTGTATACGACGCATTTCAAGGATTTACGTCTTATCAGCAGCATTAAAACCGAAACATTTGGAAGACCAAAAACCAAACTAATATTAAACAAGAAGTACTCAACCAAAAATACCGAAATAGGAAGCCAAATTTCAGCTAAGGAGATCTACCATATGCAATACAAGGAATGAACCCTTAGTATTTCTATTTAAAACTGTAACTATCAAAGGACTTTTTAATACAAAATTTAGTGATAGATTTTGGTTAAGAAATTGAATTATTGTATATATCACTAATAATTTGCTGAAATTGTTATTTACAAGGAAATATAAATATTTGTAAGTTATATTATGCATAAACATATAGAATCATGGAATTATTTAATGATTTTAGGTCATTTTTGTTGAACTTGGAAAATTATAACGAATATTGTTTCATCAAAAGTTTTATTTTCCTTCCATTTTGTAGGCATCTCATGTTTACTCAACTCCAAAGTCAGTTACCAAAACTATCAACGCCACAAGAACGTTTCCTAAAGCAGGTAAGTTATTTTGGCTGTATTGCTATAGGTACGATACTTCATGCATTTGAATAAGTTTATAGATTATTTTAAAAGCCATTTTATCATGAAGTTTCCTATTACACATTCCTTCCAGTATGTTCCAGTATAATTGGTTTAAAGTCAAAACTAGATTTATTTCTTCGTCTGTAAATTAATCTCTCATTCCTCTAGATATCTTAAGGAATATAGTAATAACTCTGGGTTATGTGCATGTTGTTTTAATGCATACAGTTGCGGTTCGTCGTACCGTCCTATAATAAAATTTAGATACATCGAAGTCCGCTCTATTTTAGATTTATTTCTTGAAATAGACAATGAAAGTAAAGTGAAGTAAAGTAAAGACAATGAAGGACATTTGAAGGCAAAACTTTATGACAAACGTGATGACTTCAAATTTATGTTTGTTTACTTCCGGGGTTAACTTTCCCATCTTGAGTACAAATATACCAGCATTACCTGCTGGCGATATTCAAAGGCATGCGTGAGTTACCAGGTCTTTCGACAAAGAGGATTACTGCTGTCACAAAAGCTTCTAAACCAGGATTTTATCGATGATAAGTTGATGTCATAAACTTAGGAAATTTTACGGTCGTCATCACGAATTGATAGACAGTTACAGTGTTCCAAGGTTACACTCCACTAATTATCTTAGTTTCAGAGAAATGCACCCCCAGAATTTTATTAATTATTAGAGTTGGTAAAGTTTGACTAGATGATAGATAAATAATAAATGTCTTAACCTCAAAATTGTAATATTGACTGAAAGAGGATAGATTTTAGTATAAAAAAATACGAAGACATTAACTGATTTTGCTTCTGACAAGTAATGGGAGGTCATAAACTGGGACTTGTGAATTGACATGTGGTGTGCAAAACTTTGACAGTGATAATCGGCACCTGCACTGGTAAGTTAAATTGCGAAAAAAAGAGCCGGAAAAGTAAACCTTTTTTTCCCATATATGTAATGGAATTTTATGCAGAATCTGAAAAATTAAGTCTCAATTAGATTGAAATGCTGCATCAGACCTCAATTTTAAGCCGAAGTGGAGTGAAATTTAACATTTTTAAAGCTTTTTTTATGAAAATTGTTGAAATGTTGCTATGCCAACTATGTTTCCATGGATATTTTTTTTATTTATTTTATCATGATTGAAACAATGCTAACATAATGGCCTTTCAGAATATATATATATATATATGTATATGGGTATTATTTACTGTGAAGATGGCAAAAGACCATGACATTTGTTAGCTCACTTCACATAGAAAATGGTATTATTAATTTGTGGAGTGCAACCCAATATCTAAGATGATGTTGGACCTGTTCCCTCTGTCGTAACATTTCATGTACCTCCGCCGATTTCTGACTACCACCGGATTGACTTTGTTGAACTTCACGACGGGTGCCGTATACGGAGCAGGAAATGATTACCCTTTCGGAGCTCCTGAATTCACTTCTAGTTTTTATAGGAGTTTTTAATTTTCATTGTTAGTTTGCGTCCAAAGCCAGTTCTCCATTACTAGTTGACATTGGTTCATCTATTTTTGTATGCAGGTGCACGTTGAAGAGAATGACCATGTGACAAACGATTGAGGTCACATGACCCATATTACACTGTTGACTGGCTTTTAAGTTTTACGTCCGAGTTCAGTTCTCTGATACCAAGGGACCTACAGTAATATTACTTGGTATGAGGATGCATTTCGGGGAGTAACACAGACTCTCACCAAAATTAGGTCACTCTGACCTACATATCGCACTTCATTGACATAGGTAAAGTTTTACGTTTGAGTTCAGTTCTCCGATGCAAAGGGAACTACTATCATATTACTTAGTGTGAGGGTACATCTCCGGGAGTAACACAGCCTCCCACCAAATTAGGTCATTCTGACCTACTTATTGCACTTCATTGAGTTAGGTTAAGTTTTATGTCCGAGTTCAGTTCTCTGATACTAAGGAACCTACAGTAATATAACTAGGTGTCATGGTGCATCTTGGGTACTAACACAGCCTTCCACCAAAATTAGGTCACTCTGACCTATTTATTGCGCTTCATTAACTTAGGTTAAATTTTACGTCTGTGTTCAGTTCTCCGATACCAAGCGACCTATAATCATATTACTTGGTGTGAGGATGCATCTAAGGAGGTAACACAGCCTCCTACCAAAATTAGGTCACTCTGACCTACTTATAGCGTTCAACTTACTTAGGTTATGTTTTACGTCCAAGTTCAGTTCTCTGATATCAAGCAACCTATAATCATATTGTAACAGGCGGGCGAGTGGGCGGTGTTTGCTGTACTCTTATTTTGCTTTGTCAAATTGGCGTAGTCTTGGTTTGAGTATCTTCCTGGCGGACAGATGATAAGTGTAAAGGTTCAACTTTTATTCTGATTCCGATATTGATTCAGAGAAGATTTAAATATACAAAAACGTATAAAATTAATATTAACATTGTTAGTTTGTAAAATCACCCAATAAAGATGCTGGCCTTCCGAACCCCAATATTTACTATAAATATAAATCGCTGTCCTTTATATTCGATATAAACTAAAAATCACAGACCTATTGTAATAAGAAAGGTGGTCAATGTGGTGGGATATCGTATCAAATAGTTGAAAAAGTATGAGGTGTGAGTTTTGTAATCTTCATAAGTAAGTATTTTGGATTCCAGATAGCTCTAGTCAAAATGGCGACATCTTGCCAACTTCCTGCTGTTCGGCAATATTTAAAAGTATTTCAACATTTCTAGATCTTTCGAAATGGGAAAATTAAACGTGATGAGAAGTTTGTAAAATTTGCTTCCGCCAAATAATAGAGGTTTGGATATAGCTCTTATAAAATCATCAAAGTGCATCTTGAATTTCTGTTGTACCTAAAGATTTGGCTCAGGCCGCTGCTGTATGTGACGTGAACAGTACGACAGTCAGATACGATATGCCATCACAGCAGTGCTAGCGCGCTTTTATACCCTCCTGGAAATACATGCGCGGCTCAGAGATTTGGAAAAACCCTTATAACTTATAAGTAACGTCATAAATCTTGGCTCACGCTAAAGAAATAGACTTTAAATATACAAAATTGCAAAAATATAACTTTTCCTTAAAATCTGACTTATTATTGTACCAAGAACAACAAAATTATTCTACATCTGAGTGAGCGGTTGCTAGGAAACGGCTTTGAACTTGCGCATCAAATAGTCCCTTGAGAATATTGCTTAAACCATAATAATCTTCAATAAATCTTACGAAAAATTAACTTCTGTGAAAATATGGAAGGCCAGCTATTGTTTTCTACCGTTTCTAATATTATTTGCATGATATTTAATCCGTACCGCTAACAGGAAATGACCATCGATGAAATGGCGATTTCCTTTATAAATGTACAAGCACCTGACACGATAGAATTTGGGAATTTCTAGCCAAAGAAAGCTTTAGGTGAGGATCAAAATGAATGAATAGATAGCCATGCATTGGTTTTTTAAAATCCTTTTCTCCTGAAAGATTGAAATCAATCTAAATAGATAAAAATCGCGATCAAGGTGCCTGTCCATTGACAGTTGAAATTTACCGCAACTGAAACTTGTGTACGAAAATAATATTCACCATACGTAATATTTATCTAAAGTTAATTATTAATATTAAATGTATTGCCTTAGATCCCCACAATATTAACTTTATAATTACTGCCAAACGTGTCTTAGTGCATATTCATCAGCTAAGACTGTTTTATTTCAGGTTTGAAGATTTTACCAAATAAAAGTTTGAAATATAAAACTGTGTTTGTTTTCTTTCTTACTACCCAAGTCCCACATATAACACTATAACTTGGTGTCAGGCTGTCACAGCCTCCCACCAAAATTAGGTCACTCTGACCTACTTATTGCGTTTCATTGCCTTAGGTTAAGTTTTACGTCAGAGTTCAGTTCTCCGATACCAAGCGACCTACAATCATTACTTGCTGTAAGGGTGCATCTCGGGGAGCTACAAAGCCACGCACCAAAATTAGTGGGGGAACGAGGCGAACTTTGTAATCGTAGATTTCTTCTTTGTTTGTGCTTGTGGTTGTTCATTTCTCTTCCCGGGTTTGTCTAATAAATTGCAGTTTTTGGTTTGCTCCTTAGGTATATTTGTCCTCTTTAGAATAAGACACATTGATTAAAGTGTTGCTCCTTAAGGTATTCTTTAAGAAAGATATAAAACAACTAATAAGATTTCAATTTTGAAAATACAGGCAAAAATATTGCAGATGTCAAAATAGAAATCAACCACCTTATTCTTCACGTGAAAACAAGGGAAAAAACAAGTTTTGCCTAGCATGTGCTAGAAAATGAAATATTTTAACAGCTTTGTTTCTGTCTTGCAGGTGTATGATATAACAAGTTCCAGTACATTTTTTGGAATTGATGAGTTTATGACCATGTCAGCTCTTACAAAGATAGTGAACGAACAAAAGTAAGAGGAATCTGCAATCCGTAGATAACAAATATGATGCCTTGTATGCGGAAATTCATATTGATATATTATTCTTTTCCTGCAAGGGATCATGCCAAACAATGGATATTCCAAGTTTCAAAAGTTCATAAATTGTAGTAATTTCATTGATCGTGCACAAAAATGTGAAACATCATTCAGGGACCCGTTTCACATTATTTGAAAGACTTCGATTAGTCGTAACTGTGACCAGGTTTCCGGTCTTTGGTGTGTGTTTTTCTATTGGTATATTGGAACGAGTCTTGATTGTACTCGTCCGACTTTTTATGAAACGGGGACCAGTCGTTACGTCTAGATGTATGCTTTAAAAAATCGCTGGTAATGGCACCAGATTACTAAATGTCGGAAATAGAATACCGAAGCAATAAGATCGTGGGAAAATTCCACAAGACCAAAATCCGAAGACAAGGGGAATTATGAGAAAACTAACACAGTAACAAATAATACTAGGGTAAATCCAAAGAAGAAAAAAACAAATATCAGGAAAAAAAACACCACAAAAACTAAAAGGCTTACAGTATGAACTCCCTAAAAACCAGGAGTGACATCAAGTTCGAGGAGTAATGTACCCATATACATCAAGATGGGGAACCTAAGCATAAAAAAGGATACAATATCTATTCGCGGCTTTTACTTTTATGCAAATGTCAGACTTGAAATTCTGTTGGTTATAGTTTTTGTTTCTGATTTTTACGATTTGAGACGAAAATTATGTATCTTAAGCTATTGTAAAAAAATGTTCATTATAAAAAGACGTTAACTATTCCTTATGCATAGAAAAAATGTTTGTTTTATTTGGTTTTCAGGGATGCAGCAAAAGAGGCATTCACTAGTCTAGATTTCTCAGAACTTCACCACAATATTATAAACTTTATTGTAAGTATATCCTGTGCATCGCTTGTGACAGTCCAGAGGTGAAACAAGGGCATGTAAAGTCCATTGTACAGAACGTCAAGAATACTGGACACCGACTGTTTTGACAAAGTTAACTAAAATTCAATAGACAAAAATGGCGTGATTTAGTCATTATTACATGACATTACCCTGTTTTTCTCGGTAACGATGTAAATGTGAAAATAAAATATTACTAGTATTCGGAATTATCTAATGTTTATCTTAAAAATATGTACATTTATATCACATAATTTTTATTGCTAAGTCAAAGTCCCAAATAAATTTGAAAGACATCAGTTTTCCTATACTTACCAGCGAACCCAAACGACTAGAAGAGTATTGATCTATTAGAAAACTCGATTTCAAACGAGCAATCGATTTGAACTGTAAATGTTTTCCTATGTATTGTAGGATTTGTTCCAGTCAGTAGACCGACATCAAAGTGGAATTATATCTACAGACTCGTTGCAGGAAGTGTTGTGTGCTGCACTAGAAACAGATCTCCGAACGGACATTCAGTTATGGAGCACTATTTTAGATGTTGTAGATCCGGTAAGCATCATTTATCAACGAACTATAATTTTTTCTTTAAATTCTAAAGTTTCTCATACATATTTGGGTATATTGTAATGAACGCTGATTAACCTACTCCATTATTTGGTAGGTGTCATTTAGAACTAAGAACATGTTGAGGGGTTTAAAAATACATTGAAGATTATGTTGTGACCTCGAGATGTCTTTTATCGTCATTTCACTTCGGAGATGGGATGTTGTCTCTTTTCTGTGATGGTCATAGGTGAACAAAATATTTACTATACCCAGAGACATATAAAACATATGTTTTATATGTCTCTGCTTTACCTGATGAAACGCTTTTCTCATGGTTGCAGTCTTGGCAGATTGTTTGTTTCATACAAGTCAATCTAACTATTTTTTTTGGTGATAAAAATTAGAATAATTAATATAATACTGCATGTTGTGAAGTGGTAAATTGAAAGTTTTGTTATAATTAAACCAAACCTGCCAAATTAAAATTTATTAGATTTTATCTTCTTTTTTCAGGCTGATGGTATCCAAATATCTAAAGTAGAGTACTTAGCACATATACCTTATTTCTTATCGTTACGGAAAACAAACTTTCTACCACCTCCTACTAGAATGTGATCGACTTCACAATGATCCAAACATTTTTGTCTGTGATATAAACAATTATTGTTGATTTTTTGATACAGCTGTTTGATGTTTATAATTCAAACTATGTCTTTCATTGTTTTGTATTTTTGTAAATTATAGCTCTCGAATATAAGAAGTTTACTTAAAAATTGATCCAAGTGAATGATTAGAAATTAATTTCCATTATTGAAGAAATAATGTCGTGTTTAACAATGTTTAAATTTAGTCTTTCAGTTCGACGATTAACATTGTATCGAAGCACATAAAGAGACATATGCTAAAGCTGAAATCAACATTTTATTGAAGTACATAATGATATATATGCTAAAGATAAAATGAACACTTTAAAGAAGCTCATAAATGTACACATGCTATTTAAGCTAAAATCAACATTTTAAAGAAGAACAAAAAGATACTATATGCTAAAGCTAAAATCAGCGGTACTATTTCTGTGATAATACTTAAACAGGTATTTTTATTACCATAGTTCTTCAAAAGATATTTTACAAAGAGGAACGTAGTTATCATGTAAAACCTGTTCAAAATTGAAAGAAATTTATTTTTGGAAAAAGCGGAACGTTCGGTCACAAGAACCTACTTAGCTTTTTGTATATTCATTATCAGCTGTTATTGTCACAAATGAAAAATGCATTAAAAGCTGAAACATATTCATCACATTGGTATAGCACATTTGAGATAAATTAGCAATGTCAGTAAACACTAGGGGTGCCACTGGGCGGAAACCAGAGTTTGTTTACAGAATACTGATCCCAAAATAGGCTGGAAAAGGTTGTAAAGAAGCGGAATCCAGTTTTCAAAAAACTTCCCCCAAAACAGCTCCACCTGGCGTTTACTTACATTGCTAGATAAATGCTTTATGGTTTGTTTGAAACTTGAGAATTTGATTATTCAAAATAAATCAGAATATGGTTGTTATGGAGGTATGTTTTTTTTGCCTTAAACAGCTAAAAATATGAAAAATAAATTTTTTTAATTCTAATGTTTGTGTTTCTTGTTTACTAATACACCTTGAAACTTCGGTTAGCTCGATATTCTGGAATATACACGGACAGCATGACCATTACGGAATACAAATTGAAATTTACTAGTATTTAATTAAAGTTATAATCCGACAAAACTGAATGCCTGTCATTATTGTATGGATAAAAATAGGTATAAATAACGTATTGTGAGATAAAATAAATAGATGGATGGATCAAGAAATAAATTGTTTAACGTCCAGTGAAAAATATTTAATGCATATCTGGACGAAAACATGTTGATATGATACGATCCCTGCTTTGTAGTAGACCGACACGCTGAGCCGGAATTTTAACGTGGTAGCTCACGATGTAACAGTCCGCATGAAAATATATCACCCCAGACGACCAGTCCTTTACTCTTGCTCATAGATGCGCCGTGCATGACGGAGAAGCAGCAATTACCAATTTTAATCTCTTTGGTTTGACCCGGTCGATAATCGAACCCGCGACCTTCCGCACTCGAGGCCAGTAAGCTACCATGAGACCGCCGAGACGGTCTATAAAGTAAATGTCAAGACAGCATCCCATCTCCAAATTGAAAAGATCAAAATAAACATTTAGTCGTCACTCATTGTTGAGCATTAAATGGAACCGACATGTATATTAGTGGAAACAACATTACATGGTGTATTACAATCGTCAAATAATTAGCGTTGAGAAACGAAAAAAAAAATTAAATACACGATACATATCAGCGACCAAAATATTCTCGACTTGGAACAGTTGCATATAATATGCGGTCAACCGTCTCGATACAGGTATTTATGACCAAAGGCAAAACTGAAAATAGCCACACGGTAGCAAGATTCAAGGTTTCTATGACAAAAAGGTATATACAATTAAAAACAGAAATTTAAAAAACAAACTGGTAACTGTAAGGGGTTAAACTAGGTATTGCTTTGATACTTATGATCATATGCAGTTGTTTTTATCAATCAATGGGCTATAATTTCCGCGCGGCATCTTCGCTAGCCAATTTAAGTGTTACGATCCGGCTGAAAAAAGGGAATTTAGCTAACGAGGTCAACCTAAAACTCAATTAAATCTCAGAAAATTTTTACTTTACTTTTGCCCTTGAAAACTGAATCCTATATCATTCTGTTGCTAAACGATGTATGTTTGAAAACAAACAGATCTTGCAAACTTTGAAACAACCCAAAAAGTGCCTATTTGACAAACGCCAAGAGATGACAATACAAACTAGCTCAGAAGAATCTCGGGTTTAGAAATTTCACCACAAGAAACCATGTAAATTGGGAAAAACATGTTGAAATACTAGAATCTTACTTGCAGCAGGTTCAGTCTGTATGTGCATTGTAAACCGGTAAATGAACGCAATTAGCTCCATAGTATCAATTAGATGTTACCTTACCTTACCTCACCGGATGATAGTTTGTCACCTTAACAATTTAGATTTCGTGTAGAAATTTAGAATTTCCCTAGCACTGAGTTGGTTGCAGGTCAATACATGAAATAGGTCTGCATTGGTCATTGCACAACTGATATTCTTAATTTGAGCATTTAATTTATAAATACATCCTACTGTCTAAGTATTCTTCATGTTCTTAAAACATCCGTTATAGGAAATGATAAAATTTAAAACAGCAAAAAAGCCCATTTCAGGCACTCGTCACACATATTTATAGTTTGGTATAATACAAATTGTATGTACAACTGTGTGTTATATCAGGCGTGATCTAACATGATGCAAGGCAAAACATGTATGACCCCTTTGCACTGCATTAGCTGGTTATAAATAAAAATTCTATTCCCAAATAATGTTTTGATTTATTGGCTATTGGTCAGAGCCTACATGTACTTGATGAAGGTTAATCAGGAAATAGAAGCCAAAGCGAATTCATGGAAAAGACGATGAATTAATTCTAAAATACCTGATATATATCCTTTGCAAGTCCGTTGCCTAATTATGTGCGCTGAAAAACTAGTCTCCTGAAAGCCACCATCATATGTCGTAGAAAAACCATAACGTATTTTGCGACTCGATCTCCAAAAGCCATAGGTACTAATGCGTAAATTTTCTTCACTTCTTTAAAAATTTATATAAATTCTATGTAAAATTAAATTTTAAGATGCACATTATTACTCTATAGTTCTTTCATACAAATGAATGATCACATTAAAATATGGCTTTAGAAATTTTAGTTTGATATTGTATACACATTAGTCTACTGTGGCAGTGCATTGAAGATTTAATTTTTCACATGACGCTGTTAGGTTTTTAAATGCGTTGCACACACACACTTGTACGCTCTGGTCCAAGTGGGTTGAGTTTACATATTACCATATTTCTACGCAATGGATGTTGTGAATTGAAGCAAGATAGCAAAAGTTAAAAATGTATGAACACAACTGTATGCAATGGTTTTTCTATCAAATGGATGAATGACAATTTATTACGAACAGCTACTGTATACAAAATTCATTTAGCTAAGAAGATTCAGGATGTACTTATGTAAAATTTAATTTACTTAATAATTAATTGTTAACTTTTAATTAATTAGCATTTTTTCAAAATAGAATATTTATAAGACTGGTTTTTCATTTTTGAGATGAATTTTTACCAAAGATGAAGAGGTTTTATGATGTGATATGAAAATATCGTAAGATTAATTGGTAGCTTGACCCTAAAAGTTTATAAAAATTAATTTTGTGTTAATTTCAATTATCAATTAAAGTTTTATTAGTTTTAATTATCATATTTTATTTAAGAAATAATTTATTTCTGTCATATTTTATTGTTATTTACATATGGGTAGGCATTATATTCATGAATATTTAACCCCGAGCGATAGCGAGGGGTTAAATCTCATGAATATAATGCCTACCCATATGTAAATAACAATAAAATATGACAGAAATAAATTATTTCGATTCTAATAGGACATTACGGTAATTTTTATACTGGTAAATACGGTATAGATGTGTGATTATCAAGTGGCTGTTCCAACTTCCCAGAATCCAACGACTCAATGATGTATTGATTAACAGAGTTCTGGGGTCTATAGTAATTAATAATTTTGTAGTAACTGCCCTCATGTTCAACTTTAAGTCCAATTTTCAACGGCGTATTCCCTACAGCGGCCATTGCAGACGACAATTCTAATGTGCTTTTACGTGGGGGTATGCTGGAACAGCCACAACAATGTTGTGGAAAAGGTCACGGACATTGAAAATATCACATTTTAATATTACACATTTATGTTTTTAGCTTTAAGATTATAAGATTAGGCTTTTATTCGACGCTAACGCTTAAATTTTCATAAGAATATTGCTCAAATGAAAGTTATGTAGGAAATGTTGAATGGCATCATTGCGCAAGTGCTAACTATATTTTATTGTTGTTTACGTATAGTTTTATTTATATAGCGAATGCAGGGCGTCATATTAGAATTAATTTTATTTGAAGAGTGTTTTACATTAATAACATTTATAACATCATAACTCACTTTGTTATGAAGAAAATTTCTAAATTACTTGATGAAATCTTCATAAAAAAAACTTAAAAAATAAAAGTTCCATGGCCTTTCTACGACAAATGATACACAAATTTTGGATGCTGTTTTTTGCATGCACATAATTACGCTATGGGTTATCTATTATGTATACCAGTGGCTGTGCAAAAGATATAAAAGGCTGTGAAACAAGAATAAAAACTAGATCTCTCAGGAACTCTTATCGCTCGCCTGGATTTAAACTGTCATCTAAAGGTTACCAGTAAGCCACCATTTTGTTGGGGGGGGGGGTTAGAAATTTGAAAAAAAGACATGCTGAAAAATGTAAAGAAAAACCAAAAGGTTGCTCTCTGAGGAGAAACTAAGAACGTCACAAAAAGGAAAGTCTCATCATATTTTTCAGTAACACTTGTCAAATTTGTACATTTATAATTCTGAATATTTTAAGTAAAGACAGTACTATTGGTCAAAGTTCCCAACCCCCGACATGCATTTTTAAAAGCGGTATTATCTTATGAATATTCAAAAAATAAGTTTGAACCCAATTTGCCATAAGAAGTTTAAGAGATTTCCTCATGATATTTGTAAAAAACAAAATTTTGAAGTTGAAATCAAAGACCATTCCACCATTTTTTAGTAACGGCAGCCATATTGGATACCATGCAAATAAGAATCTTTTCCATCAGTGTTTGGTCCCAATTCGCTCAGTATTTAAGAGATGATTTTACGTTTTTAGTAACGAGTCATATTGGTCAAAGCTCAGACCTACATGTAAATGTATGGTATGAATTTTTTATAGGCCACATATGCATTCAAGACCAAATTTTGAAAGGGGCTGTTTAGTTTCAAAAATATTTATTCAAAGAACTAATACTGCAATACACATTTATAACAAAACACAAAAGGGATTCAGAAACAAGGAAGTCCTTAAATAAAGGTCACAACAAAGTTACAGTACTCTAAGATGCGTTCGATAGGAAAAAGTCTACAAACACCGACAAAACCGAAAAGAAGCTCAACCGTATTAACTAGTGGAACAACTGGAAAACAACTGTCATAATTCTAACTAGGCAGAGGCATTTTCCAAAGAAAATGGTGGGTTAAACCAGGTTTTATGGCTAGCAAACCGACTTGCATGACAGTCGTTCATACTTCCGTATTGACAAAAAAAGATGGGGCAATAAATTAATTAAAAAACTGACAAGTCGGGAAAATCCAGTAATCCTAAAGTTACCAGAATCTATAACACAAGGCCATCATGTATCCTTATATTAACCCGTCTTCCTGTTTGACACAGGTCCTGCATTTTTTCACACCTAAAGTGATCCTATCTTTTTATTTCAAATTTGATCCTCCCCCCCCCCCTAAAAACCAAATGCCAGCTCCCTGAATTCTGATAATTGCATAAGCTATGGCCACATAATCATATTGGTTATACAAACAAAACTCTTTTTGTACTTCTTTAGATTACCCTCCATCTTGTCTCATTGTTAACATTTACATGTAGATACTCCATATTCTCTTTTATTTGATATTTCTATGCTAGATTTCTTTCTTTTGATTGTTGTTACACAACCTTGAGCATAGTGATGTAAAGGGGGTTAATATTAAGTACACATGTAATATTATTTCTTGAGTTTAATATTTACCTAATTATTGTTTCAAGGTGGACTTTCACAATGTACATGTATTTTATTATGTAATACATGTAGTTATATATAGAAACCATTAACAATTCTCAAATTATCTTTCCAGATCTTTATTGCAAAATATTAAAATCCAACATTCCATTTACATGTGTAAGTATTATAGCACCAACAAATTAAAAATAAAAACATATCTACAATAAGCAAACAGTCTTCTTTAATCCTATTAAATAATGAAAACAGAGCCAAACAGAATACAAAACAGAAACATATGAATTGGGTAGGTATAAATAGACAAAACAAAAAAAGAAAACCATTTCATATTGCAGTAGCATAAATACCTATAAGAAAGCACTTGTTAAGTCCTTACTGTAATCTCATTTTTGGGATGGCAGCTTTAAAATTTATTATTTTTTATTTTAAAATTAATAAACATGTAATATGTAAAAATATTGAATTACTTCAATGTGGATTTATTTTTGAAAATCTTCATCAATGGACAATATTAACAGAATGTAAATAGCAAAAATCAAAACATGAGTTTAATTCATAGCATTTATTTCAAAATTTAAAATATCATTTTGTTTGTTTGTTTATTTGGAGTTTTACGCCGTTTTCAGCACATTTGGCTATTTCGCGGCGGCCAGTTTTTATTGGTGGTGGAAGCCGGAGTACCCGGAGAGAACCACCGACCTTCGGTAGGAAAATTGGCAATCCTTGTCAATTTAGATCGGAGTCGAACACACTCGCCACAGGTGAGATTCGAACTCACAACCTCAGTGTTGACAGGCTAGTGATCATTATTAGTCACGACGAACTACCTAGACCACTCGGCCACCGATGCCCCTAAAATATCACAATAATGCAATTACGATGAATACATGTACATTAAATGGACAAAATATGTACGTGCGAAGCTTGAACATTCACATGTACAAAAATGTACATTTGTACTAGAATGTCTACATGCTCGAATTAATATTTTTAAAATCATACATGTATAAAAAATACAAAATGCCTTCTTACTTTAAAGCCCATTTAAAAAAAGATGTTAGATTCTCATCAAATTTTCATAAAGAACAAGGCAGATGAGTAGTGTTTATGTTTGAAAAAAAAACATGTACATGATGTATGGACGAGAATCTAACAATTTTATTACACCTAACTGAAGGATAATCCAAGACACCATACATGCCATATCATACTTTGAGTCTTTCGAATTCTATCCTCTTAATTTATTTATAAGATACATGCAATGACTCATTTAATTCACAATACACACAAACATGCATGCAGACAAATAATTCCATTTCTTTATGACCAGGTATGGAAGGAAAAATTCCAAATTCTATATTAAAAACATTTTTTGCCATTTTTTCTCTATTCATCAAAAACCTATACTGTCAACTGTTACGAGGGTAAGATTTTCAAAGCAGAAATTTATACATTTTCCGACTGATTATTGTACAATATGTTAATTTATCCTTCCATTTCTTTATGACCTGGTCTGTATAAGAAAATTTCACATTGTGTATTCAATGCAAAATATTTTCTGTAACATATTAGGAGGGTGAAATTTTTAAAATCAAATTTTTTAAAAATTCAAACCTCCATAACATGTACACCTCACAGTAAGCCATTACTGGCTGAGAAACATCTTGTATCCCACAGGAAGTTAAGATTACCCCAGATACATGTACATATACTGAAAATTTATTAATTTTTAATCAGACTTTGTACTAAAAATTTAACTAAAAATATGTTTTGCTGCCAAAAACTAATGTAGAAACCAAACTGTTCTGCTATTTAAAAAAAACAGCGTAAAAATGTTATTTTCATCAAGGGACCGGATATAACCCACATTCATAATGCAAAATCATTTTCACATTTTGGAATTACCAGTTTCCTTTTTTTGCAAATTGTTAAAATAGAACATGGGATTCCAGCTTAATAACTTATTGTCTATGATGGGATATATTTTGTACGTTATTCAACTGGAATAATTTTCAGAGATTTCAATAGGTGACTGAGGATCAGTATTAAAGATAAAATAATGTATCAAGAAAAATATCCTAACTTGTTAAACACAAGATGCACAATTGTACATGTCATTCAGAAATTGACCGTCACATTCAAACATATAAAACTGTTATCTTAAAGAGGTCCTTTACTGAGTTGCAACACGAGAATAATAATACATTCCAAATACTGTGCTAATAAACCAGGCTGTCGCCATCCACCAGGTGAGAAATCCGAATAAGCCTCGATACCACGTTGGTGAAAATACACATGTACTTGTCTCAGATTGACTACTGCCCACGTGAACTGGGCTGTAGTGTCAGATATTGAGTCACCTGCACCTTTTCCAGGTGATAGATTAATGTTATGGTTAGTGCTACTTATGCTGTTAAAATATTTGTTCACACTTTCTCCTACTAAATTTGACCAGCTATAGTCTCCTAATGTTTTCTGCAGAAATATCATGAATAATAAAAGTACACATGGTAGTATGTACTGTATTGCTACAACACATAAATAATAAAACACACGAGCGATCATTCTTTGTAGATCTGTATTGCTTATTCTCCCTGTTTCTTTTTTCATTCTCTGAACATGTTCATAAGCTAAGTTCAAATGAGCTTGCATATGTGGAGGCATTAAGACTAGTCGCATTATGAACAGAACTATAACTAATGCTAAGCGAGCCATCTCAAAAACGTCTTCGTGAAGCAATTTGAAATGGACCTGCCAATCTTTGGCACAAATGATATTTCGTCCAATCGGTTTTACCCACAACAGTATAATTATTAAAGGTGTAATGAAATTAATATGCAATAATGCCTGTTTGAAAGGACTTTCTTTCACATATTTAAGTGTATCTAAATGAACTTTAGCATATCTTAAACCTGGAAATGTTAACAGGGCACCAGTCAACGAGCATACCAGTGCAAGAACTATTTTAAATGTTACAAATGATATTGGTCCTTGTGAATCTATACCTTGCTGTTTTAAAAAAGATTCTGCACCTTCTGAAAAATTTTTGTATCCAGTTTCAAGTCCAAATTCTAAAATTTTTTCATCCACCACTAAAATTCCCATGGCAAAAACTAGAAAGAAAAAACCAAAAGTAACACACAATATTCTCTCTCCTCCTTCTTCAGATCTGAAATATACGGCTGCTTGTGAAATCAAAATTCTAAAACAGAAAGCAACTACCAGCAGACACCACAGTATGCTAATATTCAGTTCATTTTTTGACCAGAAGGCATAGTAAAGTTCTGTTATCATATACACAACCAATGCACAGATGCTAAATTCCATTAACCATTGAAAGTCTGAATAAAAATGTAGCGGAACTAAGTCTATAGCCTCAACTGGAGCAGTGTCCAAGTGAATTTCTGTTGAACGAGGTATAGTAAATGTATCAGAATGACCGTTCACTTTCCCACTTCCTTTTTTGTCGTACTTTTTATTCCGACCTTTCCCATTTGGGACACTGGGTATGCCTGCAGCCTTTTTCAAGTCCTCATCTGTAGGGTGTAGGTAACGAACCAATCTGCTGGATAACAACCAGCGACCAAAAGAGTAATAAGGACCAAGCTTCTGGAGGAAACTGAACATGACCAAACTTAGGACCAACTGTACTCCTAAAACAGCCATTGTATTCTGAAAATATATAAATACATGTATATCTAAATTATAAATAGCATATTTATTAACAATTCTGAATTACAAATTCTAATATGTACATGTAGTCTTGGTAAGAACATCTCGCTCTAACTGGTAAAAGAGTAGTTAAATAAAATAATTGGACTTTTTAACAAAAATTTCAAAACCGCTACTTGATTCTCAATTATATATTCAATTCTGCATTTTGGTTACCACAAGTCTTGTTTGTTATTTTACATGCCATTGTGATTTCTAAATCATTTCTATGTGAATTATCAGGCTTCAATCAATTTTCAAAATATATCTAGGGTACATGTATAGCCATTTCAAGAAAACCAGAATAATTGGATTACCATTAAACTATGCATACAATTAAAATTTCATGTGGATTCATTTCTCTGAAAGTATTCATGCTATTTCCAACTTCTTTGTTGTCATTTTTGCCAAATTTGCTATTTTCAAATGATCGAAAAATTCTGAAGACTTTAAAAACATAAAATTTCAATGATAATTTTAGAGAATAATAAAATCAGCTATATTTATTTAATTGTAATTAACATCATTTGAGGTATTTTCTCACTTTCCGTGATCGAAATTGTTCTGACAAAAAAAAAACAGCAACATCGCCAGGCAGCGAAAAATCAATCTTACTGTGTTTAGATTGGATTAAATTAGTGTGGGATATAAATATTCTTGAAGAATTATCATCAGTAGACAGCGAGAAGTTGTTTCAACCGGTAAGTGTTACTTAGAACACTTTTCCCTGACATGTGCCCCAATTCCTCAGAAAGAAGTTGACAACCTTCCGCTTCGCTATATAACCATGATAGTCGAATGGTACATTGATAGTAAACATGTGTATTATGTGTAAATATGTGGTATATTAGTATCCTTATGATACAAATAAATATTATAAATTAGAAAACAGATATTTATGCTAATGAAGGGGGGCTTTGAGGGGCCCAATACAGGGTCCTATCCTCATGCACCTGTGACTTTAATTAGATAAGCAATGAATGAGCTTAAAAAGTGCATTTGTTTTCGTTCTAGACTAGATTTAATCTCTTTAGGAATTCTGTGTTCAGAGCTATTTTTCGGCCAAGTCAGAAAATAGCTCCGGACACAGAATCCCGAAAAGGGATTATTCATTAGACTAGTCACATAATTTGCATGGCCTTTAGTCTGGCAGTTCAGTTCAGAGCTATGAGTATCACTGCTATCTGTGATTTACTTTTTAAAAATTAAAAAAACAGAACGATTGGGTTTACCTGTCTGTATACGTTTCAAACAAGTTGCAAAGCTGTCAACAATGTGCTGCCGGCAAAATTTGTCGCTTACGTCTAACAAAAAAGACTCTTGTAACATCGAAAATTTCAAAATATGTATTTCAGTCCCGTATCCTGAAAGGCCAGAACGGGCGTATTTGGTGAAGGTTAATTAAAAAATTGGCATTGTCAGAAATAACGAAAAATGTTATTTCAGTTTTGACTGTGCTTCAGTTCAGTTCCAACCCTGGAATGCTTTCTCATCGACATTTACCCCATTCCAGCCTCTCGTTGACATCTCTGTGTGTATGTGTGTGTGTTAGGGGGGGGGGGGGGTTGGGCATCTGTGACGTTTTCTTTCCTACCAATATTGGGAAAAGGCCAACATGCTTCAAAACACTGAATTTTAATACAGGTGTTAGTGTTTTGTCACCATTTAGTTTTATAGTGTTATTAACTGGCTGTTTCTGTATTGGCACTAGTATAGATTCAAGGTTTGCTGTATTGGCCTCGAGACCCGTAGGGTCGAGGGCCAATACAGCTGACCGAGAATCTGTACCAGTGCCATACAGAAACAGCCAGTTCATAACACTTTTATTAAACAATCCAACTTTTTCAATGCTGACTTGTTTTGAATGCTGTATTACATACATCAAATGTGAATATAGGGCCAATATTTCCAATACGGACTGGCAATGAATCCTCACAACGACCGGAAGTGAAAAGGCTGTATTAGCCCTAGGGCCCATACGGCCTTTTCAGTATTGGACCGGGCCGAAAAGCAATATAGATCACGTGATTTATATGACCAGAACGACGTCGCGAGTATGACACATGCCGTTTTGGTAGTATTAGGGCTGTTTTAATCGTATTATTTAATAATAACTTTTATCAAAGGTACGGTGAGGTTATTATACACAAACTGTTAACGATATTTTAAAAACCTAATATATAAGTTTTAAAAATTTTAATGTAAATACGTAAATAGTTTTAATACACATTTAAATAATATTGATTTTTTACCTGACTCTGAATTAAGTCTGTTGTGATGAAATACTATTTATAATGAATTTTAAAGTAAAGTAATAAAAGTTGTTGATAATAATGCTTCCATGAAATGTAAAGCATCTCAACAACATATTAAAAACTTCAGGGCCAACTAAGTAGGCTGACACCAAGAAAGGTGTTTACCAATGTTCCATTCTGGGTTTGTTATTTAAAATTTTTATTAAAGATAATTTTCTCTATTTTATTGAACATGGTGTTTGATATAACTATATTGATGATAACACACTATCATATTCTTATACTGATTTTGATAATTTGACAAAACTACTTGATAAAGAGAGTTCTGTATTAATAGATTTGTTTAAACAAATCTGTATGTAGGCAAATCCTGATAAAATTTTCAAATTGTAGCAGTTTGCAGTAAGAAAAATACCGACAAACTAGAAAACATTTAAGAAAGAGCATGCATAGCAGTTTATATATGATGATTTTTATGTACAAGATCTATAGATCAGAGCCAAAGTGCCTTCACTTAAGATCAGGCGTATGAAAACCATGGCCCTAGAATTATAAAATATTGTAAAAATTATCTTCACCTTGTTTACACAGTATGTTGTATTAAAGAATGTAAATATTCAAATATTGTAGATGTTCCAAGAGTTAATACCAACACTTATGGTAAGAACAGCATATTCTGCTGCTGTTCTATCATGTCTATGTAACGATTCATCTAAGCGTACCTGAAAAATTGGGAATTTTAATGCACATGCAACGATCTTCATTGTCATCTCCCACTGAAAACAGCCGTTTACGGAAGAATAATATAGCTCTGTCCTCTACGTCCATTTTTTTCTTGAACGAATAAGGCGCGATACGTGATTGACAAACACATGAAACAAAACTGTTGGATCTGTTCATTCAAATAGTTTTCGTTTGACCATTCAGCAATCGAAAATGTATGCAATACTTTGAGTATTGGTTTCCTTATAGGAAGAGAATAGAGAATGGAAACGGGGAATGTGTCAACCCGACCAAAGAGCAGAAAACAGCTCAAGGCTACCAATGGGTCTTCAACGCAGCGAGAAAGCTTCAGCTTGCCCCTAAACAATAATGTATACTAGTTCAGGAAAATGGACGTCACGCTAAACTCCGAAACAAAAAAATGAACCAAAATTCAAAAAACACACAGGACTAACAAAGGCTAGAGGTTCCTGACTTGGGACAGGCGAAAAAATGCGACTGGGTTACACATGTTTTGTGAGATCTCAACGCCCCTCCCCCTATACCACTATGAAGTCCAGATGCAACAAAAATACAGAAATCAAAGAATTTAAAGACTTGAGATTATTTTGGGACAAAAGAACATCCCTAGAGGTAAAACAAAATTTTATATAGATCTGTATACACTGAACTGGGCTTCATCTTTCCTCTCTGATCACATGGATCAAATACACACCGTTGAACTAGAAAGATAAATTATCAGACAAGACACTGTTGTGGACCAAGTCCATATCTTGATAAATATGGAAGATCTACCAAAATACTTTACATACAGTATAAAATCCGACTGTTTGTCGATAACACTATAATATCACAGAATGACGATGACGTCTAAATCAGCTAGGAGCGAGTGCATGCGACTGGTTGATAGCTTCCCCATCAAGATAAACTGAGACGGGAGAGTGACGGGTTGATAGCTTTCCATCAAGATAAACTGAGACGGGAGAGTGGCGGGTTGATAGCTTTTCCATCAAGATAAACTGAGACGGGAGAATGGTGGGTTGATAGCTTTCCCATCAAGATAATCTGAGACGGGAGAGTGGCGGGTTGATAGCTTTCCAATCAAGATAAACTGAGACGGGAGAATGGTGGGTTGATAGCTTTCCCATGAAGATAAACTGAGACGGGAGAGTGGTGGGTTGATAGCTTTCCCATCAAGATAAACTGAGACGGGAGAGTGGCGGATTGATAACTTTCCCATCAAGATAAAATGATACGGTAGAATGGCTAGTTGATAGCTTCCCATCAAAATAAATCATCATCCTCAGTGTTGCACAAGAGAAAGATACGACTGACACGACTTCTTAATTATAAAATATTAACAAACTTGATCTTGTCTTCCAAGTTAAATATCCAGTCCTAGTTTAAATTGATCAATACATATAACATACACCATACTTAAAAGCAGCTTTTTGTATGCATTTCTAAAATTAAATATAAATCCAGCAAACTAGAATATCAGGAGCTAAACATATGTCGCCTGAAACTGGAAGTTTTAAAAATTGAGATGTCTAAAGACGAGGTGTCAGGGTCATACTTACCAGTTACCACAGTATAGGCAATGTGACAGCTATTGTCAACACCTAAAAAGGTCAATATTAAAACAAAGAAGACAACTTTATAATCTTACACTTAATGTCTCAACAGAGAACACACTTGGACATAGAATAAAGATTACTTGATAACCGACATTGTAACTCAAAAGAAAACGCAATAAAAGAAATAGTTTTGGTCAGGTACGTGACATTTGTCTGAAAAATCTTATGCATATGTCACTTAAGCCTAAAATCATGTCAAAGGTCAACTGACCGGTCTCAGACTTGTATGTTCCAACCAAAAAGTATCTATAGACCAAAAAATGGTGGGTCTACATATAAAATTTGTTTAGAAATGGACTTATCTGGATTTAAACTAACCAAAATGTCTGATGCATGAAAAGGATTTTTGCACAGGGTGCATGGTTACTTAATTTTAAAAGTGCACGTTTTGGAGGTTTACTAGAAACTAGAAGAAATCTTCTAGCTTGCCAAATACACACAAATGTTGACAAGGACCAATGGTTGTACCCCAATTAAGTTTTGTCTAATGAAAGTATATATATGCTTTCCTTTTTGAAGATCCTCTTCATAGTAATATGGTTTTCAAACCTAAATAATGCTTATTTATAACTTTACATGCCATATCAATAAATGTTGGATTTAAAACTTGACTGTGACAAACAAAACAACTTAAAGTAAAGAAAAATAAGCTGATGGGTCTATTTTGATTTTCAGTAATGCTTTGTTTATTTGTTTGTACTTTCTCATATGCCTAAGCTCACTTTGTGTCAATTTATCTTACATGATCACCTTCTGTACACCTTCAGTAAAGAAGACCAAACACTGAATACCTTGAAATAATAGTTTTTATTTTGCTATTTACCCAATAAATAACACAAATGAATTTAAACAGAAATTCAACTCTTTAACATACAGTCTTATTATGATGCAAGTACATAAAAGTCATTATAAAAATGTCATGTTTTCACAAAAATAGTTCAGTTTTCTAAATAAAGAATTTAAACTTTTAGTTTGTTTGTTTGTTTAGATGGGGTTTTTATGCCGTTTTCAGCACAATTGGCTATTTCGTGGCGGCCAGTTTTTATTGGTGGAGGAAGCCGGAGTACCCGGAGAGAACTACCACCTTCAGTAGGAAAATTGGCAATCCTTGTCCATTAACATCTGAGTTGAACACACCCCGCCACAGGTGAGATTCGAACTCACAATCTCAGTGTTGACGGGTTAGTGATCATTAGTAGTCATGATGAACTACCTAGACCACTCGGCCACCGAGGCCCCGGGGAGATGTGAAGGTTACAATATAACTAACTGTAACAGAAAATCAAAGTAAATTAAAACATATATAAATAACAAAATAAAATCACAGTAACAAGTTTCAATTTTCATACATATTCATTTTTTAAAACAGATGTAATGTTCGTCCGCTGATTTAAGTACTAATTTAATCAAAATTATAAATACAAAATTATAAATAAATTCTTTCTTTTGATATTACTGCAAGATATCACAATAAAATATCACATGATTTGGAAAAAAACTGTAAAAGAATTAAACTTACAAGGAAATTAGAATGTAAATATTTTCCCTACTGTGTCTTTTTTCAAACTGCAAGTGGCCTTTTGGTCATATCTCAAACGTTTCTTTAAAATGAAAGTAAAAAATCAATACAATACCTTTTGTTCCCAGTAGTCGTATGAATTTAAGTCTTTTCTACTACTGAAATTCCAATATATTTTAGGAGCTGATTTTTGTGTGCATTTCACTGATTTTTACATTATATATGATGACTTTACAACAAATGTGCAGAATATATTCAAGCTCTGTTTCCAAAAGTCTGATCAGTGTTGACTTTTAAGACATAACAAATTGTTGTTATAAATGTACAGAATAGTAGTGAAGTCTGAAGTTTTTCATTAAGAAAGAGGACAAATATACCTAAGGAGCAAATAAAAAAATGTAATCCATTGGACAAACCCGGAAAGACAAATGAATAACCACAAGTACAGCAAATAAATCAGTTGCCGAAGTACATGAGACACACAGTAGGATAAAGTTTCATACATTTAAAAATTTATCAAAAATATAAATATCGTCTGGGTATTTTTATTCGCATAAATTATTTTTCCTAAAAAAAATTATACTTTTACGATAACCATCAAACAACAGCTATTGGAGACTGTCAATCTTAGCTTGATCTAAACAACATGAGATGTGGAGCAGCCCTTTTTCCCACTAGTTGGGAGTATTTCTTTACAGTTTTAGAATCCCGAGCTTTAGGGTTTAGTGCTTTATATATATCATAAGTCATTAATTGTCTCATGAAAAGGATTGCTATTTTATCGTCTGGAACTTCTAGATTTTCATCTTCTGAAATAAAGAAAAAAGTCAATTGTTAGAACTTAATTTTTTTTAAATGTTATAATATATTTGAATAGTGAATCTTCAAGGACTACGTTAGAAATAAATGGATGGATGAATTATTGTTTAACGTCCAGTGGCAACCAGGTGCATATCAGGACGAGAACATGTTGATATGATAATGAATATGTTCCCTGCTTTGTACTAGACCGACACGCTAAGTCGGATTTTTAATGTGCTAGCTCACGAGGTAACTGTCCGCAGGAAAACATATCACCTCACTCTGACACATTATACTGACTCCGAGCCGACCAGTCTTTGCTCTTACTCCTAGATGCCACGTGCTTGGCGGAGAAGCAGCAAATACCAATTTTAATGTCTTTGGTTTGACCCGGCCGGGGATCGAACCCACGACCTTCCGCACTCGGGGCGAGCACGCTACCACGAGACCACCGAGGCGGTTTAGAAATAAATGAGAAACTTGAAAAATTTTTCAATGAGTATAAAAAATTCTACTATCTCGGACAGTCACTTTGTTTTCTTAAACCTAAACACTAGTCTGGCTTTTTAGTTGGAATTTCAAAATTTGTTTTGCAACCCCAACTTTATTTTTCACAGTGTAATTCTGAACTATGGCACGTCATGGCGAATTACCAATAAAAAGTATAAAAAGGTTATTATATTTAGGAAGAAAAGACCATTCACCTGCACTGGGTAAATTGGCAGGGGGGTATAAATGTTGAAGAAAAGCGATAAGTGTTCACGTGCTGTTTGTATTGTTTCAATACACTGCATGAGTTAGTATGGACAGTTGGACTGAAGTCAGACAGAACATTATTTAAGTTAAAATTTTGCAACATCTATTATTTTAAGTTCAGCTTACCAACACCTTCTTCGGCAAATCTGGCATATCTATTCTGGTCTAGCATTGGTGCACACTTTTCTATAGGTACCCAAGTGTAAGTCTCCGGACACAGTAGAAAAGATGGGTTATACTGACCCTATGTACAAAAGAAAAGAAAATTTAAGGATGATCGCTGGTCTAATAGGAAATAAATAGGATTTGAAATAGGTGTTTTAGTTTGAGAGAACATATGAATAGTAAACAAATAAGCAAGAAAAAAATATAGGTTCATGTGCTCATTTTAGAGCTATAAGGCCTTGACAATTTGCAGGAAATGGGTTTTCTATGGATTTTTCATTGTCTTTGCATTGACAACTTCAGTTTCTCAAAGATGTATGAAAAAATCAAAAGGATTTTATAAAATTTTGTCAAATACCATTTTAAGGTATATATGATTGAATTATAAAAGAAAAAGTTGGGGTTCATGGGCAAAAACTTTCATGTTTAAGAAATGGATAAAACCCGAGGATTCCGAAAATCTGACAAAAAGACCAAAACATGACCAACGAGCATCCTGAAGCAATGCAAAATAATTTTCAGAAAACTGCCCTATACATGAATCAATTCTTTAACAGATCAAAATTAGCAGTCAGGAAATTACACTGCAATGGGTTTTTGAGATCTAAGATAATTTATTCATCACCATTTTTCAACTTGATGTCATGCATTTTATAATTTGTAATGGCACAATGTAATCAATATGACTTTTCAAATACTGAAAAATATTCAGTAGATACACATGTATATCACAGAACAATTTTACAAAACTTCTAATCTTTCTTCAATACAATACAGTAAGTTCCTCTACTGATATTTTGCCAAAATTTTATATGTGTACTTTTCATATATGCAAAGAAAAACATATACCTTCATGACTTAAGTTTTTAAGATATTTAACACTGATTTTGGTAAATTTGAGTCAAAGGCTCTTAATTTTATATTTTTGAAGACTTTCACAAAACTTCTTAACTAAAAAAGAAAATTTCACTGAGTCTTTTATAAAATATTGACAAAAAAATAAACATTGATCCCTGATAAATAATTAGTGGCAAAACTGATAAAATAATTAGAAAATAATGCAAATTTTGTTAAATGAAGCATATTGATCATCATTTGGTAACCTTAGATGCATGTAGAAAAAAATGCTCTTCTGGTTTTTAGCTCACCAGACCCGAAGGGTCATGTGAGCTATTGCCATCACTTGGCGTCCGTCGTCCGTCCGTCGTCCGTCCGTAAACTTTTTCAAACGTTAACTCCTCTGACACCATAAGACCAATTGCAACCAAACTTCGTACAGTTGTTTATTGGTATATGTGCTACAAAACTATCGTTTGGATTTTATATTCGTAAAAAAACGTGGCCACCATGGCTAAAAATAGAACATAGGGGTAAATTGCAGTTTTTTGCAAATAACTCAAAAACCATAACAGATATCAAAATTCTGGCAAGGGTAAAAGTGTTCAGCACCTCAAGATCTACCTGCCCTGAAATTTTGAAGAAGATCCAACGACCCATGTAGGAGTTATAGCCCTTTTTCTGCATTTTTTCCAAATTTTGCACTTATTAAGCTCAATATCTTGGATACTATAAAGGAAATTTGAAAATTTAAATTTCATATTGTTAGGCACACAAAGATCTACAAAATTTGTAACAGGATCGAAGTTGTAGGTTCGTTCCTTTTAGGAGTTATTCCCCTTAGATCGTCAAAATTGACCATTTTTGCAGTCTTTATTCATTGTAATAAAATTGTTAACTCCTCTTACACCATAAGTTTAATTGCAACCAAACTTAGTGTAGTTGTTCCTTGGCATGAGTGCTACTAAACTATCGTTTGGATTTTTGATTTGTAAAAAAACATGGCTGCCATGGCTAAAAATAGAACATAGGGGTAAATTGCAGTTTTTTGCAAATAACTCAAAAATGGTGCGAGATATCAAAATTCTGATGGGAAGCTAAAGTGTTCAACACCTCAAGATCTACCTGCTTTGAAATTTTGAAGAAGATGTAACCTCCCATGTAGGAGTTATTGCCCTTTTTCTTGATTTTTTTTTGAAATTTGTACTTAAGTTGTATGATCATTCCTTTTAGGAGTTATTCCCCTTAGAACATCAAAATTGACCATTTTCACAGCATTTCCCTTAGTTTGCAAAATGTTTAAATGAGCCCTTTAGGAGTTAAAGTTTTGTCCCTTAAATGTCAAAATAACTGTTGATGCCTTATAGATGGCAAACTGTAGAAAATGAAAAAAAGCTTTTGATTGTGTGTAAATTTGTTTTTATGTTATTATTTCAAAAATCTTCTCCTCTGAAACTACTGAATGGATTTGGACAAAACTTAGCATGATTGTTCCTTAGGGTATCCTGCACAAAGTCTATGCTTCGATTTTTGATGCGTCGAAAAACATGGCCACTGTTACTAAAAATAGAACATAGGGATCAAACAACAGTTTTTCGCAAATATCTCAAAAATCATCAGGTTACGGCAAATTCTGGCAGGTTGAAAGTGTTCAGCATGATGAGAGCTACCTGTGTGCTGATTTTCGTGAAAATCTGTCAACTGATGTTAGAGTTATTGTCCTTTTTGACATTTTTGGCTTTTTTTTATGTTATTATTTCAAAAATCTTCTTCTCTGAAACTACTATTCAAAATCAAATGAAACTTGGTAAGATTGTTCCTTAGGGTATCCTGCAAAAAGTTAATGCTTGGATTTTGGATTGGTCGAAAAACATGTCCACCCTTACTAAAAATAGAACATAGGGGTCAAAATGCTGTTTTTTGCTATTTTTTCCTGAATTATAGAAATAAAATGAAGATGAAAGCTACTTTGATGGCAAACATGGTATCCCGAGTCGAATGGTGATGATGAAAGTTTGTTTTGGATGGCCATTTTTAAAATGGCTGCCATTTTCCCGCCATTTTTTACACTTGCTCGGATTTCAACATTTGGTTTTTAAAGTAAACATGGTATCCTTAGTGAATGGTGATGATGAGAATGTTCTATAACAATGATTAAACTTCATAATATGTGAGCTTTTAATTGCCATCACTTGGTGTCTGTCATCATCGTTGTTAACAAATTTTCAAACATCTTCTCCTCTGAAACTACTAGGGGGATTTGGATGAAACTTAGCATGATTGTTCCTGCAATATTTCCCTTTCAAGTACAATAAAAAGCCTTAACCCACAATTTTTACATAACTTCTTTCAAACATTTTAAAAACGAAGACAACATATAGACCAAAAGATTTATACTTGTATTTGAAGATGAATTAAAGCTTGTATTTTGTATTGTGAATCATCAGATTGACCATGACTGTATCTTAATCAAGCATAGGGAGAACTCATGCCCATTTCTTTCCAGAGGTTCTTGAAAGGCTTTTAAAGGTATTTTCAGCATTTTATTGACCTTAAATACTCAGTTTAATTTACAAAAAAACATTAATATATTAATTTAGTATATAGTCATTGTTTGCCAGGTGAGCAATTCAGGCTCTTGAGAGCCTCTTGTTTTTTTGAATTTTAATATAATTATTTTCTACATGTATTGAATTTCTGTTTCCAAAAGAAAAAGGTCCATGTTCAAACTATGGAGATATTTGGGGAAAACTCATTTCAGGATAAGGGTACTTTTCTTGACAAACTATGACATGACAATTTGCATATCTTTGCAATGTTATATGTCCCTCCCCCTCCATAACTGTCTCCATCACTACTGTATCGTATTCCCTTAATATTTGCTATTTTTTTAGGATGAAGAATTTCCATTGAGTAATAATCACTTTGAATTGGATTTTTTTTGTAGTGTGTTCTCATCTGGACATCATTTATATTAAATAACTAGAGGCTCTCAAGAGCCTGTATCGCTCAAAAGGATTAAACTTATCCACCTTCAGCAGGACTGATAGTTTAAGTGTAGCAGTTATCTTGGCTAGTTTTCCTATAGGTTCAATGTAAAACAAAGTTAGTGGTGTGGTGGCCATCTTAGTTGACATTCAAGGTTTTCAAACACAATTCTGGAGAAGGATCATTGCTAGCATTAGTTTGGTGTCCAAATGGCCAAGTTTAAGGTATGGTGACTGCAAATTAAATTTTCCCATAGGGTCCTATTTTAAACGGACAATTTCAAAAATGGAAAATTAAGTTCAGCTTTGGTGGATCATTTCTGCCAATTTTGGTTCCAATTGGCTTTATAGTGGTTTCAAACAAGATTTTTTAATGAAATTTCCCACAGGGTCCTTTGTTTTACTTAGTTGGGCTGTGGCGGCCAACTTGGATGACATCCTGGGTCATCAGACACACTTCTGACAGGGGACCATTTAAGAACCAATTCTGCCAAGTTTGGTTCCAACTGCAGCTGTAGTTTCAGACATCTTGGATTTCATATTGGCATGAAAAACAAAAAGTTATTAGAGGACCATGTAAGGATCATTCCTGCAATGTCACAATTCAATTGCTTTTGAAATTTCAGCCAATTAGAGTGCATAATTGACCCTGGCAGCCATGCTGAATTTTGGATCGGCACCAAAAACATCAATTTTGTTAGGGGCCATTATCTGATCATTCAGGCATAATATTACTTCCATCTGTCAAACGGTTTCTGACTAGAAGATGTTTGTATGTATTTCCCATAGGATCCTATGTTAAATGTATCCCTCGGTGGTGGCCATCTTGGATTTCAGATCGGCACAAAAAACAAACTTTATAGAGGACAATGTAATGACCATTCTTGCAATATAACAATTCAATTGCTTTTGTAGTTTCAGAGAAGAAAATTTCTGAAATTTCAGCCAATCAGAGTGCATAAATGGCCCTGGCAGCCATGTTTTTGAATTTCGGATCGGCACCAAAAACATCCATTTTGTTAGGGACCATTATCTGATCAATCAGATATAATATTACTTCTATCTGTCAAAAGGTTTCTGATAAGAAGATGTTTGTATGTATTTCTCATAGGATCCTATGTTAAATGTGTCCCGTGGTGGTGGACATCTCGGATTTTAGATCGGCACAAAAAACTTAAACTTTGTAGAGGACCATGTAAGGATCATTCCTGCAATATAACAATTCCATTGCTTTTGTAGTTTCAGAGAAGAAGATTTTTTAAATTTCAGCCAATCAGAAAGCATAAATGGCCCTGGCAGCCATGTTGAAATTTGGATCAGAGCCAAAACATAAACTTTGTAGAGGACCATCCAATGAACATCTCCACCACGTTTGGTTTCAATTGGTCATGGGGTTTTGGAGAAGAAGATTGAAATGTGAAAATTTAACAGACAGACGACGACGGACACAAAGTGATGGCAATAGCCTTTTAGGCCAGGTGAGCTAAAAAGGTGGAGGAATAGAATGAACACAATAATATCCCCCAGAACCTTTTTCCATCAAGTGTTATTACAATACTTTACCTTATACTTCATTTTAGGACAGGAATGTATGTAGTACCCCATGTAGTAATATTTCAATTCTTTGTCCATCTTGTTAAGAGATCTAGTAAATGCAATTTCTCTGTAAATAAATAAAATACATTTCTCCTATTCCTGACGTGTTTAATCGGTGGAATAAAAATACATAATATCTTTAACCATTTTCCAGGTGATTAAATTTCTACGTGGGAATTACTGCCCTTTTTTCTACAGTTATTAGAACGATAAAGAGATAAGATAAGATAAAGATATTTTATTTCCTAATCATAGGGCTCATAACAAGCATGTAATCACATAAAGTAAAAATAAAAAGCCTTTCTCTCCCGCTCGCATACACTCACACATACAACTATCGTTCTGATTAAGGATGATTGATTTAACAATACAACATGTAAATGAAAAATAAAATACAGATAAAAATACAGACACAAATGTATTTTAATTTCTTTTTTTTTTTTTTTTTTTATGAGGAGAGTCAGTTGCCTACATTGTATATTTGGAACGAACGATAAACTAGAGAAGTCCCGAAACGACGTCTATGTAAACAAACTACATTGCAACGACATTTTCTTGAGTTTTTTGTCAAAAATCATAGGAGAAACAGATTCTCCTTCAATTTACTCATGAGTTATGGAATTTCTTCACCCTCAATAGTTAAATTTTAGATTTTAACATGCTCGCTAAAGGCTCGCGTGTTGAAAATTGAAAATTTAACTATCTCGGGTGGAGAAATTCCATAACTCACTCGTACCTGAAGGAGAATCTATATATACACATTTCTCCAATTACATGTACTGGTATTTGGCAATTTCCACTTCATCATGCCAGGTGGTTAAAAATAGTCAACTCTCATTATGTCGAATCCATTGGGACCCAAAAATGTAGTTAGAAAATTTGAGATATCAGGAGTAAATCTGTATAGTTACTGCTGTTGAGGGTCCAAACAGATAATTTGAGTTACCCACAATTTCGACTTAAATATGTTCGAGATAACGAGAGTCAACTGTATATTTAATTTTATGCAAGATTAAGTTTTCTATCAAGATATCCCAACCTACCCTCCTAGGTGAGGGTGCTGATTGGTGGTGTCAACTCTGACGAAAAAAATGTCTAGTGCTATATTGCAGACTCATTCTCTGAATTCTTTGAAGAGCTCTAACAGGTCAGAATAGATTCTTGACGTAATGTTGTAAGCTACATGTATCCTCGGCAATAGAATAATACGACCTTCACTTACAACAGTAAAACAAAATGAAATTTTCCATTTGTTCGTCAATAGGTTGTCGTATTCCTACACTTTCGTTAGTTAAATTTTCAGATAATTTATGAATAATATTATGAGAAGAAATATATCAGATACTCAAACATGTAAGGGAATGTTACACTAAAAACTTACGGAGTAGTCATTGGTGTAATTTATTGATATACAATTGAAAGGAGATTAAACTAGAGGCTCTCAAGAGCCTGTATCGCTCACCTGGATTTAACTTTTTACCTTGAGCAGACTTAAAATTTAAGTGTTGCAGTCAATTTGGCTGGTTTTTCTATATGATTCTATGTTAAACTAATTTCAGCTGTGGCAGTCATCTTGGTTGACAGTCCAGTTGCTAAAAGAGAACCATCTAAGGACCATTTCTGCTAAGTCTTGTTCAAACTGGCTAAGCGGTTTCAGACTAGAAGATTTTTAAATGAATTTTCCTATAGGGTCCAATATTTAACAAAGGTCGGTGTGGCAGCAATCTTGGTTCACAATCCGGGTGATCGGACATATTTCTGAAAGAGGACCTCCTAAGGACCAATGCTACCAAGTCTGGCTCCAATATGTCAAGTGGTTTCAGACAAAAAGATTTTTCAATGAATTTTTCCATAGGGCCCTATGTTATACTAAGTTCAGGTGTGGCGGCCATCTTGGTTGTCAGTCTGGGTCATCGCACAAAATTCTGAAAGAGGACCATCTAAGGACCATTGCTACCAAGTCTAATTCTAATTGGCTTAGTTGTTTCAAATGATTTTTGAGTGATTTTCCCATAGGGTCCTATGTTAAACTAAGTTCTGCTGTGGCGGCCATCTTGGTTTATAGTCCACGAAATCAGACACATTTCTGAAAAAGACCTCCTAAGGACCAATGCCACCAAGTCTGGCTCCAATATGTCAAGTGGTTTCAGACAAGAAGATTTTTCAATGAATTTTCCTATAGGGCCCTATGTTAAACTAAGTTTGGTTGTGGTGGCAATCCTGGTTGATAGTCCGGGTCATCGGACACACCTCTGTAAGAGGACCATCTAAGGACCATTGCTGCCAAGTCTGGTTCCAATTGGTCAAGAGGTTTAAGACAAGAAGATTTTCAATGAATTTTCCCATAGGGCCCTATGTTAAACTAAGTTCGGCTGTGGCGGCCATCTTGGTTAACAGTCCGGGTCATTGGACATATTTCTGAAAGAGAACCTCCTAAGAACTATTACTCCCAACTTTGGTTGCAACTGGACTTGTAGTTTCATATAAGAAGATTTTTGAAAGTCACCCCCCTTTTTTTTCTATTTTTAGTAACAGCAGCCACCTCGGTTGGAAGTCGGGGATGCCAGACATACTTTTGGAAGGAGGCCACCCAAGGACCATTCCACCAAAGTTTGGTCTCATTTCGCCCAGTGGTTTGAGAGGAAAAGATCTTTAAAGGATAGTTTATGCTGGATGCCGTCTTTAAAGGGCAAAAACTCCTATAAGGGGTCAATCAACGATTTTGGTCATATTGACTTATTTGTAGATCTTACTTTGTTGAACATTTTTGCTGTTTACAATTTGTCTTTATCTATAATAATATTCAAGATAATAACCTAAAACTGCAAAATTTCCTTAAAATTAACAATTCATTTTTACCCCATGTCAGTTTTGCTCTAATTGCTTTAGTTTTTGAGATATAAGACAAAAACTGCAGTTTACCCCTATGTTCTATTTTTAGCCATGTCGGCCATGTTGGTTGGCAGGTGGGGTCATCAGACACATTTTTTAAACTAGATACCCTAATGATGCTTGTGGCCAAGTTTGGTTCAATTTGGCCCAGTAGTTTCAGAGGAGAAGATTTTTCTAAAAGTTAACAGACGACGGACGCCGGACGACGACGGACGACGGACGCCAAGTGATGAGAAAAGCTCACTTGACCCTTTGGGTCAGGTGAGCTAAAAAAGGTTTGATAACCAAGATGTTTGAATGTTTAAGTCCGAGCAACCTAAGTAACACTGTGGAAAAAAAAACAAAAATCAAAAGACTAATGTCTGCCAGAAGCAAATAAGCCCAAGCTAAAAAGTCCTTATTGAGGCAATTTTTTAGCCTATCTGAGCATTTTTTTAATATTTTTTCAAAAGGCACAATTTAAGTAGGAATATCTCCCCTATGAAAACCTGTTTAAGTTTCTAGAAAAAGCAAACACTTATTCCTACATCTGACCCTACAGCAAGCACATTTTTTTCTTTGTGTATCAGTAAGACTATACATAAGTAATCAACAGATTTTCATCCATGTCCTCCCCCCAAAAAAGCATCCTGCTCAATTTTATTTTATTGTCTAAATTGTGATTTCTGGATTTTTTTATGATCTTTTCTAGGAACCCAATGAAACCATAATCTTAGGAAAACTTTCTTTTATAATTTCTTGATGAATCAGTCTTGTTTCTGGCATAAAAATTTAATCTCAAACTCCTTTTACACTGTAAATTCTTACTGTAAAGCAGTGTAAGTTCCTAGAGCAAGGAATGAATAATCAGGGTGGTAATATAAATACACAGAAGAGGTACAATAAGGGAGAATATCTATCACTCCAACAGCTATAATTTTTCCGTCCAGTATATAATGTTGATGGAATGATCCGTAACCCATAGAAACATGGCCGTCCTTTTTATTCTCTCCCTTTGTTTCCTGTAAAAATCAATAAATAATTTTCTAAACTTATATTTTTTCTTTTAAACAGCCAAAAGCCAGTCTAATAAAATTTTCTTCAGGCTGATAAAAATAATACATCACTAGCCTAACTGGTCTAGTAAAGAATTTCACCATTCAACTAATCCTCATTATCTCATCTAGTAACTTAAGTGTAAGTAAAAGTCATTTCACCAAATAGCCTGAAGATCTAATGCATATAGAGGTTTTTTGCAAAAAGAGTTTAAAATATTTGAAGTGTTTTTGAATAGTTCGACACTTTGATTGAATTTCAAGTTTCCTGTGTATTTTCCTTTTCCATCTTCAAGAAAGGTAATGATGTTAAACAATACCAATTAAAACTTGATCATTTCTGAATATAATATCTCTTTTTCTACTCAGTCATTTATTTCAACAGAGAAACATAATATTACCAGAGAAACTGGCATTTTAAAACAAATCTTCAATTTCTTTAATGTCCATAAATATTTTATTTTACCTGAAAGAAATCTAATAAAGATTTCTATCTGCTATCATCCATCATGAAATATAGAAACCCTTACCTCGAGTGGTGAGTCAACTAAAAAATTCCGAAACTGTGATTCATCGGAATCATCCTCATCTTCATGATGTATGGACATTTGATATTTCTTAAAGATCAAAGCCGACTCTGAATAGCTGTCGAGAAATGCTGCATGTGTCTTCGGATTACTTCTGATCAGTTTAATCTAGAATCAAAAAGTCAATAATTACCTCAAGCGGTGAATCGCATAAAAAGCGTGTATACTGTGCTTCGTTAGGTTTGCTGGGTGGGTCGCCATGGATATTCATTTGGTAGGAATGGTATGTTGTATGTGACTCTTTAAACGAGTCTTCAAAGTCTTTTGACCTTGGGGCTGATCTAATGAGTTTTATCTGAAATGAAAATGGAGGAAATCATATAGAAATTGGGACCGGAATCCAAAGGATTTTAACTTCTGTTGATTAATTTAGGGCAAATTGGCAATAAACATTTATTATCCAATTTGGTTTCAATGAAAAATATTCTTTGAGGGGCTTTTTTTAATGAGTGCTGTTAATTGACTTTCTGTGTGGGCTTTGGTATACCAAGCTATAAATTGGAATCAACCACATACATGTAGGAAAAATTTTTAGGTTGCTATAACAAAATCAACAATTTTTGATATTTTAGTCTGTTTAGTTGATTATAAGAGCTTCATCTTGTTTTTCAAATTGGAGAAGTTATGCCCAACCAAGAGAGATTTTGGTCCATTTCTTTCTAAACATCATGCCCTGCATGGATTTGATGTTGGCTGTATTGACCCAAATCCAGCTGAGCAAACAGCAAACACAAGTTGAAAAAAATATATACTAAATATATATATAAAGAATTCAAAAAATCTGTCACCAGAGTCAAATGTTACAAACGTTTGGAAGAAAATGTAAGAAATGACTCTACAAACTTACCTCTAATTTATGTACACAATTTTCAGTATTGAGTGGTTCATTTAGATAGTCTTCTAGTGATTTAGCACCTTCTGATGGACTTGTCTTTTTCTGTAAAAATTTAAAAAATCACAATATATATCAGCAGATTATTCATATTTTGTGTTATAAAATATTACCGGGGTACCCTTTGTGAGGATGAAGTATGTGATGAAATAGATAATTCACACAAAAATATAACTAGAAATAATTACAAAACAATGAAATTTAGTATTCCTGAAAGAAGCAATTTCAAAGAAATCCGAAAATCTTAAATATTTATACTTTTGGAAATTTTAAAAACTAACATAAACTGTATGACTATGGTGAAAAATATGCAAATTGCTTGTATGACTACAGTGAACAATATTCATGTCAGTCAAACTTGACAAATGTTGATTTGGTAATATAATGATTAATATTATCTCGTTATGATGATTCTGGATAGCCTTATTATGGTAATGTAGCATATACCGGTAATTTAACAGGAACAATTTCACTGTTTGGAGCAATTTGCCAACCTGCGGGACAACTGACTTACATTCCTACACTGATAACTAGATATTTTCCATCGGAAAATCCAGCTTAAAATACAATTACCAGTATACCATTTTACAATACAAAAATTGGCACTCCTGTTATTAATTGGCTATTCTGACACCTTTTACAGTGTATGTGAATGTACTTTCACTGCTGATTATTTTTTTTATACCTTGAGCATATCATCAACTTCCTGAGGATCGTTCCCTGCTGCCAGTAACTTCTGTCTCTTCTTTTCTAATCTTATCTCCTTAGCCTTTTTACATGGTGGTTTATTTGGATCAGCTCCTTCACCTGAAAAATATTTAACCCATTGAATTTTACTCAACAAATTCATTCAGTACATAAAACCTGGAGGATTTATATAAATATAAGACACGCTGGTATTTAACAAAATAAATTTCATAAAAATTTCAGGGGCCTCGGTAGCTGAGTGGTCTATGTAGTTTGTCATGACTACTAATGGACTATGTCTATCTTGACTGGCAGCCTGGAACATCGCTGTCAAGTTCCAATTGTCTCACTGGTTTCAAACAAGAAGATCATTCAGTGAACTTTCCCATTAGGTCATATGTTAAAGTAAGTTCTGCTCTGGCAGCCATCTTGGATGATGGGTGGGGTCATGGGATATACTTCTGAAAGAGGACCAACTAAGGACCATTGCTGCCAAGCTTTTTTCCAATTGGCCAAGTGGTTTCAGACAAGAAGATCTTTAAGTAAATTCCCCATTAGGTCATATGTTAAAGTAAGTTCTGCTCTGGCGGCCATCTTGGATGACGGGCGGTGTCATCAGATACATTCTGAGAGAGGACCACCTAAGGACCATTGCTGCCAAGTTTTGTTCCAATTGGCCAAGCTGTTTCAGACAAGAAGTTCTTTAAGTAAATTTCCCATAGGGTCCTATGTTAAACTAAGTTTGGCTCTGGCAGCCATCTTGTATGATGGGCAGGGCCATTGGATATAACTCTGAAAGAGGACCACCTAAGGACCAATGCTGCCAAGTTTTATTCCAATTAGCCAATTGGTTTCAGACAAGAAGATCTTTTAGTAAATTTCCCATAGGGTCCAATGTTAAACTAAGTTCGGCTCTGGGGGCCATCTTGGATGACGTGCGGCGGACGCCAAGTCATGACAAAAGCCCACCTGGCTGTGAGCTAAAAATTGGCCACCGCGAAATACCCAAATGTGCTGAAAAAGGTGTAAAACCCCAACTAAACAAACAAACATAAAAATATCAAAATTCTTCAAACATCGTAACAAATTACCTTTCTTAAATTCTTTCTTATGTTTTTGCACTACCTCATTTTCTGTAGACATTTCCATTGCACTGTCATTTTTAGGAGTCTGTGTTGATGATGTAGTTACTACTGATGATGTCCCAGTAGTTGTCTCCCTTTTTGTATCAACAGCTGGTACTTCCCCTTTAGATTCAGCATCTGCCTGTACATGAGGAACATCCCTAGCTTCATCCTGAACTACATCTTTAGAGTCCCCTGGTTTAGTTCCATGAATAAGATATTTATTCACTCGCTTTATAATTTTTTTATGTGATTTATTCATTTGGAAATTTTGTGCTTCCATTTTGATGGTATAATGTGGACAGCAAGTTTTGTTCATTATAGGCTTGTAACAGTATTTTCCACTTCTAGAAAAATTTCAAAACAAAGAATCAAATTTTCACTCATTATGAAAACAGCACATGTAATGGCAATCAGAATACATATTAGAGAAATTTTAAATTGAATAACGGGTGTTGATTATGTAACTTAAATCTAATTAACAATTATCATACACATGAGCAGAAGACAAGGGGAAATAACCCATTCAAGATTTAACAATTTTGGATACAAACTTTTCATGAAGAACATAATAGTTTTATCATGCTACACTAACCACTGGCTTCAATGGTTTTGATTCCTAACCGGGATTTTGGCCTTCACATTTAACACAGAGACTGATGTCTTCAAAAGAAAAACAATTCTGATTTTTTTAAAAAAGACTATTTAGCGTCATAGCTTTATTTGATTGATTGATTGTTGTCTGCTTAACATCCAGTGGTAAATCATGCTTCTTCAGGACAAGAACCAGTTCAACAATTTATCAAACAATTCAAACAGGGATGGAAGGAGACACAAAGGGGAACCAATTTTGACTGCCTCTGTTAAAGGGTGGAAGCAGTATTTTGTTCGATGTGCATTTTCCCACCTGGATTATTTGGTTCAACCTGCAGGTTTACCACTGGGGTTATTTAATTCAACATGCATTTTCCCTGCTTGAGGAGTTGTTTCCCTGTCATACAGATTATTAGTAATTGGCTTTCATAACCAAATGCCGAGAAAAAACAAGTAAATAACCCCAGTATTTTTCTACTAGTTGCTCTAGTAAAATATAATAAAGCCGATACTAAATACAAACTTACATGTTTATATTTGAGGACATTTCTTGCCAACCTTGGGATGTAGTGACCATAAAAGGGAACAGATATGACAAAAGCATAATGCATGTGTATTGTTCTCTATTTTTCGGAATAAGTTTAGTTAAATTGAAGGTATGGTGAAGTTTTAGTCTGAACAGTTCTTTTATAATTGCATATTTATATTTGATTGAAAGAAGTAACCATACCTTCTCCATCCTCGATCTATAAGGTCTTGGTAATTCTGTACTGTTAATTTATGAGCCCACATTCCTGAAAATATTTTTAAAAAAAATTCAAATGTCTCTGATATTTTTTTTCAGTAGCAGAGGACTTATTGTACTGCCAATTTGAACAAAGTCACATACTTGAACGAAAGCAAAGTTCCAATAGAAAAAACCATAGTTTATGTACTAACAGATTGATGAGAATTCCATCCTTGCAGAAAAAAACACAGCATTGGTTTATCATCAATGCAAGTTTTTTTTAATTTTTGTTAAAATTTACATGTTTGGGGTAATCATAATTTTTTTGAAATATCCACATTTCTATTAGTGTGTAAACATAGCAAACTGACTGTAACAGAAGGACACAATTAAAAATGGCAAAATTTCCTTCTGCAATCTAGACTCAAATCTGGGATCTTTCTGATAGCAGTAAAAACTTCACAAGCACTGTAATAGTTCTACAACTTTAATCTTAAACAAGGGACCAAAGTGCTAAGAGACCAAAGTGCAGGGAGTTTTATACAGAGCACAGGTGCAGTTTCAGATGGGGTTGCATCAAGTAGACTGAAAATTCGAAAAGTCCCATAATTTGTCTACTTCGAATTAGGTTCGAAAAGGTCCTTTTATGCTAAATTTCTGGACCCTTTTCGAACCTAAAATCAGGTATCTTCTCATGGAAAAAGTCACAAGATTCAAGCACCAAAGGAGACTAGTAACAAAATGACCTCTAATCCTAAATTTCATGGGGAAAAGGGAGAGGTTGTTGTATTTGTGTACACTTACCCCCATCAATATTCCACATCTATCTCATTCCTGGCAAATCATTTTTCTGATCACCACCATGAACCAAAAACCCAAACAAATATATATGGTTTTCACACAAAGGAATATTTAAGACCTCATAAGATGTTTTGAAAAGTTAGATAAAATGATGTTAATATTGCTGTTTTGTGGTAATACTTAGGAAAAATATTTTTTCCAAAAAACGAAACTGACTTGTACATATAAAGCCTTGAATAAGGCTTAGTAGATGTCCACAGGCTTCCCAATTTAACTCAACATCGTGACAGAGTTCTAGAGTTAATGTCCCTGGTTAACTTGTAATTGCTGTAAAACTGATTTCAAAGGGATTGCATTCACTGTGTGTCTCGCATACTTCTGCAACTCATTTCTTGATGAAAACATCCGAACTCCATTACTTTTCTGTATGTTTAAAAAAACAACTCAGTACGCCTTAAAAGTCAACATGGATCAAACTTTCAGACACAGAACTGGCACATGTTGTTTTTTTTTTATATGATTAAGTTAATTGTCTCATTATCTCATGATTTTAGTTTGTTTTATTATGTTATGAATGATTGTATTGTGATTAATCTGGGCACCTTGATTGGCCAATAAAGTTATCTTATTCTGCAACGTCACATTTGTTTGTGGTGATGTCCAATACGATGCAAAATGAATTAAATGCACACAAAAATAGGAAATTCAGTTATATGGAAATAAAAGGTGATGTAATACTTTTTACTTTCATTTTAAAGAAACCTTTGAGATTTTACTCCCATAAAACCACTTACAGTTTGAAAAAAGACACACAGTAGACATCTATTACTATTTGTAATTAAGTCACATTTGAGAAAAATTATCCTCAAACCAATATAAAACTACATCATTTATATACCAGTACCTCACCGTATCATGGTATTTAACGACATAAAATGGCGTCGAATTTGAAAAAGCATGTGAATAGCACCCTATAATGGAACCAAAGATACAATGAGAAAGGAGTATTCTATGTGGTGCTTGAAAGTTAACATAAATAAAACCAAAGCCCTAGTTTTAACAAACCAGGAAAGTTATTTAAATGTCCATTACAACTTGGAACAGAAAACATTGAGAGTACTAACATATATAAATATCTAGGCATCACATTTACATTAAGTGGAAAATTTAAGCAATGTAAAGATGAATTATATAAAAAATCTCTTAAGGCCTGTTTTAAACTACAGCGTTGCTTGTCTTCATCAAATCCAAGTGTCTCAACTTTATTACACCTATATGACCACACAATAAAGCCTATTGTATTATATGGTAGTGAAATTTGGGGGCTGTTTTCCCCTGAGTCTTCTGCTTGCAAGAAAAATAATGATTATATATTAGAAAAGGTATTTTCAGGTGATATTTCTGAGAAATCACAAATAAAATTTTTGAAATATATCCTTGGTGTTAATAAAAAATCCAGTAATATAGCAGTTATGTCTGAGCTTGGCAGAATCCCTGTATATTTTACTATTATTTTGTCAATGTTGAAATATTATCATAGATTAAAAAATGTAAAGGAAGGTCTATTGTATGATGCCTTTTTATGTAACAGGCAATTGCATTCTTGTAAAGTTAATACTTGGTATTCTAGTATTATGTTTATATTGAAAGAGATAGACTTACCAATATCAAATTTAAAGGAACTAAAATTAGGTCGTTTATGCAAAATTGTTAAAAATAAACTATCAAAAAGTTTCCTCAATTTTTGGGATGGCTTTAGAGAAAGTAGTTTAAATTCCGACAAAGGGAAATTATTAACATACTTCACTGTCAAACGATGTTTTGAAAGAGAAAAATATCTTGATTTAAATGATTTTAAAATTAGACAATCAATTTGTAAAATTAGAGTTAGTGCTCATTGTTTAAAAATAGAAACTGATAGATATGCAAAAAATTATATTGAACGTTCACAAAGACTATGTACTAAGTGCATACTCAGAGAGGTTGAAGACGAGGAACACTTTTTAGCTCAATGTCCATTGTATGAAAATGAAAGAAAAGTATTTTATGAAAATATATCTTTATTTTGTAATAATTTTGGGAACCTGAATAAAAGTTTATTTGGCTATTGACTAATGAAAATATTAATGTCCTAAAAACATTGGGTATATTTATAAATAAGTGTTTAGAAATAAGAAATTTTATATAATAACATGCAAATATTTTAATTGATATATTTTTATAATATAGATATTGTGGATATAGTATGGCTCTGACCTGACTGCGGTTATTGTGGGTTTAAATAAATATATACATGTTATATATATGTAAACTGTATATGTACCTCCAATTATATAAATCACTTGTATTTGATTGCTTGCTCTTAATGGGCCCTTAATTGGAAATAAAATTCTTTATCTTTATCTTATCTTATGTTGTCGGGTAATTCCAGGCAGCGTTTAATTATGTGTATTCAAATCATTTTCATGTTAATGTGCCAAATAGGATAATGCGCAGAATTACCTGAAATGAATGTACATCATTTTTTAATTTATTGAAATTTCATAGATTACACATGGCTTTGGGATATTTCTTCATTTCTGTCATTCCAATGAACACTAGACATTTTCTCTCCTTTCATCACAGTGATTCCAAATACCCCCACCCCTATATTTTGGTATTTCCCATGGCAACGTGCCAACATATCGATCCTGGTATATATTTATTTTAAAACTTATATTTGTGTGACACCAAGACTATTTCTTTTTCTACAATGGGCCGGTAATGTCTTTCCATTATGTACCATCTGAAATATTGCCATCTGAACTTTTACAGTAGCCACATCGATGTCCTCCTCCGCTTCCGTACCATTCAACAATTCCGAAACTTTCGTTCGAAGCCATGATTGATGTTTGCTGCAGCGCACTACTTTCACTTTCGACAATTGAAAAAAAAAGTCTTTAAAAATAAATTGTAGTTATATTTCAATAAAACCTTTAACGGAAAGTCATTTCGTTTCAAGCTATTTGAGAAATAAATTGTAATTTTTAAGAACACCAAACTTTCATTTTGTAAAAATTTGAGTTACCTCCCCTCAACTGTATCCTGTTTTCACGAAGTTCAAGAACATATCATGTCATTCAAATTAATACGATTTATACACAAATCTGGTCTTCTGAATAAGAATTTTCAGAAATCTTTGTTGTCTTATAGATATGCTTCAGTTCAGTATGTCCCTGACACAATATCAGCAGCCCATGGTAATGATTTATTAATTATGAACAAAAGAAACATCACAAATTTAAATTATAGTCTATAGAATTGTTATTGTATAATTTTCTGCTGGCTGTGCAGGTTAGACCGCATCCCCTGGGGTATCAACAGACAGATTCTTTTGGTCTATCGCTGTATAGTAAAACTCCATAAATTTATTTTGCAATAATGCCTTTTGAAATAAGAGTATTCCATTAATCCTTATTTGAACGACATGATGACACATGCAAAGATTTTCAAATGATACCGGATGGTTTTTATCAAATTTTTGTAAGCTTCTCCCATTCCACTTACATATTTCATTTTCTTTTAACTTTTGCTTTAGCTGACAACTAGACCCTAGTATATTTGCATTTGGTCAAAATGTTAACGATTAGCAGGAAAGCTGACAGGTGTATTTAAGATTTCAGATTCAAACAATATATACTTTAATTGCACCGACAACATATCTTCATAATTTTTAGATAGAACATAGAATGGAAATGGGGAATGTGTCAAAGAGACAACAACCCAACCAAAAGGGCAGAAAACAGCTCAAAGGCTACCAATGAGTCTTCAACGCAGCAAGAAAATCCTGCACCTGCAGGCGGTCTTAAGCTGGCCCCATAACAATAATGCATACTATTTCAGTGAAATGGATGGCACACTGAACTCTGAAACATACAAATGAACCAAAATTCAAAAAACACCCAAGACTAACAAAGGCTAGAGGTTATTCATTTCTGATTTCACAAATCAAATTCTAAGTCTTAGAATTTCGTCAAAGGATGATACTGATACATTATCTGTAATTAGCAGATAAAAAAAAAATAGAATTGGGATATATTTTTTTCACTGACTCCAAATTATTTAGATAAGGTAACGGGTAACAATAGTATTACTAAATATTAGTATCAATATACTTGTGCACATTTTTTTACTAATGGTAGTTGAAAAATAAGTGAGTAATGTAAATTTTTATTTATTTTCAGGAGAAACAACTCGTATGAATTTGGTACAGTCCATCAATAATGCTTTAGATATTGCTTTATCAACAGATCCTACTGCAGGTAATTCAAAAATCATTAGAGTGTTATTTTTGTTGTGTCTTTGGCTGCCTCTGGCCTACTTACTGTATGTAATACTAATGTTGTCATGTTTTCACATGAACACATACTAATCACCTATAACTGAAGGATAAATTGTATAGTTTGATCTATTATTTTTCAAGGAATAAATTAATTTAAGGTTGTATAATGTACAATTTATAATTGTTTTTCGTTTGCATCCTTTGGTTTCTGATTCAAAGCTATCAAAGACTATTTTATTAAAATATTGAGTTATATCTCCTTTGAACATGAATAAAATTCATACGAAAAAAGCCAGATTACTTATATATTTGACACTAAATAGAAACAAATGCATTTTAAAATTTTAGATTTCATACACTGCTACCAAAAAGTTTTTTTTGAATTGAGTTATCTCCCTTTTACATAATTTTAACTACTATAACATTAAACATTAAACAGAAAAGAACACATGATTGATTAACATATTGATATACTCTCAAATTTTTTTACATTTTCATAATTATTTTCCTTTTATGCAAAAGAAAGACAAAAATATTTTAGGTTGTGAAAATTTTATACCAAAATTGTATTACATACATGTAATACAAAGTTTTATAAAAAGAAATAGACATGAGGGCATATTCTTTTTTTTTTTTTATTGTTTCTTTGATGGAAGTAAAAGGTTTTCTATTTCACAACAAAAATATGAATTAAAAAAATTAGGGAGAAAAAAGATTGGGGTGGTTAGAGGGTAAATGAGAATCTAGTCAAGAAATAAATTATACTTGGTTTAAAATGCATGGATTCAAGATTTTCAGTACATTCTTTAAGAAAAATAAAACTGAAGATAATTATAAGCAACATTTTATTGCATGTCTTCACTTTGTGTATACTTGAATTTATGTTAACAGTTTTATTTGGAGAAGATGTTGCATTTGGTGGAGTATTTAGATGTAGTGTAGAACTGAGAGATAGATACGGTAAATATTATCAAAACTAATACCAGTAGAAATATTCATAACTATTGACGGGCAAGATTTCTGCTGTGCCCTTGATGTTATGCTGTTTTCTGGAAGCGACAGTTGTCAAAAAAAGTTTACCACACAGTAAGAAAACATGCATAGTGGAAATCTTAATTGAAATAAGATATGAATATTGCTACTGATATTATAAAACTGGTTGGTTCAAAGTCCAGGGTACTAATATAAAACTCCCAAGCATCCGTTTGCAGTTCTAAATTACAGATGAATCAATTCTTAATTTGCACATGTTCATTTATGCATTTTGTCAAAATTGTCTAGTTTACTTTAATTTCCAAAATATTATTTAGAAGCTGAAGAAGGAAAGTGGCCAAAAACTTTAACTTTTTCAAATAACTTTTAATAAAAAAATTAAGAAAGAACAATTTTATGCACAGTTGTAACAATATTAAATCACATGCAATTTCTAGTCAAGAATTGATTTGATATTGATGGGAATTTTTATGTCGAAATTTTCCAATGTTTGTATAAAAATATTACAGGCACCCGGATAACTGAACTAATAATGGAGTAAATGTGCGTTCTATTTATAGGTCGTGATAGAGTATTTAATTCACCATTGAGTGAACAAGGTATAGTTGCCTTTGGTATTGGGTTAGCTGCAGCAGGAGCAACAGCTATTGCAGAGATCCAGTTTGCTGACTATATTTTCCCAGCATTTGATCAGGTAAAACATGCTTTGTCCAGCTCAGAAAATTAATGTATTATTAAAAATGAAAACACATGAAAATTACATAATTTTCAGTTTTTGCATGTTTTTTTATCTGAATTTCATACTAGACATTTTAAAAATCCAAATGTGAAATTATTTATCAAAATTAAAGTTTCAAACCATCTAGTTAAAAGATAAAGGGAAAGGTGTCTTTTGCCAATTTTTAAAGCTTAATTCTTCAAAACTTCATTTTATTAATATCTATTATTATTTTATTATTATTTTATTAATATTCTATAACAACAACAATTCAAAAGCCATATACCAGTAAATGAGAACAACATGTATTATATTATATATAAATATATGTAAACTGAAGAAATTCTTTAAGGTCTTGGCATTGTCCCCATATTTATGTCTACTACATTAGCAGTACTTAGCCTGATATCTCAATTTCAATTCAAGTGACAAAAACTCCATAAATTGAAGCAATAGGCAATAAAATATGAAATATTATTGAAGTTACCTGATTTTTTTTTTGAATTTTTGAGGTTTTAAAAAACTATTGAAAAAAGTGTTCTTAACCGTACAATACTTATAATGTTCTATTTTTCAGATTACTAATGAAGCTGCTAAATTTAGATACAGAACGGGTAATATTTACGACTGTGGTAAATTAACAATCAGGGCACCAACCGGAGCTGTAGGTCATGGAGCCATGTATCATTCACAGAGTCCTGAAGCTTTCTTTGCCCATATACCTGGTGTAAAGGTAAACTCCTCCAAAATAAATGTATAGATTATCTCCCCTTTACTACTTCCCCACAAACAAAAAAATGGGGAGCAAAACTGGAAGAAATAATTTTTAATTTATTTTTTCACAGCTAAAGAAAAATATTTTGTCACTATCTTCAAGGATTTTAATAGTAGAAGGATACGAATCTTGCGATATTTTACACGATTGTATGTAAATATGTTGCGTGGGTCGAGAAGAAGTGAGATTACCCATAGTGCAATTTGTTGACGATGCAAAATGGCGGAATATTTCATCGCTTTAACATTTGATACCAGTATTTGTAAGTATATAAAACTATAATTACAGGTATAACGTGAAAATATTTGCCCTAAATACCAGTCATTGATAAGATATCCACTTGTTGTGGATATTACACCCGTATTTCATCAATAATTAACATTAATCGGTTTGTCCTTGGGGGCTTGAGATACTAATTTAAAATTCAAACTCTTCCCTCATCATACCGAATATTGAAGCGAAGCCTTCATTTTTGTGATAATATGATATTTTTTTATGTAACACAGTGCTCCCTATCTGTATTTATTAAGGATTGTTTACCATCATTTGTCAAAATGGGGGCGTGCTTGGACAGAGGTGGGGTGGCTAAATTTAGAAATAAATAAACTTCCATGTTTACATGAAATCGGCTCAGAAAAATTTATAATTGTGTAGTTTAGAGTGTAAACAATGTATAGAGTAAAAACAGGCGTGATTGATTGATTTGTTTTATCATTATTTGTGTTATAAAAAATTTTTATTGTCATTTGTCAAAATGGCAGTGATCTGGGATAAAATTCATGTGTGGCATATTTAGAAATCAATAAACTTTCTTGTTTCCATGAAATCGGCATACTAAAGTGTGAATGTGAAGTTTGGAGTCTTTACGATATATAGATCAAGCCTTGGTGTGGTGGGTTGCATTGTTTTTGATATGTTTTTAAACTCACTTTTTTCATTTGGTGCTTAAAAATTTAAAAACTGTTCAGTTTAACCTATGTCATCCCGTCAGCAAATTTTAGAAAGGTTTTGTGTAGTGTAGTATAAAGATGATGTACAAATTTACATGTCTATGTGACAAGGCTAATTAACAGACCATGTTTATTTAATCAATATGTAATTAACAAATACCAGGTGGCCGGGTGAACCTCGGAAGGTTAGGTGCTATTGATAATTGAATTTACAGATGCCAAGCTGAGAAGAAGATTTTTATTTGGGTAGAAATGCAGTTTTAAAGACATGATTATGCAATAAAAGTTAGACTAGACTTTATAAATTTACTAAGACATGTCATTTAAGTTGTTTTTCAGTAGAGAAATAGTTAGACAAATAAATTTAAATTATTAAAAATATATATTATTACATTTTTATAAAAAAATATTTTTAAAAAATGTGTAGTTTTCTCACATTTCTAAGAATAAAAAGTTGGAGAACGAAAGAGATTTAAATAGTAGTGGCATTAGTGGCATGTATAAGTAGCGATAGTATAAAATATCGCCACACAAGATAAAGCGAGAAAGTATGAGATTCGTATCCTTCTACTATTTAAATCCTAGGTTTCTTCTACCAAAAAGGAAATGTAATAAAAAAACATGGCTAATTGTACAACAACACAAATATTTGCTAGCTATATATAAACTTCAGTTTTGGTATGATTGGAAGTTTATGTACATGTATAAATGAAAACTGTGAATCATAGGCAGGAAGGAAACAAATTTAAAATGTGAATCATTGACAGGAAGGATACAAATGTAAAATGTGAATCATAGTCAGGAAGAATACAAATGTAAAATGTGAATCATAGGCAGGAAGGATACAAATGTAAAATGTGAATCATTGACAGGAAGGATACAAATGTAAAATGTGAATCATAGGCAGGAAGGATACAAATGTAAATATGGAATCTTTAGGATTGTTAGGCGTCAGGAGGAATGACCAGGGATGAGAATCCAAAAAATTTTTTATGTGGCCTTAGTTGTGAATTGTTCTGCTTTTGATACGATCAAGGAATAATGTAAGGAAACTGACATGTAGATGACTTAAAAAAACAGAAGTACTGTTGATGCTTTCTGTATTTGACCTACTAAACAAGGAAACACATAGCATTTGTGTCATATACAGATGTGTGTGATAAATTATTTGTCCTATTTCCTGTGGGTCTTCCTTTCTCAAGAACCAAAGGTGGACAGTCCTCTACAGCCAAATGATAAATAAACTGTTATTCAATACAACATTTTTCTGCTCTTTGGTTGGGTTGTTGTCTCTTTGACACATTCCCCGTTTCCATTCTCTATTCTATATTACTAATTGAAAATTGTCATTTCCCAATTCTTTATAAAATGAGTATTAGATCTGTATTTTGTATTACAGGTAGCAATACCAAGAGGACCACACCAGGCTAAAGGATTGTTGTTGTCTTGTATCAGGGATGATAACCCTTGTTTGTTCTTTGAACCAAAGATTTTATATAGATCTGCAATAGAAGAGGTACCCGCAGGGGATTATACAATACCTCTTGGGAAAGCGGAAGTTTTATTAGAAGGTAAAACAGTATGATGTTTAAATTTTTATCAACTCAATTTTCCAGCCAGAAAAGTCTGGTAAAGGTCACACCAAATTGATTTTTAGTTCTTTGGATTTCTTAGCTCCTATTTTCAGACTGAAATGCTCAAAATTTGCTCAAAATTCTTCATTTTTCAAGAAATTAATAACAAAAAGTGTTCCCCTGCTCCTAAAATTTGGTAAAAATAGGGATTTTTTAACCATTTTGCAATATTTTACTTAAAAAAATATGTGCCACACGTAAATTTGATCTTTCCTGAAAAAAAATCTAGACCTCAATAAAAAAAATTTAAATTAAAATTTTGATCGCTCGCACATTTTTGCCACAAAAATATCCAAAGAACAAAATCAATTTGGTGTGGTATAACTAGTTTGGCTATATACGGCAGACAGGCAACTGGACAGCGGGGTCGCAGTTCCGATTAGTGAGGAAGGAAAATATGGTTTGGTGTCACTCAGACAGCTTCATTTTGAGATAAACCTTTAACTTTACTTTTCATTCTATATTATTTGCAATCAATAACTCGAACACCATGCATTTTTCAAACTAATTTGGGCAGTCCCTTTGAGTTCGAGATACCAAGGTTCTACTGTATATGATCTTGTAATAACCTCCAGATCAGTAGTTTTCTCGAGTTTTTAGCTCACCTGGCTTAAAAGATGCAAGAAATAGTTACCTGACAACTCAAATCCCTGACCTCATTTTCATGGTTCACTGACTTCACAAACATGAATTTAATATCTGCATCCAAGTTTCGTGGTTAAATCCATTTCTCAGCAACTGTAATACCTAGGCCAACCATATTTGGTCTATAGATAGTTCTTTATGGGTACATGCCAGTCTGACACCTGCCTTTTGACCTTGACCTCAATTTCATGCTTCAGTGACCAGCATCACATTTTCGTGGTTAAGTCCATTTCTCAGAAACTGTAACACTTAGGCCAACCATATTTGGTCTATAGATAGTTCTTGGCGGGTACATGCCGGTCTGACACCTGGCTTAGGACTTTTACCTCAATTTCATGCTTGAATGACTTTGTTACTTTTTCATGGTTAAGTCCATTTCTAAGCAACTAGAATACCTAGACCCAACATATTTGGTCAATAGATAGTTCTTGGTGGGTATGTGTCAGTCTGACACCTGGTTTGTGACCTTTACCTCAATTTCATGCTTGAGTGACTTTGTCACTTTTTCGTGGTTAAGTCTATTTCTCAGAAACTGTAAAACCTAGACCCACTGTATCTGGTCTTTTAATAGTTCTTGGTGGGTACATGCCAGTCTGACACTTGTCTCTGAACCTTGACCTCAATTTCATGGTTGATTGACTTTCATCCATATTTCTTAAGTCCTTTTTTAAGCAACTGTAATACCTAGACCCATCCGTGTTTGGTCTCTAGATAGTTCTTAGTGGGTACATGCAAGTCTGACACCTGTCTGTGGACTTTGATCTCAATTGCATGCTTGAGTGACTTTGTCACATTTTCGAGATTACGTCCATTTCTCAGCAACTTTAATACCTAGACCCACCATATCAGGTCAAAAGATGGTTCTTAGTGGATACATGTCAGTATGACACCTGCCTTTTGACCTTGACCTCAATTTCTTTTAACACATTTTCCTTTGACTTGCAAAATGTTGGGTATCAGATAATCCGTATTCTGTGTTCATGTGCATACTCAGTCAAGAAATCTAGTGTGTCCACTCTTGTTTCAGATTAAATATAAGAACCTTATTTAAAAATTTATAAAAAGTACATTTTTACACAAACCTCCACCTAAAATATGACCTACCACTTTCCCTATATATTTCAAAATGATTTCAGTGTCATTCAATATGATTAACTGTACATGTATTATGTTCATAATTGATAAGTCAGTGTATCATTTTATGGTGAATATTAATCATGCTGTGTTTTGAAAATTTAGAAATTCTGATATTGATATGACTGTTAAATCAAAGTTCAAATTAAATAGGAACAATCAACCTATCCAGGGAGTTAAGTTCACATTTAAATTCGAGCACTGTCATAGATGACTTATAGTGATGACATTTGGAAGGAATTACATAATCGATCATTGGATGAAATAAAATAACTAATGATCCATTAATAAATGAAATATGTATGTCAAGCTCTGTTAAGTCTTTTTTTAGGATAAAGGGGAGGTTTAGGTACCCATCAAACCAGTTTAACCCCACCGCTTGTTTTTATGATTGTGTTTTGTGTTTTGTGCTCTTTTATTTTTTGTCCGGAGTGCTGTCTGTTGGATAGAACATCAGTTCTAGATCATCATGATAATTACAATACAGTTTTAATAAAATGCTGAAAATATTGTCAAAGTGGGATCCCATCAAGCACAGTGACCCAAAAAATTAACCTGTGTATCCAGGCTCTGTAGTAAAAGACATGCATAAATAGGTATAATTATTAATACAAATTAATGAACAAAGTATAGATATATTGTTTATGGCTCTCTATTTGATATTATAATAAATATTCTTTTGCACTGTTTAGTGTGTATAATAGAGAATATTATTGTTGATTGATTGGTATGTCATTGTTGACCTTTGATTGATTGGCATGTCATTGTTGACCTTTGATTGATTGGTATGTCATTGTTGACCTTTGATTGATTGGTATGTCATTGTTGACCTTTGATTGATTGGTATGTCATTGTTGACCTTTGCTGTTATCCATTTTGTTGTTTATTTCCAACAGCCACATTGGTAAAATGCTCACTAATGGTATTCTTGTATTGATATTTCATCAGGAGGGGATTATGAACTTTTTTTCATGAAAGTTCTAATAAGGGCCCTGCATTGGTTGATATGGGACCCTATAGTTTTCACTACGTCTGTCTGTCTGTCTGTCTGTCCTTCAACAATTGTTGTTAGTGCTCTCAATTCTACATTTGTCAAGAGATTTCACCTAAATTTATACAGAAGGTGTATATGGGCAATACCTTGATCAAGTTCGAAAACGAGCGCTATGGGATAATTTTTGTCAGAGTTAACTACACTTGATTTAGTTTTTCCCTATCAAATTCTGGTTAGCGCTATTAATTTAAAAATTTATAAAAATTACATTTTTACACAAACCTCCACCTAAAATATGACCTACCACTTTCCCTATATATTTCAAAATGATTTCAGTGTCATTCAATATGATTAACTGTACATGTATTATGTTCATAATTGATAGGTCAGTGTATCATTTTATGGTTAATATTAAGCAAGCTATGTTTAGAAATTCTGATATTTTTATGACTATTAAATCAGAGTTCAAATTAAATAGGAACAACCAACCTATCCAGGGAGTTAAGTTCACATTTAAATTCTAGCACTGTCATAGATGACTTATAGTGATGAAATTTGGAAGGAATTTCATAATCGATCATTGGATGAAATAAAATAACAAATGATCCATTAATAAATGAAATATGTATGTCAAGCTCTGTTAAGTCTTTTTTTAGGATAGATAAAGGGAAGGTTTAGTTACCCATCAAACCAGTTTAAGGGGATTATGAACTTTTTGTTCATGAAAGTTCTAATAAGGGCCCTGTATTGGTTGATATGGGACCCTATAGTTTTCACTGCATCTGTTTGTCTGTCTGTCTGTCTGTCTGTCTGTCCTTCAACAATTTTTGTTAGTGCTCTCAATTCTACATTTGTCAACAGATTTCAACTAAATTTATATGGAAGGTGTATATGGGCAATACCTTGATCAAGTTCGAAAATTAGCGCTATTAGATAATTTTTGTTGGAATTACTGCCCTTAACTTAGTTTTTCCCTATCAACATCTTGTTAGCGCTCTCAATTCTACATTTCTCAACGGATTTCAACCAATTTTTTATGGAAGGTGTATATGGGCAATACCTTGATCAAGTTCAAAAACAAGTTCAGATTTACCTGTAAATAAGGAATGTTACATATATTTTTATACGACCTCAAAATTTTTGCGGTCGTATATTGGTATGACGTTGGCGTTGTCGTCATCTGGCGTCGTCGGCGTTGTCGTCGTCATCGTCCGAAGACATTTGGTTTTCACACTATAACTTTAGTATAAGTTAATAGAAATCTATGAAATTTAAACACAAGGTTTATGACCACAAAAGGAAGGTTGGGATTGATTTTGGGAGTTTTGGTCCCAACAGTTTAAGAATAAGAATTAGGTTCCAAAAAAGGGCCCAATAAGCATTTTTCTTGTTTGGTTATTATCTTGGTGTAAGGGAGGTAATCCAAACACATTTAAAGTAAAATGTTGTGTATGATTCAATTACCTCCCTCACACTGCTTGTAAATTATGTATAAAGAAATGTAGATTGTCTTGGGGTGATTTATAGCTGTCAGTTTATTTTTGGAAGTTACTATTAATTAATATTAATTTTGTCCATATGTCATTTTCTATTTTAAATCTTTTATGATATATTTAAATGGGTAATTATGTTTGCAAACTCCATGAGAAATTTGAATAGGGATTATGACCATATCTTGAGGGAAAGAATTTTTTTTTTTGGAAAAAGGGAAAGGGGGGAGGGGGGTAAATAAGAAATTGTGGGGGGGGGGGCAATTTTTTCTCATTTCAGATTTCAGAAATTAAAAAGAAAATGTCTTCAAATTTTTATTTTGCAAAACAAAGGGTGGGGAGGGGGGTACAATGATTTTTTTTTGGGGGGGGTCAGTACGCAACAGCATAATGTATTGCAAAAAAGCAAAAAAAGGGGTTAAATTTTTTTTTGGGGGGGGGAGGGGTCAATTCGCAACAGCATATTGTATTGCGCAAAAAGAAAAAAATTGAATATAAATTCAAATCATATGTCCAATTCTAAGTTCTTTGACTACAGTTATTCTGTGTCAGAAACCTATTATGTGTCAAATATTTAATTACATTCCAAATTCAGACCTGTATCAAGCATGAATATTGTGTCCATTTTTGCCCCAACTGTTCAGGGTTGGACCTCTGCGGTCGTATCCAGCTGCAGTTTATTTTTATAATGGTCAAGCATTAAAATATCATCGGCTTTTTATATGATCATATGTTATAAACTACAATGTATGTGAATTCATTAAACATGTAAGTTAATTTTTATTTATAAAAAGGTATTTTAAAATATTAAAGGTTAATATATATAGGTTGCTATAAATATTATATTTTATTATTTATTCAAAATATAATTAAACCAAAAACATTTTAATGATTTTTCAACTTCAGTTTTAAAATAAATATGCTTCACGTCATCAAAAAATATTTAACTTTGTCAGATTTCTTAATTATTCCTTTTTAAAATCAATAAGCTGACCTCAGATAAATAGACATTTTCCCCTTCAGATTATCTCCTAATCCCTTGTTTAATTAGATGTTTTTTAATCCAGTAATCATTCGTGGAATAAACCCAAAGACATGATGTCCTTTGCTTTAAAGAAGCCATAAAATATTGTGGCGTAATATTTATTTTACTGACAACTTTATTATAAACATATCAATTTTGGTTAATACGCTTTAGTTAATTAGGTAAAAATAACATGAGACGGTTTTATTGAGTTTTAATGAATTTAAAATATAATTTCTGAGATCCGTTATTAAAGTTTAATAAATTTCACATAAAAAATAGCACATGCAAATAAATATTTTGTATTTATGAAAAAAGTTGAATGTCTATCGTATAACACCGGCTTCCTTTTTTTTTCGCACTTATTCATTTAAAATAAAATGCAATTATATTAGATATTTCACTGCCATTCATATCCGACATAAAATCGCTTTATTTCATTTCCTTATAAGAAAACATAATGCCTAACTATAGGTTTGTTGAAGATATAAAATAATTAACTGTGTACTATTAAATGTGAATTGATTTCTACCTGATATGATATGAGGTCTCTGCTTTGAGTCCATATTGTATGAAGATTTTAACACAAGATTTCATATTTGTAGGCATATAAGCAATTGTTGCCTCTTATACTTGACTTGTTTGAAAGATTGTTGAAATTTTCTCAACACTCACTAGCCTTCAATACTGAAAATTTACTAGCACAATAGGTCAAAAGTACTAGTCAAGAACTTGTAGGGTACAGAAATTTACCAGCTTGGGTATTGCTTCAATTGTTCAAAACCATTATGCCTATTGATGAAGTTATATTAGCCATACAAAAGCAGCGACCTCTATTTTATTCTGAAATCATAAATTATATGCAAGAGATCACCTATTGAACTTTAACTAGATAACAAAATATGTTAGCCTTCTGATAAAAAAAAACACTAGTCCTGGGTGTAGGGAAAGTGCTATTTGCAACTCAAAAAAAAAAAAAAAAAAATCCCGTGAAATTTTCTGCCAAAAAATAGCTTGGGCCTCTGGGAACCATAATCTTGCTATTGTCTCCCTAGCCATTTAATAGGTATGTAATAATTTTGTAAAAATACATTTTGCAATGTGATTTTTTTTTTTATTAGTTTTCTGTAAAAAATTAATATAAATTTAATAAACAACAATATTTATATTAACATGTTTAATTTTCCTCCACAAAATGTTTGTCTTTTTTCCCTTTAATAACCAGTTGGAATGAATTTGGCATTTTGTAAAGATGCATCGTATTAAGTTACTGGTAAATGTACATATTATTTGACAAAAAATAAAAAATAAGCTTATATATTCACAAAAATGATTAGAATAAAATCTGACCTAATTTGTTGATATTGGTGGTAGAAAGAATTTTGTTTTATAAGTCGCTCAAAATGAAGGTTAGGTCAGTGTGACATGTTTTTTTTCTATGATTGGTCTGACAGGCGTTTGTCATATTTATTGTTTTTTTTAAAAAATATATATATAAACAAAAAAATCTGTTCAAGAAAAAGTACATAATAATAAGTCATTCTGTCTTATTTATGGCTATTTAATGTAAAATATCACACATTAGTTGTTTATTTATTCATACTCGTTGTGGTACAGTTACTGAGTTAGGTCAGTTGACATGTAGATCCAAGGTGACAATTATTGTATAAAGTATTTATTGTCGTTTCGGTATTCTTTTGCCAATACATATATGAATTATTGTTTAAAGCACTTTTATATTGGGGTCATTTATTTTATGATATGAATAAAATACATTTCAAGTATTTTTAGCTCACCTGACTCAAAAGGTCAAGTGAGCTATTCTCATCACTTGGCATCCGTTAAATTTTACAAAAATTTCCTCTGAAACTACTGGGCCAAATGGAACCAAACTTGGCCACAAGCATCATTAGGGTATCTAGTTTAAAAAATTTGTCCAATGACCCAGCCTGCCAACCAACATGGCCGACACAGCTAAAAATAGAACATATGGGTAAAATGCAGTTTTTGTCTTATATCTCAAAAAGTAAAGCATTTACAGCAAAACTGACAGAAGTAAAAATGTTCATCAGGTCAAGATCTACCTGCCATGAAATTTTCAGATGAATCGGTCAACCCTTTGTTGGGTTATTGCCCCTGAATTGTTAATTTTAAGGAAATTTTGCAGTTTTAGGTTATTATCTTGAATATTATTATAAAGACAAACTGTACACAGTAAAAATTTTCAACAAAGTAAGATCTAAAAATAAGTCAACATGACCAAAATCATTGATTGGCCCCTTATAGGAGTTTTGCCCTTTAAAGACAGCGTCCATCGTAAACTTTTCTTTAAAAATCTCCTCCTCTGAAACCACTGGGCCAGTTGGGACCAAACTTTGTTGGAATGGTCCTTGGGTGGCCCCCTTCCAAAACTTTGTCCGGAATTCCCAACTTCCAACCGACATGGCAGCTGTTACTAAAAACAGAAAAAAGGGGGGATGAATTTCAAAAATCTTCTATGAAACCACTTGACCAATTGGAACTAGACTTGGCAGCAATGGTCCTTAGATGGTCCTCATTCAGAATTGTGTCCATTGACCCAGACCGTCAACTAAGATGGCCAACACAGCCAAACTTAGTTTAACATAGGGATCTATGGGAAAATTCATTGAAAAATCTTGTCTGAAACCACTTGACCAATTGGAACCAGACTTGGCAGCAATGGTCCTTAGGAGGTCATCTTTCAGAAGTATGTCTGATTTCGTGGATTGTGAACCAAGGTGGCCGCCACAGCATAACTTAGTTTAACATTGGACCCTATGGGAAATTCACTCAAAAATCTTTTCGTCTGAAACTACTAAGCCAATTGGAACTAAAGTTGGCAGCATTGGTCCTTAGATGGTGCTCTGTCATAAATGTGTCGTATCACTGGATTGTCAATGAAGATGGCCACAACAGCCAAAATTAAAAATCTTCTTGTCTGAAACCACTTAGCCAGTTGGAACAAGACTTAGCAGTAATGGTCTTTAGATGGTTTTCTTTTAGAAATGTGTCCATTGACCTGGAATGTCAACCAAGATGGCTGCCACAGCCAAACTTAGTTTAACATAGAACCCTATAGAAAAACCAGCCAAATTGACTGCAACACTTCAATCCTACTGAAGGTGAAAAGTTAAATCCAGGTAAGCGATACAGGCTCTTGTGAGCTTCTAGTTTATTGTAAAACCTGTGCAGGACTCCTGGAGGTAAAGAAAAATAAAATTTTCAGTTCCCCAAATTTTACGGTTCCTCTACATTTTTGAATTTTATATACCTTTTTTTATTGAAAATTTAGTAGGAGCTGATTGTAACATGATTCTCAATTAATTGTCATTACAAAAATCAATGAGTTAAATCCATCTTGTTTTTTCATTTTCATTCTATTGCAGATTTAAAAAAAAAAAATTACCCCGGTAATCAAATTTTTCCATTAATTTACATTTTATGATAGAATGTTTGTCTATGACAACGATGAGGATAATGTCATTCCACTATTAAGTTTTTAATGGTTGGATTTATTTCCCTTTTAATTTTGATATTTATTAAATCAAAAATTTGCAGGAATTTTATTTTTCACATTAATACATTATTTCAGGAGATGATTTAACTTTAATTGGTTGGGGAACACAGGTCCATGTTCTACGGGAAGTTGCAAACTTAGCTCAGGAAAAGTTTGGTGTTGCATGTGAAGTAATTGATCTGAGAACTATATTACCATGGGATGAAGAAACTGTAATAAATGTAAGTGATAGATCTGAGAGCACCATTAATTTGGGATGAGGAAAAAGTAGTTAAATATAAGTAGAGGCTCCCAGGAGCTTGTATAGCTCTCCTTAATTTTATTGCTCAAATTAAAGCAAATATAGGGGATTGCTTTAGACTTATTGGTAGGTTGATGGTATTATCTGTCACAAATTTGAAAGAGAACCACCCAAGGACCGTGGATGCCAACTTCGGTTCCAGTTGGTTTAAGACAAAGATCTTTAAGTGAACTTTTCCAAAAGATCCTGCATTTAACTATCTCCAGTTGTTGCAGCCATCTTGGTGGATTTTTAAATATTTTTTGGCATGTTTTTTTCTTTTTCATCACTTGGTGCCTGTCATTGTCCGTCATCGTAAACTATTTAAAAAATCTTCTCCTCTGAAACTACTGGACCAAATACTTTCAAACTTTACCTGCATGTTCCTTAGGGTATCTAGTTTAAAATATATCTGGGGATTTGATCCATCATCAAACATGGCTGCCATTGCTAAAAAATAGGGGTGAAATGCAGATTATATCTCAAAAACCTAAAGCATTTAGAGCAAAACTGACAGGGTTTAAAATGTTCATCAGGTCAAGATCTACCTGCCATGAAATTGTCAGATGAATCGGTCAACACTTTGTTGGGTTATTGCCCCTGAATTGTTAATTTAAAGGAGATTTTTCAGTTTTAGGTTATTGTCTTGAATATTATTATAGATACAGAAAAACTGTAAACAGCAAAAACGTTCAACAAAGTAAGATCTACAAATAAGTCAGCATGAACAAAATCATTAATTGACCCCTTATAGGAGTTATTATTGTGAGAACAATACAGTGAAACTCAGTTGCTTCAAAGTGCTGAGGACTTAAAGAGGGCTTCGACACATCTGTATTTAATTTGACTTCTATGATTAATTCATATACATAGTGTTGTGCATTTTAATTTTTTATTCAAATGTTGTTTTTTTTTAAATGTGAAAAAACAATGAATTTAGATCATTGTCAATGAATTATTGAAACAAGTCTTTACAATTTGAATAAATGACTTAACAGTAAGCTAGAATTTGCAGTACAGGATGGGAAAAAATAATATTAACTTTAATAAGACTTTGGGACTATAAAAATCATTCAACACAACCAATGTGTTTGACTCAAGCATGTTCACATGTTGAATTTACTTGGAATTAATTGGCAAAAATTTTGTTTGGGTCAGCATCTTCAACATATACAAATTATTTGAATAAAGAGTATTCAAAAACAAACATGTTCAACTGTGTATGTATTACAATTTATGATGAAACTGTAATGGATTTGAGTAGAAGAAAAAAGTAATTTGATAATTGTATAGTCTCCATCTTCGTCTCAAACATACATACATTTTCGCCCTTTTAATTTCAGTCTGTAAATAAAACAGGAAGATGTATAGTATCCCATGAAGCACCAATCACAATGGGGTTTGGATCTGAAATAGCAGCTACTATACAGGTAAACACATTTTATGCAAATTATGGTATATCAGATTAATGATTAAAAAGGATTTAACACGACACGAATGAAAGGATATGATGGAATAAATCTTGACACAAAATACTTACATATACATGAAAAAAAATTAAGCAAAGAAGTAGTGCCTTCATTGATGTTCAACTTGAAGTTACAAGGTTTTATTGTGGAGAAAAATCTCCAGGCACATAACTGGATGTTCAACACAGCCCTTAGTTTGAGTGGATTTCTTTGCAAAATGTTAATTCACATCATTTTAGTGAATTAGGAAAAAGGTAAATTAATTCCAAGCAAATGAAAAAGTTCACAGTTTAAGTCTGAAGTAGAAATAAAAGGTGATGTGGGCTAAATGCCAATGACACAAGAAATCAGAAATGGAACTAAGAAGTTCGAATATAGGTTTAACAACAGCCTTCAATTTTTGCCACTTAGTGGTTCCATATTAACAATATCAGGATATTGATAATACAGTAATATATATAGAATACTTAAATTTTGTTTTCTAATACTGACTTTATTTGATTTGTTATTGATAATGGCGAGTCAAATGAAAAACCTGATAAAATCAGTGTCTTTTTTAGAAACTTTTAAGAAAAATAAAAGGTATCTTTTATACAAATGTAACGTCCTAACAAGCTGTATGGTTTTATGAATGATATTATATTATTTCATTCATTAAATTGACATGTATGAAAATGGATAAATGATGATGCATAGCAGCGTGACACCATCCTTGAAAATGACCCGATGATTTTATTTTTTGCCCTTTCCATGATACTAACATTATCAGTCTGTAGGATGAAACGAAATGCACATAAAAGTACCGATAAAACTAAATAATATACACAGAAACCTACACAGAAAAATATTTTAAAGATCTGTGACTTCACAAAAAAGCTTTTTTCTTCAGCATTTTTTGAAATTTATACTTTCTCTTTATACTCTTTTTAGGACGAGTGCTTTCTAAATTTAGAAGCTCCTGTACAGAGAGTCTGTGGATATGACACTCCGTTTCCTCATGTATTTGAGGCATTTTATTTACCTGATAAATGGCGGTGCTTAGAGGCTATAAAGAAATTAATCAATTACTGATGTTTCTGAATGTGTGCTGTGATAAAGAATCTTGTGTGTGCATGAGAAAAAATCTCATGAAGTATTCAAGAAAGATTCTCATTTCATTTCACTGAAGGCAATGTAGTTGAGATATATCTGACTAAATATCCAGACATTGGTATGCATTTATATGGGTTGATTTGGTGCCAAAAATCATTGCCAATGAGAAATTTATCTGTTATATCAAGGGGAGATAATTATAATTGTCTCTCTTTGCTCCTCAGTTACAAAGGAGGTTATTTTATTATCTCCCCAAAGACATTAATATCCTTAGACATGGAGATTTTAACACCCCTCTCTAACGTTGTACATGTACACACTTTGTCTTTGTCTCAGGAGGTACTAACGCACTTCAGCGTGATTGTTGATAACTAATAATCTCCTGGATAGAGAGGTAATGTTTCTCTTCATACCTAGTCTACAGACTAAGGGATAAATTGGAACAGCCATATATCAAAGAATATGAATGGGATTAATGGTTTTACAAAATATTTTGTGTTAATGTTTCCTGTTGCTTTTTTAAATGTAAAAGGGCCACAGTAATCACAGTAAGGGCACCAGAAATAGTAATATTAAGTATATTAATTAATGAAAAATTTAAGTCATTTAAGAATAATTGAACAGTGTTGATTATCCATCTGTGACGGGTGTTGATCATAAATTAGGGCAGGCCTTAGAAATACAATGTAAAATGAGAAAATTGTCGTCAGATATTTTTAAAAACAAGTTCTGGTAACAAATACTGCTATATGTATGTCATAGTTGGGATCTTTTTTATGTATACAATTTTTTGCCTGATATTTTTGACTTTTGCTTTTATGTGTAAATTCACAAATGCTTTACAATATGAAAAGTACTATTATTTTACTAAAGTGGAAGATTGACTTGTTGTATTTATTTAAGTTCACCAAAATTGGCTTGATTTCATGGTTTAGTTTTGCATTTCATACCAGACTGCATTTGTTTACGGTGTATTCATGTATATATACATTAAAACATTTCAGCTACCGCCAGGAGGATGAGTTTTCTGACTGGGTTCCTAAATTTTTATCAGATGTCTGTTCAGTATTCAAAGTTGACAGTTGATATTTTTGTCCAATGCTGCTTTAAGTGTAGTTTTCAAAATTATAAATTCTCTCCAGTAATGTTCAGTGTCAATCAGTTTAAATCCATGAACAAGGGAGATAACTAAACAGAAATTGACTAAAAAAACCATGAAAAAGGTACATAACTGGAGAATGTCTGAAATCACAAACTAACTAAACACCAGTAATATTTTTTAGATATTTGTCTAGTAGTATAATATTATCACCTGGTACCCTTGTCTTCACTTGCAATTAAAGTTTGTATTGTGTTCTCATTCAATGTTCATGGTGTCATGCCTACCCTAAATCATCTTCTGAAAATAGGCTAGAAAGGTGCTATTTTCATTACTTTCTCCTGATAAAAGATAAGAATTTATCATTGCAGGATAAAAACAATATACGTATGTTCATTGTTGGAAAATATGGGTTTTATTTGAACTCATCGTAAAACAGGTGAGAAATGCTCTGTACAACTCACATTGCTTGCTCTTCTAAGTTCAAATAAAATTTATATTTTCTGAAAATGTACATATATTGTATATATTTCTTATGGCTATGTTAGATATTTTGATAGTTATTAGATATAATATATAGAATTTTGTGAATTTATATAGGTTATGATTGTCTGTTTTTTTTAATTTATAAAAAATAGAAACCTTATGCATTTAAACGTGTGATGTGGAATATTGTTGTTAGCATATGCATTTAGAAATATATTTATTCTAAGTTTTGAAGAGACAGAAACATTTGATATTCTCATTTTGTAAGCATAGACAGATACATATAGAAAAATAGGTAGTCTTGTTTTTGATACTGACCATATTATGTGGAATATCTAGACGAGCCCGAAATTCATGATTTTTTGTTATAAATAAAATTTTAAAACTTGATTAATTATTGTTTTGAAAATTTAGTTGGGTTTTATGCCGTTTTCAACACATTTGGCGGCCAGTTTTTATTGGTGCAGGAAGCCGGATTAGTGGAGAAAACCACCAACCTTTGGTAGGAAAATTGGCAATCCTTGCCACTTAAGATTTGAGTCGAACACAAGTGTTTGTACTTGTTAGCATGTCTCAGTCACTGGGTTGAAATTTTTATACACAAAATAGCATATTTAAGTGACGGGCAAGTATATGTGCATGATAGCATGTCCCAGTCACAGGGTGGAAGTTTTTATGTCCAAGCTAGCATGTCAGTGACAGGTCACGTGTTTGTGTTTATTAGCATGTCCCAGTCACAGGTTTGAAGTTTTTATGACCAGAATAGCATATGTATGTGACTTCGATCAAGTGTTTGTGCTTGTTAGCATGTCCCAGTGACAGGGTTCAAGTGTTTATGCTTAAGCTAGCATTTAGCATGAGATTGGGTGTTTGATTTGGGTTTTTAAATGTGTTTAACTGTTTTAGGTCCAGTGTTTGTTAGCATGTCCCAGTGACTGGTGTCAAATCATTGTGTTTGCTATAAGGTCCTAGTGACAATTTTAAGAGCTACTATTAATAAATATACAAAAAGCTGGAATTAGAGTGGAACATGACTTTTTAGATAGATTTGAACTTGTCAAACATTTGAATAGAGTTATCTCTCTTTGTATGTATTCCACAATCTGGGATTTTTAAAATAATTTTAAGAAATCAATTTGGAATATTAGAAGTTTAAAAATTGGAAGAAGGGGCAATGATACGTGAGAACAGCTTTTCCTATCTTGGTTAATGCATAAAATGAAAGAAGATTGCAAGATTGTTGTGCCAAGTTAATGTATAAGCACATAATGTCATATTTCCCATTTGTAAAATAGAAATGTGAAAAATTAACCCATTGCATCCAACACCTAGATACATTTGAAATTCTTAAACATATGTAATGTTTTATTTCGGATGAAGTAATAAAAAATTTAGAATTTACGGTCAAAATATTCAAAAAGAAAAAGCTTTTTCTCTTTGGAGTCCAATGATTTAATATTTATGGACCTCCTCGGTTTGATCTCTGTAGGTCCTGAGGTATTTAAGGATCTGCACACTTCGATTTCAAGTGAAAACTGGTTCCCCTTTTTGTCCCATCCCACCCGAGTATGAATTGTGCTTGATTGATTGTTGAACTGGTTTTCGTCCTGAAGAAGCATGAAATATTTGCCACTTGACGTTAAGCAAACAACAATTAGTCTAACTGAAAAGAGTTTAAAATCACTTCCACGGATAGATTCGACAGCTACAGAATATCACTAAAACCTTTCACACTTCAAGCCAATGATCCTGGACCCGTATAACGTATGCAACAATTCTAAAACAAAATGTAAATCTAAATAAGGAGTCCACGTAACCAGAAAAGTATGACAGATGGACAGACGGATGCGATGTCAATGTCCTGGAACTTAAATCGGAACGTGCAGAGTAAAAATTTCCATTTGTCGTCTGATATTACATAGTCAATTGGTATACTGTTCTATTTGTAATATCTAATTGATGGTATGCATGTCTAGCATTTTTTTCAGCAAGTGTTTTGGTTTTCCATTTAATGATTGTCTGGGGTTTGTTGTTTGTTTGTATTATTATGAATGGTTACGAACTAAAGTATGATAGATTAAAGGTTTTGTCTTGTAAGATGATGTCACGATAAATCAAACAGAGCGTTTTTTTTTTTATTGTGCGATTTAGAGAATGACAAACTATGACTAAGAACCAAATTTTTGCATTTCTGGTGTTGTATTTTCGTCTGTATGTCTGAACCACATAAAACAAATCATGCTCAAATCAGTATAAAAGTACAAGTCTGAAGGTTGATTATATACGGACTAAATTTAAGAAGCGATGACTTGGCGGTATGTTGACGATGCACTTAGGATTATAGGCTATGCAATTTGCATAATAAAGGGTTGGGCAAGTATCTGGAGACCAGGGAAAGGGAGAAAGGAGAGGAAGGCGGGGGATAGGATATAAAAACAGACGGGAAATCCTATTTTTACTTCAACAAACATGTTATGATATTAGTCTATAAAATTGAAATAAAAAAGTAAGTAATACAAAACATGACAGTTTCCATAATTTCCATTGTCTATCTATGACGTGATTTATAGGAGTTGGCTACCTCTGTGGAAGAATGGGTAATCGATGCATTGGGTGATTAAGTAAGCAATGTATTACCATTGTGCATGCAAGACTTGCTGGGATCTTTATTTACTCAAAAAAGAATTTTAGACCTTTTAGGAGAACAAAAATTAAACAAGACATACTGAACGTTTACGACGGGGCCTCGGTGGCCAGGTGATCTAGCCAGTTCGTCTTAGCAGGCAACGATCACTGGTCTTTCAGTACTGTGAGTTGTCAGTTTGAATCCAATTCGCAAAAAGCAGGAAAGCAGCGCTATACAGAAGATATATTTTAGAACACCAACGATGGTCAGGTCACCAATAGTTCAATCTTTGAAATTTTTTTAGCTCACCTGTTTAAAGGCTTTCACATTTTCATCTTCTTGAGAACCGCTCAACAGAATATAACCAAACTTGGCAGAGATGTTCATTATGAGGTCCCTCCAAATTATTGGAGCCTCTTTTTTTAATTTTCGAATCCCATTTCTTTCCTAAATTTTTGGAGTCTTCAGTCTTTTTCACAATATCTCAGAGTAAATATGATTGTAAGGTTTATCGGACGCTAATGATTTTCAAGTAAAACAAAAAATTTTCGGGAGGGGGAGGGGCGGGGGATTCTTTAAGGTGTTTGGTGCATAACTTGTTGAAGGTTACCTTCAATTAAATATACTTGTATAATTTTTTGTTTTTATTTTTTCTAAGGTAAATACATCTTTTAATTTTTTTTTGTACGTTTTACTTTTATTTGTGGATTACTATGTTCAAAACAAACTAGAGGCTCATCTGAGCCGGTATCGCTTACCCGTCTTCTATTAGCCATATGGAAATGTAAGGTATGTTGTATCCACAAGGATGTTAAAGAAACGTAAAAGTGACCTTGGCATTTGAGCTTAAAAAAGGTGGATCATTCGCCTCTCTCCTTCCATATGAGATTTATGCTAACATCGGTTATAATCTACCCATAACTTTATGAGCAAATGACAAAAAAGTCCTTTCACATATGGTTAACATGGAAACTTTGAGCAGCCACAGCTGTCGGTCGGATGAGTGGATGAATTTGAACAAAAAGTGGATCGTTTGTATAAGGTATTGCTGTAACCAGTCCTGCAATGTTTCGAAAACATTTCATAATGCAGTTTCAGAGGAGAATAGTTTTAAAAATTGTTCAGTAAAAATCAAAGATTGCCTCTGACGACCATGGTGATCATCCAGCCGGAACCAAAGGTGGATCGTTTGTAGAGGTCCGTCCATACATCATTCCTACCAAGTTTGGTTATAACATGCTTATAAGTTCCAAAGCAAATGACAAAAAAGTTATTTCCCATATATTTTACATGGAAACTTTGAGCGGCCGCAGCCATCGGATGAGTGGATGAATCTCTAGCAAAAGTGGATCATTGTAGACGGTATTGCTGTCATCGGTACTGCAAAGTTTCAAAACATTTCATTATGTAGTTTAAGAGGAGATTTTTGATGGACTTTGGCGGCCATGTTGTTCATCCAACCCGAACCAAAGCAGGGTCGTTTTTAGAGGTCCTTCCATACGTCATTCCTACCAAGTTTGGTTGCAATCCACAAAGCAGTTTCAGAGGAGAAGATGCAAATGTGAAACGTTTACAGACGAGGACGCCGGAAGCTGACGACGTATGCAAAGTGATGACATAAGTTTACATGGCCTATAGGCTAGGTGAACTAAAAAGGATAACTTGAAGCAGAAAACCCGAATAAAAAGAGATAAAAACAGAAAATTGTTTAAGCAATTTTTTTCAATCTTCTTTGATAGTTTGGTAGATAAACGAAATTTTATATTTTGTCTTTTTGTTTTTTGTTTCAAGTCGATTAAATATTTTCGCGTGGAATTGATATTTTGTTGTTGACTGAATTTTCGTAAATTGTAACAACGACGTAAAATCCTTTTATAGGTGACCGTACTTTAAATTTGTGATAAAATTTTGCATATATATATATATTACTTCGTGAAACCGAAATTATCATATGTTTTATCAATAGAGTATCTTTTTATGATAATAATATCTTTCGTCTAATGTAGTGAATACTAATGCTCTCTTTTCACATACAAATCACGTACGACTGACAAAATCAATCTCGAAAAAAACCAACTCAATATAAATACTCTTATGCCTTAAACACATACTAAATAGATGAAATAAAACCTCATGGCCAGAAAAGACCCATTTATTTGAAATGCACTTCCACAATATATATCATTATCGATTCGGACATTTTGGTACTAGGATCCTGTATCGCTGATTGCCCATAAAAACAAAAATAGATATTTTTATACTGGAACAGAAATTTTCACGATTATTATGTTCTCGTAAAACAATGCATTGTCACGTTTTTTTTTTTAAATCCCTCGTCATATATTTTACTTTGATATCTTCAGACAAAGAAATAACAAGAGAAAGAATATAATCCCATCAGCTTGTATAACCCCGCCACTTCTTTTTTTATTTGCGCCGGTCTCAAGCCCAGGGACCTGGATTTTTAATGGCCGTCTCTGTCCACTTAGTCTGGTATGCTTGTTGCATGGAAGAATATAGTGTTTGTGGTTTGGGGATTGTAATTACTTATGTTTGAAGTTTTGTAAGGCGTTATTAAGCCTTAAGGTTTGATATTTTTCGCCTTATATAAACATTTTCTTTAATTTCGGTTGTGTCTCTTCCATTTAATAACAGTTTATTCATTGAAGCATACCCTATTCTCTTTCACTTTCATATTTAAAGTAAAGTTAAAGAAAAAACACTAAGTAATATATTGATTGATTATAATTAATGGACTATGGGATAAGGTCAAACCGCACGTGGGATCGTGTGTACTATGTCATTGAACTTGTTTTAAATTCAAACAACAAGATTATTTACAATGTAAATAAGTAAAATTACATTTTAAACATATATTTTATCGTAATATTTATAGAAAGGGTCAGGTGAGTAATCTGTGACATTTCCTGAAGCTGTTGCAAAAATACACATTTTTTTCAGTCCGACCGCAAATACTTTTTTTTATGTTTTCGTCCAACCACAAGTCTGATTCTTTTAAGGCCCCGCCATAGTAATTTGTGAATTAATGGATCTATGAATGTTTCGGTTTTAATCTACTTTTCTCAAAGTCCAGGATTTTTTTCAGCCAGCCACGCAGAGTAATTTGTGATATTTATTAAATTTCTGTTTTATGTAATAGACAGAAATATTGTTCCCTTAAAAATGCATTGTCATGTCATTCTTTTTTTTTCAAACATTAGGAATATTTCAGTTTAAATTTACTAAATTTTCCCACAAAACCCTTTTGGTAAGCAAGACCCATTTTATGTTAAGAGACATTCATTCTTGTTGTTAAGATGACACATCTTGATCATTTCTAGGAGTGACCGAATATTTTTTGTCCAAAACGTTTGACAATTTCAGATTTTATTTCTTTGAGAAAGGAACTAAATTGCTTGTTAGGCTTTATAATGTTTTACCAAAATAGCTCTTCATGACAGGAAATTTCCTCCGGTTTCGGATGAAGATGATATGGTTATAGTCAAGATCATTTAATTAAAACCTAGAAAATTGATTTATATCTTCCAAAGTAAATCTATAAATATTCTGTTCATACTTTTCAGTAAGCTATAAATTAGTTATATTTTACAATATATAGCAGATCGGTTTTCAAAATATTACCAAATTCCGTTTTAAACTTCTAATCATACTTGTGCTTAGATCACAGCGCGACCGATAGATATTAAGAATTTTTTTATGCCCTCGATCGCAGAGTTCGTTCGTCCGTCCTGTTTAAGTTTTATGCAAAGGTCAATCTGGATCTAGATCTAAGCAATTGTATGTCATAGAGGGATGATATCTTATAATAAATTTATTTAATTCCATATACACGGATAAAACAAAAGAACACACAAGGAAATACAAAATAATCAAAATTTAATTTATATTATAGTATACATGGATAAGATCTAAGTCGGGACCGACATGGACCTCGAGAATTCAATGCTATGATTGTACAAATTATACATATTTCAGGTAATAGCTCTAAGTCAGGTTCTAATCAGAAATTAGTCTTCCTAAGGGATAAAAATTAAGAAGAAAATGATATTCATCTTCGGGGCGAATTGCATTTGTGCCAATTTTTGAAAATTGCTAACTTTCATTTGCACCACAAGGTTATATTTCATTTGCGCCCCAAAATAAAATAACGAATTTTTGAAAATTATTATCTTTCATTTGCATCACAAAGTTACATTTCATTTGCGCCATTTCTCGGATAAATTTGATGGCAAGGTAAGTGTTACTGAAATTTAAATTTGAATTCAGAAAAAAACATATACGGTGCCCCGTCTAGATATGAATTTTTGTTGACTATCCCTCTAGGTATGTAGGTAAGCTCATACTAAATGGAGTTCGTACTCTGTCTATTAAAAAAACTGAATCGCTAAGGTGTAAATTAGTCCAGTGTTTAAATTTCGAAGTGACAAGATGGAAATAGTTCAGTCGGAGACAGAGGAATCAAATTTTCTACCACACCAACCGGGGATTGAACCCGGAACCTTTGGTTCAGTAGTCCACCGCTCTACCAGACAGAGTACTCCACCAGTGCAACTAATGGAGGGTGGTTATAAACCTCTTACGGTTCTATAACTTCTATATTAATCAAGGGAAGCCAGTTACAATATAATAACGAATTCAAGATGAACGCATAAATTACATGCAAGTCAATTTTGACCTACATTTTATGCATGAATGACTTTATATATTATCATAATTTGGATAATGAGAAAGGTCTATCTCACATTAAGTCACATTGACCTACATTTTACGAATGATGTCTTGGCTACAGATCCATTCAAATCTGATCAAATTAAGATAAAAGCTGTCATTTGCGACTGTTCTATTTCTTCACCAACCGGGTTGAATTAACGGAAAATATCCAGTTATAATTTGTACGGCGGGCGGCTCCAAACAATGATGAAGGAAAACCGAACCGGCTTGACACATTGTGACAGTTCAATTCTTGACAGTAAATAGCATAACGTGTTTGTCAAATCGAATTTCGAACTTACTTGAAAAATTACCATTGAGACAGTAAACATAGGTTTTTAAAGATACAATGCAGACTGACATCTAAACATAACAAGTTAAACTCATGCGATGTATGTAATTATGTGACAAAATATAACAAATACTAGTAATCATAATAAATTACTAAAAATGGTTCGGCAATAAATATGATAAATCTATGAAAAAAAAAACAACGCAAAATAAAAGCAGTAAATCAGTTTAGAGTGTACATGTACGAATCAGTAAAAAGGACCATGTACTAGTATCAACTCATAAAATTTATATAATAAAACTTATAAACATGATAGAAACCAACTGCTTCTTCAAATCTTATTTTGTTCTCAGGTAAATTGTCCAGTAAATTGTTTAAGTTACAAGTCACCCAGTCCTGACAACATGATTGCTGTGGCCTAAAGGTATAGGTAGCTTATGACAATTTCTAATGTTCATTAGACTGTCTACACAGAAGATGTTAGTTCAAATCCAGTTGTTGCCTAAGCAGGATAGACTCCGAGATTGACAGTTTCTTACGTAGTTGGGTGGTCCTTCACCAATAAAATTAGGACGTTACTAAAGAGCTGTGATCGACCCCGACACTGACAGTCTCCTGCCGTTGTTGGCTGCTCCTCCACCAATAAAGTTGGACGTGCTAAAGAGCTATGACCGACTTCGACATTGACAGTTTCCTACCGTAGTTTCTTGGTCCTCCATCAATAAAATAGACGTAACCATAGAGCGGTGATCGACCCGGAGACTGACAGTTTCCTGCCGTAATTGGCTGGTCCTCCACCAATAAAATCGGGCGTGTGAAAGAGCTGTGATCGACTTTGAGATTGACAGTTCCTGTCGTAGTTGGCTGCTCCTCCACCAACAAAAGTGCACTTTACTAAAAAGTTGTGATCGATCCCGAGACGGTCAGTCTCCTGCCGTAGTTGTCTGGTCCTCCACCAATAAAATTGCACGTGCTAAAGAGTTGTGATCGAATCAGAGATTGACGGTTTCCTGTCGTCGTTGGCTGCTCTTCCACCAATAAAATTGGACGTGCTAAAGAGCGGTGATCGACTTCGAGATTGATAGTTTCCTGCCATAGTTGGCTGGTCCTCCACCAATAAAATTACACGTGCTAAAGAGTTGTGATCCAATCCGAGATTGATAGTTTCCTGTCGTAGTTGGCTGGTCCTCAGCCAATAAAATTAGACGTTACTAAAGAGCTGTTCTGTATATAGACAATCGCGCTCTAAGCGGAGTAAACTTTCAATAAACCAAACCACTAACGACCTATTCAGTTTAAACTTCTTACTTTATAGTGGAGTGGGAAACAAGTTATACAAACTGATGCTAACCCCCTCTACTTGGGGGGGGGGGGTGCGAGAGTCGCCCTGTAGCGAATTTTTCGATGGGGCATCGGATGTTTGATCCCTGAAATTTTCATCAAAACGGGACCTTAGGTTTCGTAGTCTGATGCGTCAACCACTACACCGTGACCCCATATACATGCGCCATTAGTTCTCTTAGTTTTCAAATAGATTCTCAGGGCGCTATTTTTGTTTTCTCTTTTACTTCGCAGTAACCTAATTTCAGGTAACCCGATTTCAAATGCACAGACTCTTAAACTAATTACTGCCCTTTAAGGTCATAATATGGACTGTGTGAATAGATGAATGAAATGAAAACAATGTTTCCATGATGTGTTAATTTATTTCTGTCAAAGGCTAAAAATTTCCCTACGAAATCTAAAGGCTGATTCACTTCTTGTGTAACAACCTTTTCATGTTTTTTCCTTATTAAAAACAAGCTGTGTCTAGCACAATTTCTTGTTCTGCTTTTTCCTGTGCAGAACATGGACATTTTCATGTATGACTAACATAAAGAAACATACATCTAAAATATAACTGATTGGTTATATAAATGTATTGTCTTTTGCAAACAGAAGTAAACTGACGACATAAAAATAATGTTTTCTTGTATAATCAAAGAGGAACAACAAAATAAAATAATTTTACATGCATATCGGTACAATAACAGATTAATTATTAACCAGCAAGACCCTGTGGTAACATTGAAAATGAATAATTTCTGCGTGATTTGTAAATAGGTGCATGTTTTTGGTCTGTTAACCTCACAAATATGCTCAGTTTGCATAATATTTCAAAGAATGATCTTGCAAATATCGGTGAAAGACCAAAGAGACAAATTAGGGAAAAAATGCCTAAGATTGGATTGAATGGCAAGACAAACTCATGAGATAAAGAGACAACCAAGGGAGTAAAAACATACAACACATGTACAAAGGCACAACCAAAGAAGTAAAAACATATAGAATCTCATGTACAAAGGCACAACCAAAGGAGTAAAAACATATAGCATCTCATGTACAAAGACACAACCAACGGAGTAAAAACATATAGCATCTCATGTACAAAGGCACAACCAAAGTAAAAAATATAGCAACTCATGTACAAAGGCACAAGCAAAGGAGTAAAGAAACGGAAGTGGCATCAGATGCTCCGCCACGTTGCCATTAAGTAACATACGATGTAGTGTCTTTACTTTGGAAATACGAGACTTCGCATTCTATTCTTTTAAATTCTTTTTTAAAATAATTTTTTACAGGGACCATTTTACAACATTATCTCACTTTATCCCCTATTGATCCTAATTATTTTTTACACTTTCACTATTTCTCCCCTTAAAAATAACTACTAGATTGCAATTTTTCTATTTTCACAGCTGTTCCGGTAATTCTTAGAGAAATTCTGTGCATACTGGACACAACGTACAAACACAAATGAACAGCAACTGCCCAGAAGCATCTTAAGGCTACAAGAATTTTTATGCATATTTACCGAAGTACTAGCTAGTATAAAGGATATGACGTAATAGCCAAAGCGACAATATATACAATACGATAAAAGATTAATTCGTTTCGGGGCGATAGATCAGCTTATATAGCTAAAAGAAACAAACCCGTGTAAAATTTGCTTCTGGTAAAATGTTTATTTTCCTACATGGTCTTAAATTATAAAAGAAATAAATTAGCTTGCAAACACATTGGAGAATTTAAATATTCTGCGGACATATTTACAACTGGCGGAAATGAGTGATATGAATCTAAAGGAAGCTGACCTCTCCCTTTAAGACATATATATATATATATATACATGAATATTAATTTGGAGGTTTCTGACAGACAAGCATTTGTTCCTGAAGCCGTCCAGCAAGTGACATGATTATTTGTATGTGTGTAAATGTGTTATGTTAATACCCCTAGGCTGATCATGTCCAGTCTACAGGTTATTTGGACATAACTTCCTCTTTTTTCTGACATAATTATCACAAAATTAGACCAGGTGTATATTCGAATTACATGTTTCAATCAACCACATGCGTGACGAAAAGACTCTCGGAGAAAAGTTGATTTTGTGTATAACATTGGAGTGGTTATTACACACAGCCGAAGATGTAAGAACCGTCTTAGTTTCAATAAAAAGAATTTCGGAATAAGTGGTGAGGGATAAGAAATGGGTAAAATTAAGGTAGTTGGAAAGTGGGAGAGGAAAACAGTTTATCCATGCGACATCCTGATTACGGTTGCTAGGGCCATCTCAAACCATGGAGAGGGTCTTACACGTTAAGCTTTAATTCGTTTCAAGGCATGTTTAGGAAACTAGAGACTCTCAAGAGCCTGTATCCCTCACATGGATTAAATCATTTACATTGTCCATCTTGAGCACCAATAAAAATTTAAGTCCCCTTGGTTTGTCTTCCCGTAGGGTCCAATGTTAAAACAATTCTGCTGTGGCGGCCATCTTGGTTCACAGTCCGGGTCATCAAACATTTTTGAAAGAGGATCATCTAAGGATTATTGCTGCCAAGTCTGGTTCCAATTGGCCAAATAGTTTTAGACAAGATTTTTAAATGAATTTTCCCACTGTGTCCTATGTTTAACTAAGTTCGGCTGTGGCAGTCATCTTGGATTTCCAATCGGCACTAAAGTAACAACACTTGTTAAAGATCTCTATAGAAACATATCTGTAAAGTTTGACTTGCATCAGGTATATCGTTCTTGATTAGTTTTTAAAAAATCAGCCAATCAGAAATTAGAATAAGATATGGCAGCCATGATTCTTGACCAATCTTCAACAAAGCAACATCAACGGGAAAGGACCTTACAAGGAACACCTTTGCCAAGTTTGGTCAAATTCTATTTAGATGTTCTCAAAAAGATCAAAATGTGAAAAAATAACGGACAGACGAACGACAGACGTTAAATGATGGCAATAGCTCACACTGACCTAAACCGAGCTAAACAGAGAATGAACTAAGGAATATGTTTGATTAATTTTGGACACAAATGCCAAGATAGTAAACATGCAGTTTAGTTACTAGCCCAGCGGTTTCAGAGAAGATGAACCATTAACCTTAAATGATGGTAATAGCTCAAATGGCCCTTCGAGCCAAAAATACATGCACAAATGCACACCTGTGATTTAATTTTCATCTTTGAATTTGAAATTTGAAGAATTAAGTGAACAGTTACGTCTCTTCATAAGGGAGCAACCACTAGGATGAAAGGTTTGATCCTGCCTATTTTTTCGATGAAATTTTGGTCTTGGATTTTTTTTCCTGCCACTTTTGCGTCATATAAATTTTTGTTTTCATTTAAACCAAAAAAATTTCTCATTGACACAGCTCCTGCAATTTTTTTCACACGTAAAGTAATCCTGGCTTTTTGTTTTCCAAAATCCTGGTCCTGCCTTTTCATTTCAAATTTTATCCTAGCACCCCCCTAAAAATGGTTGCTCCCTAACAATCAAACACAAGTAAAGAATCACCCGCAACAAGCACATGCACAAGATAAACAGACTCAACTTAAAAGGAGTGTTTGTAACTGAATCACACAAAAATGGATTCTTTTAATATTATATTTACTGAAACTTTTATTCAACTTGTAAATCTGTACATAAATGAATTTTTCTCCAAATCAAAAGAGTAGATCCTTAGTGACAGATGTGTTCCCATGTCTTTTCATGTAGGCTGAAGTTTCTTATCATGATCAATAGGGAAATCTTTAATAAATGTCAAATATTCCACAAAATATCATCAATCCTTGTCACTTTGCATTATTTCTGAAAAAGATAAAAATATTGATTAAGATTTTCAAAGCCTTTTAAATCAGTTGCACAGTCATGGATTTTTCTCTTTACTTAAAATTATTATATTCCTAAATGAAGAACTTCAAGCCCTGGGAAAGACTCGGAAATTAAAATAAAGGATGACTAGATTAATTTTTTTGGAATTTCCAAATCACTGCAGTGCCAAATATATGACTTCAAAGATCTTTAAAGCTTCCCTCCCATCTGATCACAAAATTAAGCAAAAATGATCACAACCCACCTCATCAATTTTTCACATTTAAAAAAACCTCTTGAATTAAGGCAAAGTCTTGATCTTGAAAATAATACTTAGACGTGAAAAGTAAGTTCAGTTCATTTCACCAGCGGTTATTTCTAAATATTATGATGGAAAAACATCATGAATGTGTAACAAAAATAGCCTTTCCTCTTAAAAGATTCATGGTACCATAAAAAGGCCTGTAGCTTAGTTTTTTTTTAACAAATTTCTTATATAATTTATTTTGGTAGGAAATGATTCAATAATTGAATGTATTTGATCAAATTAAATAGCATTAGAATAAGAATATTTATTTATAATCAAGTGCCTGAGCTATTGGCAGAATCCTTACAATAATTATAAAACATTGAAGTATTCTTTATTTGACCATAACAACTATATTTTACTTTATTTTTACTTTTACAGTTGACAGCAGGACTATAACTTATGTTACAGTGATGTTCTGTTTGACAGCTAACGATTAAAAATTTTAATAAAATTTAAAAAAAAAAAATTTCCCCCAAAAAATGATATAAATTATGACATTTATGAATGTGTCTTAGAATGTGCTTATATAGGATACCACTCCTAGCTTTAGACATCACTGTTACATTGGCCCAAAGTTTCGAAACATGCAATTTGTCAAGTCCCCTAGGCAAAGATCAATATAACTTGACATAAGAGGCCGAATACACCAAGCCTAGACTTGTATATTGCCCTGTTACATAGCCTGCCAAGGAAGTGAGAAGACAAATTAATCTGACATTTTACATTGACCAGTCATACTGTCCTGTAATGTTACTACACAATGGTATAACAAATTGACTATTATGTGTAAAGATAAATGTTCATGGTCACATCTGTACTAAGGTGTAATTTACAGACAACAGAACTCATAATTTATACTGCTAGACACCGTACACAGCTACATTACCTTCATATGAACTTCTAGGGAATAAAACAGGACCCCTGAAGCTAATATATGAACTTCTAGGGAATAAAACAGGACCCCTGAAGCTAATATACCTGAAGATGTTTTATGTGTGGGTGGAGAATCATTTAGCAACAGTTAAAAAAAATTGTATCCCATTAATAAGGTAATCAAAAGTCAGGTGCCAATCAGACACCGGCTTAAGAAAGCCACCTCATCTGAATAATTAAAAATTTCAAGGACAGCCCAGTACACCTCACATTCTTCGAATACATTATGTATTTTAAGAATATGAGGTGTACTCAGCAACCACTCAATTTTAAAGGAAATTTTAACTGCTTTTTATATGTTGTGTTTGACCTATGTAACTCGCAGATAAATATTAAAAAGACAAATGGCTAAGTAGTTTCAAAGAAGATTTTAATGCTGGGTGTTTCATTTTTTTTATAAACATTTATGTCATGTAGCTCAAAGGTTTAAGGACCAAAAAATATTTGGAAAGACCAATTCCTGAGGGATGGCATATTATAACAATTCCAACAAGTTTCATTATAATTAGAAAATTAGTTTCATAAGAGATCTCTGAAGCACAATGATGAAGACGACAGAGGACAGATATTAAGCTATGGTTATTACTCATATGTGATAGCTCTATGGTTGGTGCAAGGAGTTGGAAAGTAAAGATTGAAATAAATAAAATACACATTCACTTATCCTAATTAAGTACCTGAATAAACTAATAAACTACATCAGAAGTTAATTAAAAAACATTTCCTGAAATAAAATTTTAAAATGTTTTCTTAATATTATATACATGTATTTTATTTAACAACAAAACCTTGTTATGGATCTAAAAATAGATTTAGTTGAATGTTCAAACAAAAAAAACAACCTATTTTTGTAAAGCATAGCCTGTAAAGATCTATTTTTCCTCTGACCATAAACAATTAATGGTGGCTAAAATTAACTTCAAATTTACCAGACAACATTAAAGTACAACAATGCTTTTACCCGAGAATATATTTATAATTTATATATACAAAATTATTTACAAAATATATAGCATGTCATATATAATTAGAACTCTAATTTTTTCCCACACCTTAATCCACATTTAAAATTCAGTTTACTAAAAATAAAAAAATATCCTATTATAATTCTATGTTAATTCTAAGGTTGAAATGTCAAGGTTCAGATTTATTTCATATATATTTTGAAACAATAATATGAAAAACATGCCATTTTTGTTAAATTAAATCAAACTACCGGTATATGAAATTTGTCGTAATTAAGGTTTTGTTAAGTTGGGTTTTGTATCCATAAAAGTCATTCATTATCTCCAAATAGTAAGAATTTTGTTACAAAAGAAAATTCCCTTGAAAAAGTATATTTATATAAAAATCAACTTTTGTTTCCACAAAATTCATTTGTCGTAGTCCATTCAATATAAACACACATTATAAACCTTTAGCAAAACTGATGATAGAAAAGAGAATGGAAACGGGGAATGTGTCAAAAAGACAACCTGACCGAAGAGCAGAAAACAGCTCAAGGCTACCAATGGGTCTGCACCCGGAGACGGGCTTCAAAGTAACTCGTACATTTTGTAACAAAGAATATATATATATATATATATATATATATATATATATATATATATATATATATATATATATATATATATATATATATACATACACACACACACACGCACACACACACACAATCGTATTTCCTAAATTCAACAAGTAATAAAGTAATGGTTAGAATGGGTTTGATTTTTAATTCCCTGGTGACAAGTCTGTTTGGTATGTATTCAGCTTTGCTAATGTAAATATCCATATAGGGAATATATACATCTATATTAAGTCCAAGCAACAAATATAGATCTGTTCTCACAATATGACTGATTGGATTGCAATCTCACAGAACAGTTTACAAGTACAAGTACATAATGCATGTATAATAAATAAACCAACATACAACCCATAACAATAAAGTCAATGACTGTGGTTATATCTAATGTAATTAATGATAAGCCATATATCATAGGTTGTTGTCTTTTGAAAAAAAAATTGTGGCGTGATTTTGTGCACCAATAAGTATACAGTAGAACCTCGGTAGCTCGAACTCTAAGAAACCGTCCAAATAAGTTTGAGAAATATGTGGTGTTTGAGAAATTGCTTGCAAAAAAAAATGGAATATTCACTTGTGGGACTAGGAAAGTGGTTAGAGAAATTGGTGGTATTTGAGCCATTTAGGTTCGAGAGATTGAGATTTGACTGTATTATATGGGTCTTTTAAACAATGAAATAATTATTTTGGAATTCTACTGTAACCTTTTGTTTCTGAACAGAAAGTTTTCATTATAAAGACAAATTTTCTGTAATATCAAGACAATAACATAATTATCCAGGAAACCTTCATTTTATTGCCTCAGGCAACTTAAATAACCACTAACATAACAACTTTGGGAATAATCATTTGATATAGTTTTGGAAAAAAGGTGGGGGTGGGGGATGTTACTTTTTTCTGGATTCTGATGTTTATTGGCCATCACAGACCAGGTGGAGAAACTCAATCCTGGATGTAGGGAAAATAAAAAAACAAAACTTTAAGTTAGCATGTTTTCGAAGAGCTTTGAATTTATCTTCGACTTGCTGTTAAGATTTGCAATGGAAAACATGCTAACTTACAGTTTTGTTTTTTGACAAGAAAGCTGTCTGTTATAAGTACAAAATCTCAATAAATCCTTCATAATATATTAAACTCCATATAGAGGACCTAAAAATATCACGTGAATGACAAGGCTCTATATTAGGCAAAAACAAAATGTGTAGTTCCATTAAATGAATTTTTAGAATAACCGCAGACTTTCAAAGTCGGAATGTCTTTCCCCTTTATACTCAAAAAAAAAAAAAAATCCCTACCTGTCTATCATATTTTTTTTTATCATGAAACACACTTATTTTTTGACTTCAGGCCTTAAATCCTGTTTCCTTTAAACAAACAAATACTGAAGGGGGTAACTCAATTTAAAAAAAAAAAAATTGAATAGATAAAAAGAAAAAAAAACAGCTTGATCACATTATATTTCCATATCTTTAAAAAAATATTTAGATAAGCACTTAAAAGGAATTAGTTGGGCCACAAGGAAATATCTCATCAAGTAATAAATTGTTATCAAAGAGTCCTTGTAATGATAAGACAAAAAAGACCATGACCCATGTGTCTTTGTAATGATTTATTATTTTGTAATGGGTGTAATATGTAAAAAAAATGGCAATAATTCTGTATATAAAATCAATAAATACACATAAAATCATTTCTTTTATTGTATATGACGTTGCAGTGTTTTTTCTGCATTGTCACTTTCAATATACAGTCAAACCGGTTTTACAGGGCACCCCTGTATAGCAAATACCTGTTTATAAGGGGCACTGTGAAAATGTCCGTGTTATGAACAAAACTTGTATAAAAGGCACATATAATCTTTGGTCCCAATTGGGTGTCCTTTATACATGGTTTGACTATACGGCCAAACATGTGTATGACAGGCAATTTTGGGGCAATAAGTGTTCATAATGAACAGGTGCCCTTTACAAAGTCTTATTGTACAAGATTTGTTCATGAATGGAATATTTTTACTGTTGCCTTTAAAGGCAGTTGTTTGCTATTGTTAATCAGAAATTGCATGAATTTATTTTTGAAAATCGTTGAAAACTGACAAAATTACAAGAGTAATGAGACACATCAGTGACTATCTCCCTTGACCAAATTAAGAAGGGGAGATAATAAAATAGCTTCATCTTTGCCCTGTTTACAAAATGGTTAAGGGAGAAAACTCATGTTTCTCATTAATGCAATTTATAAGCATGGCTATAATAAACTGTACTATGAAAAAATAGGTAATGTGAGTTTTTTAAATTATAAAAATTACTCATCCTCTAGCATTTTTTTTTTTGCAAATCCTCATTACATATGAAAAGGTCGATGACATTATATTTCATGTACTATTTTTGTTGTTTTTTCCTTTTTTCTCTATTATATGCTGTTATACAATCATTTAAACACTGCACTACAATGTTTTGGTAAACCGTCCAGTACTTGTGACTGCAATTGTTTAAAAGAAAATAATAAAAATGTTAAATTATGTATCAAGACAAAATTACCAATGTTTAAGTAGTAAAAACTGAATAAAATACATTTCTCTGCAAACCCACATGTTACATAAGGTCAATAATATCATGTTTCATGTACTATTTTATTGTTGTTTTCCGTTTTCTCCCTAATCTTTTTATGTTGTTTTACATGTATACAATCCTTTCAACACTGCATAGCTATGTTTTGGTAAACTGTCCTGTACTTGCTTAAAAATATTATTAAAAATCTTACTTTGAGGAAAACATTAAAATTTGCAATAAGTGTTTTTGTTTATTACCTACCCAACCATAATTAGAGAGAAAGCACATGTATTGCTTCAAACTGAGGTACTGGGGTTGTGAGTTCGAATCTCACCTGTGGCGGGGTGTGTTCGACTCCGATCTTAATTGACAAGGATTTCCAATTTTCCTACCGAAGGTCGGTGGTTCTCTCCGGGTACTCCGGCTTCCTCCACCAATAAAAACTGGCCGCCGCGAAATGGCCAAAATGTGCTGAAAACGGCGTTAAACCCCAACTAAACAAGGTAGAAAGGGTTGAGGAAGAATATTTTCACAAACAGTAGGTGGGTCATTTCTAAATTTTATGAACTGTGCTTAAATATGTCCCTTTTCAAACTGATAAAAAAAATTCAGTATTGCACTAGTTGTTTCAGAGAATTTTGGTTATGGCCAGAAGTCTGTATACCAGAGACCCAAATTAAACTTGAAAGAAGACGACCTAAGGACCTTCAATAAAAATTTGGTGTCAATTGCCGTATCAGTTTCAGAGGAGTATTTTTTTTTTTTAAATTTGCAGATTTTTCTACTTTTAGTCAAAGAGACATCTGTATTTGCAGGAGGTCCTGGAAGCCTGAGACCAAATTTTGAAAGGGGATTCAGGTAAGTGAGTTAAGTTACAAAATACAGTTATCAAAGATATATATTGTCCTATTATATAATATTTATTTGGTATTAGCTGATAATATCATCTTATCAAGATGAAATGACGACACTTTTGTCACATGAAGTGATGATACAGATTGTAGTGACACTGATATATCTGTTACTCCTACGAAAATAAATGTCAAGGCTTATAATATTCCTGAGGATCTATGACATAGAAAATTTGTGTACCAAATATGTCGTGGTCAACCTCAACAAAAGATTGCTATTCCATAAGTGTTTCAAAATTATGCTAATTTAAAAAAAAAACAAAAAAAACAAAAAAAAATCAAATATGTATACATTTCCTTTTCATAGTTTTTTTTTAACTTTGTCATTTAAAATCTAAATCATTTACTTAATTGTAAATCACAATTTTTTCCTTCTTTTTGATCCTGGTTTTAAACTTAAAGGATAGAAAAATATAAATATAGGTAGCAGATTATCTACCAAACACTGCAATTAAGGGGGACATAACTCATGATAGCAGCAATTTACTTTTATTATTGTAGAGGTGTGAAGACTTGAGGTGTGATGACTTGAGGTGTGAACTGCAGAGAACTTGTTACAATAAGTTGTATCAACACTTGCATTCTCTTTTTCACCATGTACTCATACAATGAAGCAAGAATCTCTCTAAGTGACAATAAACCAGATTTCCTTTTAGAGCTGTCATCATCATTCAATTCCCCATTGCAAATAAATACATAAATTTTATAATGAACATAATTTTGTACATTTATTTAAAAACTGTCAAAGGTATTATCTATATTTATTTCATTGCACTGTAACATCATTTTTTAAACATTTTGTTTATAAATACTGTTAAAACAGCACAACAGTATTCTGCTGTTCTCGTTTTCTATATTTATAAAAAAAACTCAGATCAGACAGAATGGCATATTATATAGGATTTGGATAATATTTCCAGCACTTTACTTTATTTGAACCAATGAAGAATGACCCAGTCACACAGGCCACCCTTTCTGGTATCACAATTGAATTTTATAAATGATGACCATATGCAAATTACTCAAGGACTATTGGGCGAGTATTATGTGAGATCATCATAAAATATCCAAAATTTACAGTGGATGACATGTTTAGGCCTACAGGCAATAAAGCAATTTCCATATAAATACAGATTAGACATAAGATGGCCCTTCCCTTCTTCACTAAAAAATCATACAAAATGGAATATATGTACTTTTGCTTTTAAATCACATAAGAATTCATATACCTTTTGATCTAAAAAAAGACCCTCCGCGACTGTAAACTTATAATTTTCATTTCAATTCTCTTGGAAAGCCAAATTTAACAAGATTGAAGAAGCACAACTTTAAATTTTGCAATCAATCAACAGTCCCTTAAACCAGAAAATTTAATCTTAAAAAATAATCCTCCCTCACTTTCAAAGACCTATTACCTAATGGCAATAGAATCTAAAACGGCCTCTAAAACTTCAGCTATGTTATAAGGATTGGCTAATTATTGAATTATCAAACTGCCATCTCTCCCACACTAACAAATGTAGTCATTAACAGTCGATAATTTAACTGAGAGCATTATTTAAACTCAATTTGTAACATGAAATATTTTCTATTCTGGATATTACTGGAAAATATAACAATTTAGAGGCCCCTAGGTGGCACTTTACTGAGACATCTATCACTATATTAAAATGGAATCCAAGATAATTAAATTGATGCTAAGTCCTATTGGACCTCTTTTTGAGAAAGGGAAATATTCTTTGGTGATTTTAAACTTTTGTAGTAAAGTTGATCTTGATTCCGAAAAGTATAGATTGCAGGGTAACAAAATGGAAAATAGATGACCAATGGACATAAGGTAACTAGTGAACGTTTTTAAGTTCAGTCACTGAGTAAGAATTTAGGTTCTCATTTTGGAAAATGAAGATATAAATCATACACAGGTTTTCAAAGATAAAAAATTTATCTAAATTAAGTGAATACTCATTTTGAAGGAATAATATTGATACAGTATCAGGGGGAGAAACATGTAATAATGTCACCAAGATATACCTATTGCAAAGTCATAGTATCTCTCAAGAAAAACCAGCTTATAACATAATTTTTTAGGTTTTTCTCAAATATCTCTGTAATAATGGACACAAAATTTTGGGGCTTTTGCTAAAAAAATATATCAAAATCAGTGTCAAAATCTTTGTGTATATGGGAAGAAAATACAAAAATTGACCTTGTGTTAAAATGTCAGCAAAAATAAGTAGAGGAACCTGATTGTATCGTACTGTTAATATGGAAATTATTGCGAAAATTGCGATCGAATTGGGATCGCAATATTAAAAAGTCACATTTTTAATGCATATTTTCTTGTCTGATTTATTCTCGATATGTCACTCTTTGTTTAATTTGTAGATACTTAGTTGTATAATTATTGTTTGGACAGCTATTATATATAAATGACATTTTGAATTCTAATATTTTTAAAACCATTAATTAAAACGATTTCATTAATAAAACTTCCATCTTCAATTTTTACCCGATCTCCGATCGCAATAATAAAACTTTTTAGTTTTCACACGGGCAGGGATCGCAATAATTAAACCTCACAATTTTGCCTGAAGTACAATAATAAGTACACGTGAAAATTTCCGAATTTACAGTATTCCATTAAGTCTTCTATATTTAAAATTATTTTTTAAGTTCATCTAAAGGCCTTTATAATTTTCAAACAATGGAATTATCCAACTTTCCCAGCCTCTGTCAGAAGCCATTTATTCTTGTCAATAAGAACTTAGATCTATATATACTGAATTCCTTTCTATGCACACCCTGTTCGGTGAAATCTTTTGGGCCATCCCATGTAAATATTTGTACTGCTTGTTTAAGCCTTTTCATTGCCATTCTGAATTGTTACTTTTGCCATTTTTTAGTAATTCACTGTTTGCTAAACTTATATTTTATCCATAATTCAAATAATGATTTTCCTACAAAAGTGAATGACCGTTTATATAATAAGTTCAAGGAAAACAAGTCTCAAAGAAAAGCGAAAATTTTCTATTGATGTCTGCAATTGAACGGCTCCCACTAATGACATTTTCTATTTACGACAAAGTTCTATAACTGTTTACAACACAATGTAATAAAATTACTCAAGGTCACAAATTTACACATTTCTCTTATGGATATATCCGCCAAAAATGTCACGTAACATTTTCCTTGAATATTTCATGGACACACAGGAAACTGTTATATGATTAGGCAAATTATTGGGTAAGGCCCCTTGTAAAGGCTATTTAATACCATATCAATGTTATATTTGAATTACCGACAGCTGATATAGGTTCAGACAGAGTTACATATAACATGTACATTTAAGGTTTATATGACAAAATATCTTGTAACATGTTTTTTTTAAGCTGTAAGCATTGAGTCAAGGAACTTTATTCAACTTTTTGCACTTACCATTCGAAAAACCTGTACAGATATAAAATGGATACACTTTTCTTCCATTTTAAAACAAAATTCATTATGAGCAATAGCCTGTCATTCAGATCATGAATAATTGTCAGCTTAAGTGTTTTCAAAAACACAAAATATGTTTTATATACATTCATACCTGAATATAGCCAAAACTGTCCATTTTGTACCATTTGTTCAAAGACAACACAGAAATGCATGTGTCAAAAGCCTGAAATATTTGTGAAAAATTATTACAAAGCTTATATTCAAATCATATCATAACAATTATATTTTTCAATATAGCAAAAAATTCATTAAACTATCTAACTCATAAAATATTTTGGATTTGAGGAAAAAAATGTACAGCATACGTTTCAGAAATCTGAATATATCAGGCCATGTTTTTTCAAATCAAATCCTAGAGGACATGTAAATATTATATACCTTAGAAAAACTCAGAAAATGTCAATTTTAATTGTGCATTAAGAAATTGGTTTGAACTTTCATCTTAAAACAATCTTAATTTCCACTCAAAAAATTTTTTTTGTCAAAAATAGCTGTGAAAATAGCAGTGATTTTCTTCAAAACTTTCATACTCCAATAAAATTGTCTACCTACAATGGAAATTTTATAGTCACCCAAGTTACATTATAAAAAGCAACTATAATAACGAGAGAGATATAAAAGATGGTAGCATCCGGATAAGGAAACCATCAACATGTTACATAATGGAAGATTGAACAAACACGTCGGTAATTAGAGAAACATGGGGCTTAACACCCACTTATACAATGAGATAACATAAAACATCAATATGGCATTCTAAATATGGCAGAATGTCTCGCCTAACAACTGAATATTGTAAGACCATTTGGATCAAAAGAAAAAGGATGTTTTAGCATGTCTTTTTTGCAATAGGCAAAGTGTGGACATGGCATATAATTTTCTTAAAAACAATAAGGTACTTTTAGAGGAAAATTTTTATTTTCCCTTAAATGGAGTTTTAAATCCAAATAGAAAAAGTGAACTTTCATGCAATTAAATACACACATGATGGGTTTTCAAAAATAAAAAAGTTCCAAGGAAACCAGTTATATTTTGTAATTTAAAAAGAAATTCTAAACTGATCAACTAAGTTTGTGAACCATAAATCTGCAGAAAGTCACTTTTATAATCACACACAAAAATAAATTATTAACAATCTATCAAAAGAAAGTGAATTTATAATTTTAAACATGAAATGAGCTGTCAATCGACAGGAAAATTGGTTTTCTTGCATCAGTATGTGGAGCCCCCAGGATAATTTGTGCGAATTAACCGCCTTATAGTGTTCGACTTTGCCATTCCTCAAAGAAATAACTGCATTATTTTTATGTCGGAAAATCTGGATTAAAATGTTTAACTTCATCCAAAAATAAGAAATTCAATGGTGGAAAAAATACCAAAATTCACATCACCTAATTACCTATCTTTATCCCCTCCAAAACAACAGATGTCAATTATCTCCCCTTCTTGAGCAACGTAATATTATGTCTGTAAAAAATGAAATTCAATAAAACTACAAAGGGGCAAATAAAATGAATGAAATGTATGAGTCTTCCAAGGAAGACGTGTCGACTGCGGACGTCAATTTTTACAAAAGATATCAAAATTTTTTTAAATAGAAATATATATGCACACCTTTGCATTAAGGTTAATGCACAGAGAAAGGTTGATCAAATTGCTTTGAGCTGTTATGGAGTAGTTGAGGATAGAAATTTTAAACCCCCCCACCCTTTTTTTCAAAAATGTCAATTTTTACAAAAAAATTTAAAATTTTCTAAAAATGAAAGATATATGCACACCTGTGCATTAAGGTTAATGCACAGAGAAAGTTTCATCAAATTCCTTTGAGCAGTTTATGAGTAGTTGAGGATAGAAGAAAAGTGTGTCCACGCAAGACGACAGATAGTGATCCCTATGTGTCAACCATGCGTTCAGCAGGCGACACAACTAGAGGCTTAGCAAAGTGAGCCTGAATAGCTCACCTGGTGAATGAAGCAGATAACATACACCATATTTATTCGTTTTTGTATATCAAGGCTTAACCTATATTTTGATAAAGGTCCTCCCATACACTCATTCCTTACAAGTTTGGTTGATATTGGCCTTGTAACTGAGTTGGAGATGATAAAACTTATTTCCCATAGGCTTCAATGCATATCTATATGACACTCAATCAACAGGAAATGAGGAATCTTCAAAGAGGGTATTCCCTTCAACATTCATATAAAGTTTGAAAAATTTTGGGATTGTAGTTTTAGAGAAGAAAGTAGAAAATTTTAACAATCAGAACTGACTGTGGTGGCCATTTTTCTTGCCAATATTTGTTATTACAGACCTTAAGCTTGTAGTTTCAGAGAAGATGATCAAATCGTTTTTCATCCAATCGAAATGAAATGAGGGCTTTTGTAAAGAATCTTCCATATACTATTCCTGCAATTTTTTTTTATTATTACAGACCTTGTAATTTCAGAGGAGATGATGAAATAGTGATTTCCCATAGGCTTCAATGCCAACCTATGTGCCACCATAGCCGCCATGTATGCCCCCTGATCAACAAATGAAGAAATTTTGTAAAGGTTCTCCCAGTCATTCCTATAAAATTTGAAAATTTGACAAATCAGAATCAAGAATTGCCTCTGGTGGCCATTTTCTTAATCCGATTAGATTGAAATGAGGAATTTTAAAGAAAGACACTCTTCCTGCAAAGTTTCCATTGGTTAAAATTCAGCGGAGATGCATCGTCGGAAACTCATGGCCGGTTGCCCTTATGCTTTGCTTCCAGTGAAAGCGCTACCAAACATAAGTTTCCAACAATGGAGGAGATGATAAATTGTTTAACAACAGACACAAAGTGATGACAATAGCTCACTTTGTCCTTTGGGCCAGCTGAACTAATAATAGGATTACAAATGTTCTAATTTTCATAACTTCTCTTATCCTTCTAAACATATCACCTGCTTTACAGATGCACAAAATTATATTGCAAATTTTGGTTCATTTATAAATTCAATTAGGAAATGAGAGAGAAAATCTAATTAGTTTCCTTATATCGTTGTCTAAAACCAAACATTCTGCAGTCAAACAGGTGTGCAGTTGCACCAGAGTGCATCAAATTGCATCAAAAACTCATAAATTGATAAGCTTTCTTTTTGATAAAGTCTTTTGATACACAGCTTTTTTGTCAAATCTTTATTGAATACAAGACATAAAATTAATGATACAATAATTAAATTCAAAAAGAAGTATAAAGTTTTAATCCAAATTTAAATAATAAAAGTACATTAAGTCTTTTTTCCGCAATAATTCAAAACCTCTTTGAAGATCTGCACTCTTCTTCTTAACTTGATCAAGAAAATTACAGCCTTGCATGCTAAATTACGACAAACGGCATTATACTTTTATATGTAACTCTTAGATAAGAAGAATGATAGAATCTGCTCTACCCTTTTATTATTGGAAAAGCATAACAAATCTTTTATTCAATAATTGTGCAGAAGGAGCCACTTTGTTGTATTTTTTCATCCTATCAAAGAAGATAAAGAACTACAATGACGTCAGAATGATAACAAGCAAGATCTCATTGTGAGAGACAATAAAAAAATTTTCAAATCTGAACCAAGCCCTTTATTTTTAATTTTTTTTCAAATAGTTCTGTCTTCCAAATCTCAAATATGGAAAAAAAACAATATAGGTGTTGCTGAACTGCATTGTACTCTACAAGAGGACTGTAGTGGTGAAATATCATTGATATATTACCATAGTTTTCTGAGAAATGAACCTAAATGCAAAACTTAACCAAAGTCACTGAAGCATGAGATGTAGATCATAGTGACCCAAGTGTTGCTGAACTGCGTTGTACTATACAAGAGGACTGTAATGGTGAAATATCATTGATATATTACAATAGGTTTCTGAGAAATGAACCTAAACGCAAAACTTAACCAAAGTCACTAAAGCATGAAATATAGGTCATGGTGACCAATGTGTTGCTGAATTGCGTTCTACTATACAAGTGGACTGTAGTGGTGAAATATCATTGATATATTACTACTAGGTTTCTGAGAAATGAATCTAAGCGCAAAACTTAACCAAAGTCACTAAAGCATGAAATGTAGGTCATAGCAATCCAAGTTTTGCTGAACTGCATTCTACTATACAAGAGGACTGTAGTGTTGAAATATCATTGATATATTACTATAGGTTTCTGTTTGTTTGTTTAGTTGGTGTTTTATACCATTTTCAGCACATTTGGCTATTTCGCGGCGACCAGGAAGCCGGAGTACCAAGGGAGAACCACCGACCTTCGGTAGGAAAATTGGCAATCCTCGTCAATTTAGATCGGAATTGAACACATCCTGCCACAGGTGAGATTCGAACTCACAACCTCAGTGTTGACTAGCTAGTGATCATTTGTAGTCATGATGAACTACCTAGACCACTCAGCCACTGATAGGTATCTGAGCAATGAACCTAAACAAAAAATTTAACAGAATCGGGACATATGAAAGAACGGAAGGGTAAATCTATATGCATTGGCCACATTCTTGGCAGGGCATAAAAAAAAAATAAAAACTTCATCAACTCGTCATCTAGAATCTACAGTGTATTATATGATGTTTCAAAAATTTAAGTGAAAATCTATCATCTTTTTATTTTGGTTTACATGGTAGGAAAAATTTTATAAAGATGCTCAAACTTATCAGGTTCCAATGAGAGCTTGTATTAGTTTTAAAGTTGTTAGTGTTTCTATTGGGATGCATGGTTTGATTTAGATTTTACCCAATCTAATTAAAATTAGATCTACTAATTGCATGTACTACATGATTTTACAACGAGCAAGTCTATATGTTCAGGACATATGCTGTGGAATTAATACAACCATAGTAAAATCTCTTACATTAGTATTTCTATTATATTAAAACAAAGAAACATAAATAAAACTTCATCATCATTGATAAATTGTCTTACATTTGGTTTTTTATATTCATATAAACTTATCTCTCTTATTTATAACAATTGGTTATTGTCACATTTTTACAATTATGATGCAGAGTAATTTCAAAATTTGGGGAATGTGACAGGAATATTGTCAAATGAGGTGCATGTATTACTCCATTTAGATATATAAAATTATAGTTGAAAAATCTGTTACAAACTAATATTGGCTATGAAAGAGATTGTAAATTACTTCAGAGCTGAATTTGTAGCTAATAACTCAAATTCAGTTAACTAGAATTAAACAGACACAGCAATGAAATAATATTACAGCCAATCACATTCTTGGATTTTTGAAATAAAACATAATAATGAGAATATTTAACATCATCAAATGTAATGCATTAGAGAGATCAGCATGTGTGTTATAGGGTTTTTACAACATTTTCAACACAAATGTCTATATATATCGTGGCCGTCAGTTTTTATTGGTGGAGGATTAGGCAGTCACTACCAGTTGAAAAACCCCTATATTCTATTTTTAGCTAGGACAGCCATGTTTTACGTCAGATCAAAATAAATTGATGATCGTTTGTAGAGGACATGTCATAGATCAATCCTATTAAGTTTCAAACCAATCGGCCCAGCGGTTTCAGAGGAGAAGATTTTTGAATGGTAAAATTTTTAAAATTTGACAAAAAAAGGGCAATAACTCCTAAATGGGTTTTGGAATTTCCTTCAAAATTTCAGGGTAGGTAGATCTTGTCATGCTGATCAATTTTACCCCTGTCAGATTTTCGATATCTGTAAAGGTTTTTAAGTTATAAGCCAGAAACAACACATCCACCCCTATATTCTATTTTTAGCTACGACAGCCATGTTTTACGTCAGATCAAAATAAATTGAGGAACATCTGTAGAGGACATGTCATAGATCATTCCTATTAAGTTTCAAACCAATCGGCCCAGCTGTTTCAGGGGAGAAGATTTTTGAATGTTAAAATTTTGAAAATTTGACGAAAAAAGGGCAAGAACTCCTAAATAGGTTTTGGAATTTCCTTCAAAATTTCAGGGTGGGTAGATCTCGTCATGCTGATCAATTTTACCACGTGTCAGATTTTCGATATCTGTAACGGTTTTTGAGTTATTACCAAAAAACAGCAATTTACCCCTATGTTCTATTTTTAGCAACAGTGGCCATGTTTTTCATCGGATCAATATAAAATGAGGATCGTTTGTGGAGGACATGTCATAGATCATTCCTATTAAGTTTCAAACCAATCAGCCCAGCGGTTTCAGAGGAGAAGATTTTTGAATGAAAAAATTTTGACAATTTGACAAAAAAAGGGCAACAACTCCTAAATGGGTTTTGGGATTTCCTTTAAAATTTCAGGGTAGGTAGATCTCAACATGGGAAACATTTTTTAAATTTACATTTCACTTCTATCTCAAATAGTTTTGGAGATAAATGACGAAAAATGTTAAAATTTTGAAAATTTGACGAAAAAAGGGCAATAACTCCGAAACGGGTTGTGGAATTTCCTTCAAAATTTCAGGGTAGGTAGATCTCGTCATGCTGATCAATTTTACCCCGCCAGATTTTCGATATCTGTAACGGTTTTTAAGTTATAAGCCAAAAACAACACATCCACCCCTATATTCTATTTTTAGCTACCGCAGCCATGTTTTACGTCAGATCAAAATAAATTGAAGATCGTTTGTAGAGGACATGTTATAGATCAATCCTATTAAGTTTCAAACCAATCAGCCCAGCGGTTTCAGAGGAGAAGATTTTTGAATGGTAAAATTTTGAAAATTTGACAAAAAAAGGGCAATAACTCCTAAATGGGTTTTGGAATTTCCTTCAAAATTTCCTTCAAAATTTCAGGGTAGGTAGATCTTGTCATGCTGATCATGCTGATCAATTTTACCTTAGTCAGATTTTCGATATCTGTAACGGTTTTCGAGTTATTAGCAAAAAACAGCAATTTACCCCTATGTTCTATTTTTAGCAACAGTGGCCATGTTTTTCATCGGATCAATATAAAATGAGGATCGTTTGTGGAGGACATGTCATAGATCATTCCTATTAAAACCAATCGGCCCAGCGGTTTCAGAGGAGAAGATTTTTGAATGAAAAGTTTACGACGGACGGACGGCACGACGGATGGCGCGACGGACGGACGACGGACGAAAAGTGATGGCAAAAGCTCACATGGCCTTTGGCCAGGTGAGCTAAAAAAGTTAAAGTCCCATAACTCCCATAAAATTTGTCAAATCACAATGGCCGTGCGATAGGATCAAGTACATATGGTGAATAAAAGTCCAAAATTAAAATGAAATCCATCAGCTGCCTCAGGAGTTGCGCTAACAAAGTGTTCGAAAGCAGAAAAAAGATAAAGTCCCATAACTCCCGTAAAATTTGTCAAATCAAAATTGTGGTGCAATAGGATCAAGAACAAAAGGTGACTACCAAAATATCAGGATATATCAAGAACCATCTAATACAAAAATGAATTATGGTCTGAAAAACTACTATCTCTTAATATAACATATAAAGCTTTACTGTTTTATTTTGTAAGATTACAACCTGATTTTCGTGCTTTCACATTTTTCTCTACAAGTAGGGAAGAAAAAGTTCAAATAATCCTATAGCATAAATCCAAGTCTTTACTGCAACAAACCAAACTAAAGAGAACTTTATTACTGTTGTGCTGCAATTCCTAATGTTCTCTAAATTCGTTACATCTAACTATAGTTTTGGGTATAGTTATCCGAGCAAATACAGCAAATATCAGCAATGTTTTGGTAAACACAAGTACCATACATGGAGTTGCATTCTTAGTAGACAACTCTATTCCAATTTCTTTTTATATTTATGTTTACAAAACAGTAAATGCACTGGTCGTTAAAGTGACAGATATATATATTATTGATTAACCCACTAAATCAGTTCAATCAATAAAAGCAAGTAAAATTTTGAAGAAGAAATTTTTGTTCATAGGATTAGGAAAATTTTGTCACCATAAGTGTCTTAAGAATTGTTTTTAAAAAGATTATCTGTCTTCATACCCTAAGAAAAACACAGTAAAACAGTTAATCCCCTGTGGTAAATACACTTTATTTTACTATAATTTTACAGTGAATTTAGTTCTCAACAGTTGATAAAGAAAAATGAATCTGAATTAACTTCAACTATAAATTTTATTAATGAAAATTTTCTTACGAAAGCAGAGTATTGTAATCTAATAAACCACAGTACAGAGATAATACAAAAAGCTGTCTCAGTGACAGCTAACTGAAGTTGCTTTTGTCAATATTTGGCCCCGCAACCTCACCCAGCTGCCTGTCTGTATGCCCACGATATATTGCCAATCTAAATAACCACATTTTCCCCGTTGGAAAATCCAATTGATAAAGTAAAAAAAATGTATAGTAAATTTAAAAATTGTTTCCATTCTATCCTATTACGTCAATGAATACAAAAAACGACTAAGATACGTCTAAATTAAATAGCATTGAAGCACTATTTGTCAATATATCATATTGTCAGATCTTTAATAACTATATATTGAGTAGTAACTTAGGTATTCTTCATAATTAAAAATAAAAAAGTCTAGATGATGCTTTCTTAACTAAAGGAAAATCCTTATCGTCTTAAACTGTTTGACCCTAAATCTTGCGTCAGCGATACTTTAAACAAATTTTATCAATGTTGTGAGATGACACAATGTATTTTTTAATTAAAAATGTCTTACGTAAATCCTGATATTTCTTGCCAGACTACCATTGTGCAATATGTAAATACAAGAGGCTCTCAAGAGCCTGAATCGCTCACCTGGCAAACAATGCACTATAAACTAAATTAATATATTAATGTTTGTTGTAAATTAAACTGAGTATTAAAGGTCACGTAAAATGCTGAAAATACCTTTAAAAGCCTTTCAAGAACCTCTGGAAAGAAATGGGCATGAGTTCTCCCTTCGCTTGATTAAGATACAGTCATGGTCAATCTGATGATTCACAATACAAAATACAAGCTTTAATTCATCTTCAAATACAAGTATAAATCTTTTGGTCTATATGTTGTCTTCGTTTTTTAAAATGTTTGAAAGAAGTTATGTAAAAATTGTGGGTTAAGGCTTTTTATTGTACTTGAAAAGGAAATATTGCAGGAACAATCATGCTAAGTTTAATCCAAATCCCCCTAGTAGTTTCAGAGGAGAAGATGTTTGAAAATTTGTTAACGATGATGACAGACGCCAAGTGATGGCAATTAAAAGCTCACATATTATGAAGTTTAATCATTGTTATACAACATTCTCATCATCACCATTCACTAAGGATACCATGTTTACTTTAAAAACCAAATATTGTTGAAATCCGAGCAAGTGTAAAAAATGGCGGGAAAATGGCAGCCATTTTAAAAATGGCCGTCCAAAACAAACTTTCATCATCACCATTCAACTCGGAATACCATGTTTGCCTTGAAGGTAGCTTTCATCTTCATTTTATTTCTATAATTCAGGAAAAAATAGCAAAAAACAGCATTTTGACCCCTATGTTCTATTTTTAGTAAGGGCGGACATGTTTTTCGACCAATCAAAAATCCAAGCATTCACTTTTTGCAGGATACCCTAAGGAACAATCATACCAAGTTTCATTTGATTTTGAATAGTAGTTTCAGAGAAGAAGATTTTTGAAATCATAACATAAAAAAAAGCCAAAAATGTCAAAAAAGGACAATAACTCTAACATCAGTTGACAGATTTTCACGAAAATAAACACACAGGTAGCTCTCATCATGCTGAACACTTTCAACCTGCCAGAATTTGCCATAACCTTATGATTTTTGAGATAGTTGCGAAAAAATGTTGTTTGACCCCTATGTTCTATTTTTAGTAACAGTGGCCATGTTTTTCGACGGATCAAAAATCGAAGCATAAACTTTGTGCAGGATACCCTAAGGAACAATCATGCTAAGTTTTATCCAAATCCATTCAGTAGTTTCAGAGGAGAAGATTTTTGAAATAATAACATAAAAAAAAACCAAAAATGTCAAAAAAGGGCAATAACTCTAACATCAGTTGACAGATTTTCACGAAAATCAGCACGCAGGTAGCTCTCATCATGCTGAACACTTTCAACCTGCCAGAATTTGCCGTAACCTTATGATTTTTGAGATAGCTGCGAAAAACTGTTGTTTGACCCCTATGTTCTATTTTTAGTAACAGTGGCCATGTTTTTCGACGAATCAAAAATCGAAGCATAAACTTTGTGCAGGATACCCTAAGGAACAATCATGCTAAGTTTTATCCAAATCCATTCAGTAGTTTCAGAGGAGAAGATTTTTGAAATAATAACATAAAAAAATTTGGAAAAAATCAGGAAAAAGGGTGATAACTCTGAAATGAGTGGTTGGATCTTCTTCAAAATTTCAGGGCAGGTAGATCTTGAGGTGCTGATCACTTTTACCCTATGCCAGAATTTTGATATCTGTGACCGTTTCTGACTTATTTGCAAAAAACTGCGATTTACCCCTATGTTCTATTTTTAGCCATGACGGCCATGTTTTAATACGAATCAAAAATCCAAACAATAGATTTGTAGCACCCATACCAATTAATAACTGTACCAAGTTTGGTTGCAGTTGGACTTATGGTGTTGGAGGAGTTAACGTTTGAAAAAGTTAACGGACGACGGACGGACGGAAGACGGACGGACGACGGACGCCAAGTGATAGCAATAGCTCACATGACCCTTCGGGTCAGGTGAGCTAAAAAGGATAAAATTACATTATTAGCAGAATGATTAAGGATATCTCTTTTTTACTTTTTAAAAAAATACACTTTTTGACCCCAAAAAAAGAAGAAAAAATTGCCAGTTCATACAGAGTATTCAGAATAACACATTCAAATACATTTTATTGAGTGATTGTAAATTCTAGTCAAACTGATATAAAAAAAAAAGTAGTTCAATAATGAGGGAAGATATCATTAAAACTAGAGATTGTGTGTCTGTAAGACATGGGTGCCCTGTCCCCTGCATATAAAATTCCGATCTATTATTTATAACAGGAAATCTTCTTTAGAATAATTTTAAATATAGGAAATTTTCTTGATTTATCTTGACTTAAATGTCGCTGAGCTGTGTTGTACTATATAAGATGACTGTAACTGTGAATATCATTAGTAAATTAATATAGGTTCTTTAATAATACACCCAAATGCAATGATTTAATCAAAGTCACTCAAGCATAAAATGTAGGTTGTGGCATGTTGTTGTTGCTCAAATGATTCTCAGTTTTGTTGTACTATAAGGCCACTGCATCTGTAAAATACATGTATCATTAATACATTACTATAGGTTCTTAAATTAACCCACCTAAATGCAAACATTTTACCAAAGTTACTCAAGCATAAAATACAGGTCATGGTCTCAAATGTTGCTGACTTTTGTTGTTCTAGATAAGATGAAGCATAGGATACTGATATTTCTTGATAGTTTTTGGACCTTAAAGCAAAAACTTAACCGAGTCACTCATGCCTGGAATGTCAATGTGACCCAATGTAGTTCATCTGTGTTCAGTCTTATAAGGGGATTGTAGAGGTATAGTATCATTTGTATATCTCATGTAGTTTCTGAGAAATTGACCTACACGTAAAAACTTGACTAAGCCGAAAGTACATACATTGTATGTACATACGGACGGACAGATGGACAAACAGAATCTTTTTTCCCAAACTTAAACAAATCAGATATAATTACTGCTACTGTAGATATATTAATGATATGATTTGGACAATGCGAGGAAGAAATAAATCCAGAAATTTTGGCATGCATTTATTATTGTGAATCTTCCTTCCACAATATTGTGATATTAATTAATGTTTGGTTTGTAATAAGATATAACTAGCAAAAATCAAAAAGGGAGTTTTAATTATTGCAGTTCATCCTGCTGCATTTTTCACAATAACTAGATATCTTTGAGATATCACGGAAAACAATCTCTCAGGGTCCTGCTTGTATGCATCCTACTAACGTTTTATTGAATGACTTTCAAAGCAGAGATTACAACCTTCCTTTGCTACATAATAATTGCTGTAAAGATAAAGAACAACAACCACACTGATCCTCTCACAAATGAATCTCGTAAAGTTTATATATTAAAGTTTTTATATTTTTTATATTTTTTACGGAGTTGCTGTAAGGGGTCTCAGAGACTTATATATATATATATATATATCTGACCAATCAAAAACAGGTACATGTGTATAGCTATTCCTGCCATGTTAATTGTCAAAGCAAAATAAATTCAGCAAATTTAAAGCACAGTGCATTTTCAAATTGGTTCAGAGGAAATAATTTTTTCTTAAGGGAGCAACCATTTGATTTTTAAGGGGGGCTAGGATGATATTTGAAATAAAAGGCAGGACCAGGATTTTTCGCAAAATAAAAATCCAGGATCACTTGAGGTGTGAAAATAAATGCAGGACCTGTATTAATCAGGAAATCTTTTGGTTTAAATGAAAATAAAAATTTAGGTCACTATACTGGCCGAAAAAAAATCCAGGATCAAATTTTGGCA